>JAQPZY010001005.1:600000-962500 GCA_029931535.1 Margaritifera margaritifera
TCTGTACTTACTATTTTTAAGTGCAAATAGGTATATATGTAAATATTGTACATGTAAAAGGCTCCACTTGATGTAAATATGTAGAATTTCATGTTGCAAGCTTCTTGTCCTTTTCAGCTAGGACTAAATTCTTCTTTCCAATAAGAAATTCCTATTGTATCATACAAGTAGTTTGGCTATTATTTTCTTTTGGTCACTAAATCTTGATACAGTCAAACCTGTATACAGCGGCCACCCATGGGAAAAGGTCAAAGTGGCCTTTGTAGATAGGTGACCTCTGAAGGCAAGTTCAGCTCTCAAACTTGGTTCATGACAAATACATGTATTATGCACCAAATAGCATTAGCATTATTATTAGTAGTAGAATGCTATCAAGATACATGTATTTAGTTTAGCTAATTAGCAAAAAGAAAAATAACAAAATAAAAAAATAAAAAGTTCTACACAGTATTACTGTATCCTCACTTTAATCCATCATGCACATTAAATCATCACCGACTCTTAAAAAAAATCACTGATCTTTGTTTGTTTTGTTCATATCCCCATTACCATTTCAGTTGGAATGTCTGAAACTTCCATCACTGATTTCAGCATGTTTGAATATCCATTATGAATTGCAAACCCTTTCAGTTTCTGTATGCATTCCTGTACAACTGTGTACTTGCACTCATTTATACAACTCACTCTCTCTCTCTCCCACACAGACACACACGCAAATACTTTAATCTCATTATCAGTAGAAACTGCATCTAAATAAAATTACAAATTGACATCTTACCTGTGATTGTCAAAAAGAGGACTGACTTTTTGTTAGGGCAGCTGGTATAATTAGGCATGAAAACAGGTGTTCACTTCAGACAATTGATGGATTAAGCAGTTGCTCAAACTCACTGAGGTCAAAAGATGGTTGGCTTTTGTGAGAGACATTTGATGATTAGGGAATGAAAAGAAGCTTCCAGTGGCCATTGTTAGTAGCATATAAGCTGTAAGGGATATCAAGTGCAGTGTACATGTGGGTTGTAGCATCCAGGAACCATTTCCAGCATTGTTCATTAATCTGATCATTTGGTGTGATTGTACGTAATCGCTTACACTCCAAATTAACGTTTATTGGCCATAATATCTCGCCTACACTTAATAATCCCTTGGATCTGAGTTCACCTGGCTCTCATTTCTGCTGCAACTACACAACTACTTTTTCCATTATCAAACAAACAAATTGCTTCGATTCTCTCATGTAAGGACAAAAACTGCCTTCGAAGCCAACATGTTGACACCTTTGAGTTTGACTGTCAGCATGGCTGGAGTACGGTAAGTACAGTTGAGATAATAAATGCTTAAACATCGATTCACATGATATACTTTTATCTAAACAGTGCCTTGCTCATCAAACAAAAGAAGTGTTTAATTTGCATACTTTGAGCGGTTACTGCTGATACGCTCCAGTGACCGCTTAAGGCAGGGTGAAACCATTGTTCGGTTTGGAAACACCTGGCCGCTGACTGCTGAAAGCACGTGACCATTAAATACAGGCATTTATGTAGGAAATTTGCTGTGTAGAAATTACAATGACAGTTTTGACCAGGTGACCACTGAACACAGGTGACCGTTAGGACAGGTTTGACTGTACATCATTAGATTCTTTAACAAATTTTCACAGTTGCTTGCCTTTTTTATATGCCTCCCATAACCCTTTACCTCATAGAGTCTGTTGCTGTGTAGGCTGTTGATATACAAGTGCCCAAGCCAATTGAAAAACACAATATCAGTTTATGATCTGTATTTTTTCATGATCTTGTTTCATTTTTCAGCCTGAAAACTTACTGTACACATCAAAAAGACCAGATGCAAATCTGAAACTGACAGACTTTGGTTTTGCTAAAGAAATCAGCTCTCTAAAATCATTACAGACCCCTTGCTATACTCCTTATTATGTTGGTAAGAGTGATTTTTGTAATTTTCATACTTTCCATCATTCTTTTTCTCTCCTTTTTCCTCTTCCTATGTTTTAAATTATGGAGGAGTTCAAATTGTTGGGTGGGGGTGGGGGTGACATTGATGGCACATGCTGAATAATACATTTGTATTCCAATACTACTTACTGCCATAAGCTTATACATATATTTGTTATGTTATGATTATAGTAAGGCCATATGACAAAGTGAGCTCATGGTATAGCCCTGCATCCATCTGTCAGCTATTGCTTGTTACCACTCTGGAGTGTATATTTCTGATTCCATTTCAATCAAACTCGGAATATGGAGTTATATATCAAAATCTCTGACAAGTTCAATAATGAGCAAGATCCATGCATATTACTGAGGTGATCTTGCATCCAATAGGTTAACCTTGTTACTGGGCTCGAAATTAGGTTTTTGTTTCACTAACCCACAGGATCACCATAATAAATTTTTTACTAATCCTGCCTAGATTTCACTGATCCTGTGAAAAACAAACAGAAGTAAGTTCATTTTCTAATTCAACATATTTAACAAACAACACTCTTTGAAAGTTGATATTCATTTTCTGTAGCTGATTCATCCTCTAATCTGGGTCCAAAGGGCCTAGACCTTCTGTTTTGTGGTCCAGAAGCATGCCACAGCTTGCTGGCATCTCATGGGTTATAATCCTTATTGTTTGGTAATCCTTAATGTTTGGTGATTTAAGGAGCACTATCATTAGTGGGAAAATGCCACAGGCACATGATCATTAGTGTGATTTCAGAGACAATTTATGAAAGTTTTTACACCCATCAATGAATCTTGATCAGGTACCCCATGCACTTTTGAATTTCGCAAAATACTCAATTCAGAAGGTGCAAAACATCACATCCTTTCCTGGGTCATGCTTCAGCCATTTGTATGCATTTTCCACAGGCACTTGATTCTGTCAGTACAAATGGGGAAAACACTCTTCCCTACTTCCAATTAACACAAGGTAACTAACTCTTGTGGTTTGAAATCTGACCCCTCTATGATTCCGTGCTAATTGTCTTATACTATCTGTGCATTTAGTCACTCATAACTTACACCACCATGAAGAAGTCATTCTAAACCTTTCCCCCATATATGATTTAAGTACCTTACTGATTTTTTTAATGGCAACTTTTAGTCAAAGTTTCTCCGTTGCTTCGTGTCTTGTCTACTTTAGCTGTTTGGAGGACAACACTTCAGTCTACTTCAGAGTGAATGCAACTAATCATGGTTGCTTCAGCGCTATCTCTTCTTCTATGCAAATGACTTAAGGTTCATGACCTCTGCATATAAGTGTACAATATAGTACATGAACAGATTAGTTGAAAAAATGTCAGAAATATTATTTTCCAAATGCTCCTGAAAGAAAACTGCATTTTAATTTTAATTTAAATTGTTTTTATTTTGGGTATTTATTTATGACATACATAATGCCATGATAGCCGCATTCACTGCGAAGTAGGCCAGAAGTGTTGTCCTCCAAACAGTGTTAACGTAGACAAAACATGAAGCAATGGAGAAACTTTGAGTAAAAGTTGCTAAAAAAAATTCAGTAAGGTATTTAAATCATATATGGGGGAAGGTTTGGAATGTCTTCTTTACGGTGGTGTAAGTTATGAGTGAATCAATGCGCAGGTAGTTTAAGACAATTAGCACGGAGTCATTGAGGAGTCAGATTTTGAACCACAAGAGTTAGTTATCTTGTGTTAATTGGAAGTAGAGGAGGGTGTTATCATGAGTTTCCCCCTTTTTACTAATAGAATCATGTGCCTGTGGCATTTTCCCAGTATTTCTGGTACTTTCTTTTCGTAATTGTAGTCACAGTCTCACTATCTCTTGTCATCTTCTAATTTCTGATGTTTCGATGGTGGCTGAGCATCTTGCAAAAACTTTCACATTGTATTTGGAACTTGACCTTTAGTTGGCACCATATGGCCACTATTGTGCTTAGGTGTTGCAAAACGCTTTTACATACATCCATTCTTTCCAATTGTCACCACACAATGCATTGAATGTTAATCAACAATGATATAAATATTAAAACATTATTTGGTATAATTCTGGATTGTTCATTGAGTTGGCCAAGACATTTTCCGATTGGCCAATACTAGCGTGATACCCTATATCTACTTTTATCATCTGTATTGAAAATCAATGTTTGGCGCCAGTAAACCAGGCTAGTTTCATGCGAGTAAAGACTGTTTTGTCAATAATTACCCTAATTTACTTCATGCATGGAATAACACCTGTCTATTTCTGCCATGAAATTTATTGTACCTCGTCGATTGCAGAATGTTAGTAGGTATTCAGTTAACACAATAACAGTTCAATTAGCCATGAAAGGGAATGGTGTCTTGTGTTTTATTTTATACATCGAACACAATACCACTTGGTAACTGCTATAATAGTGACCGGCGGAAATTTCCAATGCTCCAACAGATTAGTGACAGCTGGGTTTTATTGATCCATTGGCAGCATCACTGACCTCAGGTTAGCTGATTAGCGTTCATTTCCAGCTCTGTTGTTACCTCTTTGCATGCCTTATTTCTGATTTTTTTTTTATCGAACTTGGAACATATGCTTATATCGTTAAGATCTCAGACGAGTTCAATACTAAGTGAGATCCATGCATACTAATGAGGTGATTGCATCTGATTGACTGGGTTTATTACCCCTCTGGAAGCAATATTTCTGTTCCGATCTTGATCAAACTTGCAATATTGGTTTACATCATCAGAATCTTGGATGGGTTCAATAATCAGTAAGATCTACATGTATTAAGGAGGTAATCCTGCAGTAGAGCTTGTTTCCCTTCTGGAGGCCGTATTTCTTGTCTGATTGTGATCAGACTTATTCTTTTATCACTAAGATCTCGGATGAGTTCAGTAATGAGTAAGATCCACACATGTTAATGAGGTGATTTTGCATCAGAGTGACTGATGTTGTTTCCACTCTTAAAGTCATATTTTTGATGTGTTGGGTTTATTTTCATCAAGATCTGGATGACTTTGATTATGAGCAAGAGACTGTTTATATTAATTGTGCCTTTATCTTAAGAAAGAATTTTTTTCAGGATATACTGGTAGTAACATCATATAAAGTTTGGCAGATAGTTTACATAATCTTTGTTCTTACAATACTACATTAGCCTGGTTTATGAAATGGTCAGGTGTTATGTAAGAAAGGTAAGAAATATCAGGCCCACTTTGATTATTTATTTTTAGCTCTAATGGTCATAGACCAGAAGAACTTATGGGATGGTTTTTCATCCATTGTCTGTCTGTCCATTAGCACATGTGTCTTATCACTACTCCTAAACTACTTATAGTATTGCCATAAAACTGTACACACACATTCATCTCATGGTCTAGTTGGTCCTAAATGAAAATGATGCCGCTTGGACATCCAATATAGCCACCACAGCAGACATCTTAAAAAGCTTTTTATCGCTACTTCTGAATGGATGGTCATAACAGCATGGGGTATTCACTAAAAGACATCTTTTTATGTCTGGTTGGTCCGAAATGAAGATGGTGCCAATCTGAAATCCAATATATCTGAAATCCAATATTGCCACCATGGCAGCCATATTGAAAATCTTGTTATTGCTACTCCTCCTGAATGGAAGGTCATATTTACATCGGATTTTCACCAGAAGACTTCTTGTGATGTCTAGTTGGTCCTGAATGAAAATGGCGTTGATCAGACATTCAATATGGCCACCATGGCAGCCATCTTTAAATTCTTATTATAGCTACTCCTCATGAACGGAAAGTCATATTGACATGAGGTATGCACCAGAAGGCTCCTTACAATGTCTAGTTGGTCCTGGATGAAAATGATACTGATCTGATCCTAAATGAATATATTGCCAAAGTAATATGTAATATGGCTGCCATGGCCATCTTGAAAATCTTGTTATCACTACTACTGAATGGATGGTCATATCAACTTGGGATTTTCACTAAAAGACTTCATACAATGTATAGTTGGTCCTAGATGAAAATGGTGCTGATCTGACATTCAATATGGCCACCATGGCAGCCATCTTTAAAATTTTGTTATAGGTACTCCTCATGAAATGAAAGTCATATTGACATGAGGTATGCACCAGAAGGCTTCTTACAATGTCTAGTTGGTCCTGGATGAAAATGATGCTGATCTGATGTCCAATATGGCTACCAAAGCAGCCATCTTGACTATCTTGATATCGCTACTCCTCCTGAACAAAAAGTCACATTGTCATGGGGTTTTAACCAGAAGACTTCTTATGATGTCTAGTTGTGCCTAAATGAAATTGGTGCCAAAGTAATGTCTAATATGGCCACCACTGTTGTTATCTTGAGAAACTTGTTACTTCTCCTGAATGGACGGTCATATCAGCATGGGATTTTTACTGAGCCTGTTCACAAAACACGCCACTGTAGAAAAAAATCACAATTTTTCCTAAAAAAATAACTCCCTCAAAAATTGGTGGAAGTTGAAGCCATATGAGAGTATTTTCGGTCCTTTCAAGTCTTTTCTGGTAATTTGTAACATATTATCAGTTTCCGGCATATAACTTGAGAGTTTTTTTTCGGTCCTTTCCAGTCTTTTCTGGTAATTTGTGACGTAAGATTATTTTCGGGCATATAACATCCTATTATTCAGAACAGTTTGTTTTAGTCCTTCCCAGTCTTTTCCCGCCATCACCCAGAACACTTTATTTCGCTTGATTGTGTTTTCTTCATGATGTACTGTAAGGTTTTTTTTAATTAGATTTCTGCAACATTTGTGTTTATTTGCAAACAATAATCAGCAGTGTTTCTCTAAACGTTTCATGTGTGTCTTGACTTTAAAATGTCGGACAGTGATTGTAAGCCCACCCCGTGCAAGAGAAGAAGCATAACACAGTTTAGTGAAGAATATTCCAGAGCCTGGTCTTTCATCAAATCTTCTCACTTGATGCTTATGCAAAGAACATGTTGGCTAACAATTGTGTTTGCCATGAAATGAAATTGGAAAAGGAGCTTCTGACAAAGCTGAAAAGACCCAGAAGCAGTTTGAAACTACAATTAAAAGAATACAAAGAGCTGTGTACTGTAAATAGTGTTATATAACTGTACATAGGCATGTTTTGTAATGTTTTAAATGATTTTATCATTCTTTCCATGTGGAATTTTTCTTTGCAGAGGTAAGTGTCCCTAATTTTTCAATAGAATCGCCCATTTTTTTACCCCGTTTTCCCTAATTTCCCTAGATGGCAATGGGCATCTCTTTATCATTATTGTCTTAGACAGGTGCTATAATAAGTGAGATCTGCATGTATTATTGAGAATGTCTTGCATCTGATTGGCTGAGCTTGTTACCTAACTAGATATAGAGTCTGTATTTCTCGTCTAGTTGTGATGAAACTTGGTAAATAGGTTTATATCATCAAGATCTTGGATAAGTTTGATGAGCAGGTGACAATGCATATTAATTATGCCTTTATCTTTTTAAAGAATTTTTATCAGACTATAGTAAAAAAGGTAAAATCAGCACAGTGTAAAGCTAAGGCAGATAGTTGTCTTATTACATGCTACATGTACATATTAAAATTGTATTTAGTGAAAGCCAAGTGAGCGATATCAGGCCCACTTAGGCTTCTTATTGGTATAATGCTTCAGGGGAGTAAATCACTATGAAGTCTTGATATCCTAGATGCATCAAGGAAGGTGGGTTGGAGTCTGAAGTTTTGAAAAGGTCTGTATTTGTAATTTCTGTTTTTAGTTCTCGTTTTCATTCTCTTTATGTTTGTTTTTCAGCACCCGAAGTGCTAGGTCCAGAAAAGTATGACATGTCATGTGATATGTGGTCACTAGGTGTCATTATGTATATATTGTAAGTATGTTATTATTACAATATGTATAGCATTTATAATGAAAATAGAGCACGTAGAACTGGAAAGATTTAAACTCATGAATTACTTGAAATAACAAATATGGATTAGATATATTTTTTATGCGGTTTTTATCTACAACAACTTTGCTTTTAAAAAATGTGCAGTTGATATCGTATATAGGTTTTGCCCCCCACCCTCAGAATCTGTTTGATAATGAATGTCCATAATTTTGTACAGAGATACTCAAGTACAAATCACCACTAAATAGAAAAACTGTTGATAAAATTTAAGAGCCAAATAATAAATTATCATCATTGAACATTGTGGCTTTTACTGAAGCAATATAAATAGTGCTTATCCTTTCCCATCCTGCTTGTGATCATGTACAAAGAACAGAAATGTGGCTATGGATTACTGCTTGTCCTACAATATTGACAATTTTCATTTGCAGGTTATGCGGCTATCCTCCATTCTACAGTAATCATGGAGCAGCTATTTCCCCTGGTATGAAAAAGAGGATACGCAATGGACAGTACGAGTTTCCTAATCCTGAGTGGAACCGAGTCTCCAAGGATGGTACATTATTTTTCAAGTCTTAATGCTATTTATGCACCCAAACACATCTGCCCTAGTTTTTCATGGAAGCACCAAGAGTCTTTGCCATCCTAAAGTGCTGAATTTTATGAGTTAATTTCTTGATTTTATTGCTTTGAAACTTCATTGTCATACACTGGTTCAGTATTCAAATCTCTCTGTCTCTGTCTGTCTGTCTGACTCAAAATCGGAAGGAGGAGACAATATAGGGATCATATACGGTTTACTGTGTGGAAACATTTGCTGGAGCACGAGGAAAGACTTTGAACCTGAGGGTTTAATGTCCTTCCCAAGTGCACCTGCAAACATTTTCACACAGCAAACCATGTATACTAATTGGGTGATCTTGCATCTGATTGGCTGAAGTTGTATTTCTGATCCGATTTTTATCACACTTGGAATATATGATCATATCATTAAGATCGCAGATGAGTTCGATAATGAGCAAGATCATTGCATACTTATTAGGTGATCTGTCATCTAATTGGCAGAGCTTGTTACCCCACTGGAAGCAATATTTTTGATCTGATTTTGATCAGACTTGAAATATGGGCTTTTATCATCATGATCTTGAACAGTTTTGATAATTAGCATGATCAATACATATTGATGAAGTGGACTTGCATCTGAATATCAGATAATTACTACTGTAGAAGCCATAATTATGATCCGATTTTGATAAAAATTGGAATAAGGACTTGTACCATCTTGGACAGTATTGAAAGTGAACAGGAAGCTATAGTAACCATAAAGTTCTTGG
The DNA here is from genome assembly GCA_029931535.1 of Margaritifera margaritifera. Taxonomy (NCBI): domain Eukaryota; kingdom Metazoa; phylum Mollusca; class Bivalvia; order Unionida; family Margaritiferidae; genus Margaritifera; species Margaritifera margaritifera. The sequence continues at coordinate 609,191 of JAQPZY010001005.1, forward strand.
GAAAGTTCAGTAATTAATGAGATTGACGCATATTAATTAAGTGATCTTTCAAGTAATTGTCTGGGCTCGTTACCACTCTGGAGGCCATATTTCTGATCAGATTTTTTTAAAGCTTGGAATATATGCTTATATGATCAAGAGCTTGCAGAAATACTATAACAAGTGCAGTCCACACATATTAATGATACATTTATCATTTATATGTTACCATTATTTGTATTTCTAGCTTTTAATTTTAAAAAATGACCCAATATACGTTTCTCCGAAAACACTTCCAAATTGAATTACTAAGAGTAAAGATTAAAGAAGCTCATGACCTAAAAAAACATACAACTAGTGAAATATAATTTCAATTATTTTAACGACATGTGACTGTAGACTAAAATTAAAGCTTCATCTGTAAACTTACTTTTTAAAGATCTAAATGTAACTTTTGAAGATCTTGGATGACTTCGATTATGGGGAAGAGACTATGCATATTAATTATGCCTTTATCTTTGGAAAGAAATTGTATCAGACTAAAGTAAAACAGGTAAAATCAACAGGATATTTAGGAGATAGTTTGCATAGGTTGTGTTCGAACAATACTACAGAAGCCAGCTTAGTGAAATGGTAAACTATTATCTAAGCTAAGTGAGTGACATCAGGCCCACTTGGACCTTATTTTTTTCTTTCCCATTCACAGCAAAAGATTTAATACGTGGTTTACTGAAGACAGTACCTGAAGAGCGGTTCACAATTGAACAAGTGATGAGGAACAAGTGGGTTGTTGTAAGTAGATACTTATTTCCTGCGTGTCATTTTTCACATCTAATTATTTAAATTTTCTACAGCAATTAGATGTCAAGATGTACCGTATTTACCAAGACCCAATGCCCAACTAACAAGTTTAACTCTGCCATCCTACATCAGATAACACAGGATTAATTTTGACTAAAATCTGTCATAGCGGAAGCCAGCATATAAAAAGGACATTTGTGTACATTTTTTCTTAGTGTGTTTAAAAGAAAATAATGTCTTATTGTCTCCACCTTTTTGAAGTAAAGCAGGGGATATAGTATCTCTGTTTTCTGTCATACTTTCGTTTCCATTCTCTAAATTTAAAGCAATTCAAGATTAAGGGATGAAACTTGGTATACTTATACATCATTACTAGAAGGTGTATTTCATACCATTTGGGGGGTGTTGTCTTTCAAGTCAAGATCACAACTTAATATTTTACATTTCCATTACACTCTATAACTATAAAGCCATTTGAGATTAGTCTATGAAACTTGGTATAGTTGTACATATCAATAGAATGTGTGTTGTGTACCACATTGGGGATCCTATCTTCAAGGTCAAGGTTACAGGTTAATACTGTATGTTTTCTCTCAGACATTCTTTTCCACTCTATAACTATAGAGCTGTTTGAGATTAAGGGATGCAACTTGGTATACATAGATGTTATCATTAGCAGGTGTGCTTTGTACCACATTGGGATTTTGTCTTCAAGGTCATTCTCATGGTGTTGCATGTTGAATTTTTGTATTGCACTTTTCTTGCACTGTATAATTTTAGAGTCATTTGAGATGATGGGATGAAACTTGATATAACTACATATCATCACTAAAAGGTGTGTCACTCACCACAAGGGGGATCCTATCAAGTTCAAGGTCACAGGTGTATATTTTAGGTTTCAGTCAGATTTGCCCTTTTGCTTTCTAAACTAACTGCTGTTTAAGATTGATGGTTGAAACTTGGTATACTTATATATTGTCACTAGATGACATGTTGCAGTGGATATTAAAGGTCTTGTTTTCAAGGTCATGTCAATATTTTAATGTTTCATTTGTTTCTGCTTCATGTCATAAAAGCTGTATGAGGTGCAGGGATGAACCATGGTATACTAACACTTCCCAGTTTGATGCCATCTCATGTATCAAAGTAAAGATTTTAGCTTCATGGTCAAGATCACTGATAAAAATTTTTTACCCCTTTTCTGCACATTTCATTTTATGCCTTTTGATATAAGCAGTAAAACTTGCTTTCTTTTGATGTCAACCCAGTAATATTACAGCCATGTCTTAAAGGTCATAGATTTCATAATTGTGAACTTTTTGACCTCACCATGGTAGGCACGTGCCAAAAATGCACAGAATTTGCTTGTTGTACTTACAACTTATTCTGGATTCATTTGAATTTAAGATTTGAAAGATACTATTTCCCAGGTAATGCGATGGCTGACACACACCTAATCAAGCCTTATTACTAGAAGCTGAATCCTCTTGTGACTGAAAACATTTTTGTAATAAAATCAATCTTTAAGATTCTAGATCTGTCAAATTATTTTCAGAAAGAAATGTCAGAGTAGAATTGTTAGCTTGCCTCTATGAAATATAGGTAAGGTATTGTACTATTCTCTGCATCGGCGTCCGCACGTATAAAATCATATACATATATGCACCCTCACTGAATGTCAAACATTCTTTCTTCCTATGTCCTTGGCAGCAATTTGTAGTGGGTTTCATAGCACCTATTCCTCAGGGAGGGGGCAAACTTTCCACATAAACATTAGTTGTACATTTTTGCATTTTGTTGTTGCATTTAACTCTGTGTTTTTTTTACACACTATAAATACTGTTATACCTGGAATCATACAATTTGAGTTCTACACCCTCATTAAAAAAGTAGCTCACTGTGATGAATATTTCATGCATCACTGACTTTGGATACATTTTGTTTTAAGTTTATTTATCAAATTCTGTTCATATTAAAATGATCAAGCTAGATGATTGTATGCACCTCTGTTGGTACCACACCCTTACCATAAAGGGAGGTCACTGTGACCTGCATTTTACATTTTACTGGCTTGGGTTAAATTTTTGCATTTAGCTCGTGAGGAAATTGGTGTTTTGCACCCTCTGTATATGCAGTTATACTTAGATTTATGAAACTTGGTGAGGTGATGCATCTTAATGAGTACTACAGCCTCATCACAAAAGTAGGTCACTATAACCTATATTTCACACTTCACAGGCGTGTTCAGCAATCTGCCAAGGCTGAATTCCTACCTCTACTCTTTGCCTCAAACAAGACAAACTATGCCAGGTATCTGCCTGTGTTACTGCTCTCCATGAGGCACTAACCAAAACAAGTGGAAAGTGAATTCATGGAGGGAAACTGTGTTGTCAAATTTCTCTAGAGGCCAGTTCAAGGGTGTATGTTTAGACTATACCCTTGAAACTACTGAAAACAAGGACTTGAACAGAGCAGGAGGAATCATTGGCCTCACAATGAAAGGCCTAGCTCTGATTAGATGGTTCCTGGCATGCCCAGTTACAGCTTTTTATGCAGTTCAATTCTGTAACAATATTGGTGGTGATGGATCTGGAGATGGTCTGCAGCATCGCTCAGCTCAAAAGGCTTCAAAGAATATATGGAATAGTGATGTAAGGAAAGTTCAGGACATATTCAATGACATCTACATAGATCCCTTTGATCTCACTGATGCCTCCCGAAGCTGGTGAATATTGCCACTGGTGCAGTTGCTCCAGATGCTGTACGAGATAACCTCTGCAGTGCCTGGGAAAAGGGTGAAGCCATGGCAGAGACTTTTGTAGATGAGCATGTTGCTCCAGTACTCCCAAAAGCCTGTTTGATCCATAGCCATGTTCAAACATCAAGACAATGTCTGAAATGAACAGAAAAGTTAAGGTAAAGGCCACAAATGTCTCAATGAATGGAGAGGTGATGTACCTTCATCTTCTAGCTGTCAATTCCTTTCAGGGAGTCCATCTGCAGCGTGCTTTGGCCTTTGAAAATGCCCCTGTGCCATTGAGTCTGTTCAGTGAAGATGGAACAATTATAGCCTTCACAAAGTCAGACTTAATGCATAAATTGGAGAACACAGTGGCTGGAGAAAAAATCGCAAGTCTGACCAGTTGTGCAGATGCTGTCATCTATGATGGACATGCAGTTATTCAGGTCTTACCTGTTCCCAGTACAGCTCTACAGGTTACATTCCAGGATATGGCCAAGAACTTTTCTGTCTCATGTAATGAATTCCACCAAACACATTAGTTCTGAAAGCATTTCCCAGGTGCATATTATATTTGACAGATACATTGAGGACAGCATCAAGTCACAAACAAGGGAGGTACGCAGAGAAGGAAAATCCAGCTGTGTTTATTGAGTGCAGGGTGAAGTCAAGCTTCCACCTAAATGGAAACAGTTCTTCAGTGTGATTAAAAACAAGTCAAATTTTGCATCTTTCTGCACACTATCTGGCTGCAAGCCAGTCAATTTTTGTTAATGGTGGGCATGAGGAGGTTGCTGTGGCCATCTCCTCCAACTCAGTGTCACAATGTTCTGAATTGGATTCCAGTCAAGAAGAAGAAGACAAAGATTATTCTGCATGCCATCACAGCTGCAGAGGCTGGAGCAGATGTCGTTGTTTTGTGCAGCCCAGACACAGATGTCTTAGTGCTGCTTCTAGACCATTGTTCCTCCATCAAAGCCAAGAAATTTACTTCATGGCTGGAAGGCAAGGAAAACATGCAAAGCTCACAAGGTTCATCCCCAGCCATACAATATATGGCAATCTAACCAGAGCACAGCACAATATCCTGTTACCTGTCTATGGCTGAACAGGATGTGACACTGTCAGTGCTCTATTTGGATGGAAAGAGCAAAGCCTTCAGAATCATGATGAAGGATGCAGATATATATCAAGCCATGGCAACATTGGGAGACATCACTGAGCTAAGTGATGGTGAAAAAGCTGCTGCAACAGAGTTTGTTAGTTATCTCTATGGGGAAAGTAAGTTTTCTGCATCTCAGAATGTGCTCAGATGTAAAAGAATCTGAGAAGGGGATTGCTGCTAAGAAGCATCCACCAACTGATGACAGCTTTATACTGAACCTGCTTCGATGTCTGTACTAAATGATCATTTAAAAGCATGCAGACGTTAGCATGCTTGATGTTCCTTCACCAATACACTTTGGCTATGAGAAGGAAGTGGATGGAACACTGAGGCCAAATCTAATGAGCCAATCAGCAGCTGCACCAGAGTTGCTAAATGATCTTGTACGTATGTGCACTTTTGACCTGTGCTTGGAAAATTGCTCCTTTTCCATGCAGAACCAACTCTGTACAACAGCCTGTTCATGTGAGGCAACACTTCATGGAGATGCAGACAACTGTGCAAATCCATTGACAAAAGAAGCTTTTGACTTTCTTGAGAGCGATGAAGACAATAAAGATTAAGATGTATTTTGATATTCTGTGGCAGGGTGGACATTTCCTGCCTATGAAGATTCAGAACTCCAAGGACTACCCAGGAAGATTAATTGACTGATTGCCAGCATAAGAATGTAGATAATTGGTTTCTCGTGAATAGTTGGCCAAACACTCAAATATCCACCTGGACTGGCACAACCCTTAAAAATGAGCTTTTCTTTCCTTTTTGGAGTTGGAGAGAGAACTGCTGAATGGATATTTAAGAAGAGGGACAAGTATCTATCTTGTGAATTTAGGTATATTTTTGTTTTGGCTATTCACCCTGTTTTTCTTTTTGTGTCCAGTTTTGTTATTTAAAATAAACATCCATTTTATTGAAGATGTGCTTTAATGTTGGCTGGTCTTTACACAAATTAATAAGTATCAGTTGTTTGTGACATTCCTTCACATGTGCGACATGTGATGTAAAGCGTTATTACAGAGCATATAAAATAATTATTGGGAAGGATATGTTCAGTTTTGTGAACTTCAGAAGTACAATTATTTTATCTGGGACATTATATAACCGATTACGAGTAATGACACTAAAAGTGATGTATTTGCTCATCATGCACATCACAAAAGGTTAAATGTGAACTAATCAGGGGTTGGGACAGTTATCTATATGACAAAATATACCCGATGTTTTGCCTATTAAGAGGTGGTACATGCAAATGTGATTTATGGGCCAAAAAATAGGTTTTTTAACTGCGCGTGGGCTAGAGCAGGGGTAGGATATAACACTGCAGATTTCTCAGCTCGCACAGGGTTTCTGAGGTGGCATCATCCAGATTCTTTATCCCAGAGCTTCATTTTAAGCTATGTTGACCAATGTTGTACTGCCAGTTTGGGTACCTCGAAAATTAGGTGGAGTCTGCTGCTGTACTAAGTGGTCACTGATGTTACAGATGAGTAACCTGAACTTTACAACTACATGTTTAGGGAGTTAATTAAAAATTAAAGGTGAATCTTTTGTACTGTACATTTTTTGTGACGTTTTGAAAAGTAGAAAAATGAAATTGCTTTTTCTAGTGGCAGTTGATAAATTATTTATACCTATTGTAATTACAATGATGTAATCAGTCGAATTAATTATAATGTATAGTTTCTGCTGTGCTCATGTGAAGTCATATGGCCAAAAATAAATGGTGTAGAGACCAAGGGCACATAAATGTAAAGTAAGGGACTGACATTTAAAAACTTTAAAACTTTGATGTTTAATTTCATTGTTGCTGATAAAACTTTACCTAAGCTATTCATGGACGATGAACTTAAGCAATGAAGTCGATATATGAATGAACTAGATCCTTCTTTTCAACAGAATCGGCACACTGCCATGAACAAAAATGGCACCATGCATGCCATGTGGGTGCATCTATTTTTTGAAATAGGGACTTTCTTAATATTACCACTCACTTTTTCTAGCATCATTACAACAATCCATAGATAGGATTACAAAATGTATGGTTTTCTTAGTTGTCTTCGTACTCGTAATAACATCATGTATTGGCTAGATAATATTTGGTTCTGTGCTTTTTTTCGTTTTTTCACAAAAATGAGTGATGTAAGAAAACAATCTTGATCTTACACAGCTTCTCAAATTCCACAACATAGCAATGTCTTATACGTTTCTGACCTAAAAATTTTAGGTGAAATTTTCTATCACATAATATTTAGACCTTGCTTTCTATGAATTGTATATTTCCCTTAGTTAATGTGCCCACTGATTTTTTACAAAAAAACAATCTAATGAAGAGGTACTTCCTAGACACAGCGATGTCTGCATTTATTATCCCTTGACAGATTCACTTATGGTTTCAGACTGATTTTATGAAGAAAGTAACACAAGCAATGCAGTTAAAATATTTAAAAAAATATATTTAGAAAGCACTTTCACCGATTCTATTCTTGAAACAGATTTTTATTAACATACTGATATTTTAAGTTTTGAAACACATGTTGGTGTGTTTTCATCATGAAATGATAACAAATGATAACTTGCGGAAATCGGGCAATTATAACAAATAATAACTTGTGGGGGAAAGGGTTAATGGTCACTCAGCTATTAAAACACATGCCCGTGAATGTGCAAGAGTTGGTTTTTTCAGTGCGAGTGATATCAACACCTGCTTAGTCTGCCTGGGGCTCACAACACTAACTACTTGGCTCAATCAAGGGATCATCTCAAAAGTAATAAACTAGTCACTCAGTGTACATCTAAAAAAATCACAGGGCGAAGTCATTTTCGCTTTCTTAACAGAAGAAGGCAAAGTTTACATTTTTTCGTTAAGTTAGTCGTCCACTGCGCCTGGTAGCACCCTTACAGCAAAAGAAAGTCATGATGACCTACATTTCACTTTTTACTGGCTTATGTTAAATTTTTGCATTAAGCTCTTAGCCAAATAGGTTTTTAGCAAGCTGCATACATACTGTTAGACCAAGATTCATCAAATCAGGTGAGGGGATGAATCTTGACAATACACCCTTTTCACAGGTGGTCAGTATGACCCATATTTCATGCTTCACAGAGATGGGTTCAGTCTCACTGTTCATGCCAGAATTATCAGACAAGATAATTGTATGCATCCTTATTAGTACAACACATTTAAGAATCCAACAAAAGGTCATCGTGACCTATATTTCACATTTTACTGGTTTATGTTAAGTTTTTGGATTTAGTTCATGTCCAAATTGTTTTTTTTTAATCTACTATAAAATACTATTATACCTGGAATCACAAACTTGGTGAGAGGATGCATCTTGATGAGTACCACACCCTCATCTTAAAAGTAAGTCACTGTGACCCATATTTCACATTTCACTGACTTTGGTTCAGTTTGATGTTTTTACTGTTCATGCTTTGATCATTAAACTTGATCATTCTATACATCTCTCAGCTACATCTATACCAAAAAAGGTCAGTGACCTGTGGTTCACAATTTTAATGTTTAGCTTAAGTTTTTGCATTTAGCTCATGATTACCTCAGTGTTTGGGATGCTACATACTGTCTTATCATGAATCATGAAACTTGGGGATGCATCTTGATGAGCACTACTCCCTCATTTCAGTAGTAGGTCAGTATGGCCCAGATTTTATGCTTCATTGACTTGGGTTCAATTTTTGTGTTTGATGTTCTTGGGCACTGTTCATACTAGAATCATGAAATTGATGATGATATGGATCTCTGTTATAACGACATTCTTTGCAACAAAGGAGGTTCATCATGACCTATATTTCATCTTTTACTGGCTTTGCTTAAGTTCATGCATTTAGCTCATGACCACGAGAGTTTTTGGCATGTTATATGCATACAAACCTACCAAGAATACAAAATCTAGATGAGTGGATTCATCTTGACAAGTTATACATCCTTTTTGCAAATAGAGGTCTCTGTGATCTATATTTCATGCCTCAGTGACTTTGTTGAAATTTTGTGTTAAAAGTTCATTTATTAGGCACAGTTTATATTCCAATCATGAATCTTGATAATTGGATGCACCTGTTACTACTACACCCTTAAAACCAAAGACAGTCACTGTGACCTACATTTTATGCTTTACTAACATGAATTAAATATTTTTGTTTCTGATCACATAGATTCATCCATGCTAAACCTTTATACCAGGGGTCCCCAACCTTTTTGTGCCTACAGGCACATTTGTGAGTTTATGAGAGAGTGGCGGGCACCAACCAATTAACTTAACCCATTTAAAAAATTTTTTTTATTGTTCATTATAACGTCTTCCGCGAGCACACAAAAAACCTTGGCGGGCACCATGGCACCCTTGGGCACCACGTTGGTGGACCACTGCTTTATACATACTACCCTACTCAGAAGGCCCCTTGTGACCAAGGCAGTTGAAAGTAGGAATAAATATGTTTATTCAATGGTAAACTGTCCATATTAACGACTATGCATTGTATTTTGTAACACGTTACCCATAACAGGGTAACTGGGAGTTGTACATGTGAATGAGTATAGGAATTGGATGAGTGGACTGCATGCTTTTCATGCAGGCCTCACCTTTTGTAGCAAATCAAGGTAATTATTGAACTATGTACTGCTGGTTGCCACTCCAAGGTTACTTAAAGCCTGTGACTTGCACCCTGTAAAATCTGGCTTCTAGGGGCAGATAATGATAGCTTATCAAGCAGATTTGAAGAACAATGATTTTTTATAATTAAAAAAAATGATACAAATAAAACATTAATTTCTTTTATAGTACCTCTTCTTTGACATCATAGAAAAGACTGTTCTTTTTATTGTTTTATGTCTCGTGCGCTGTCATAGTAGCTAGGCAGGTAGGTTGTTGGGTAGGTGGATAGGTTGGTAGGTACCTTTTTTCACAGTATATCAGCACAATACTGGCTATAATAAAAGTTAAAATGTTAAATTTTTAAAAAATATAAAAAAATTTAATGTAAAGATAAAAGACTACACAAACTCTTTAGTTACAAAAGCAGCCAAGATCACTCGAGTATGAATTTATTTGTCATCATTGATTACACTCTGGTTGTACATCTTTTGCATCAATTTGCATATCTAGCAAATAAGAGATTCTTTTTATCACATAACTGTACAGAAATTACATTGCATTTACATTATTTGGTGAAATTTTTATATCTGCCTCTGTTATGACAATATATATGCCTTTAATTATGACATAGGCGAATTTGAATGTTATTTGATGTACCTGGTCAGAGATTGTACATCCAGATCGCAAAACTTCTATCTGGAACACATTCTTATTGAGTCTGTAAATCATTTACCGTCAGACAAGTTTTTCTTTTGTGAACTCGATGGAGAAACTTTATGATGAGTACCACCAGAGAAAATCTCGGACCTTTTGATATATATATATAACAAATTGACCATATTTTGAAGGATTTTTCACGTTTTACCATGATCTTTTATTTTACATACATTTTACATAATTATAACATCTTTACCTTTTAACTTTTATTGTTTAGTACTTCATGTTTTTGTTTTTTTGTGGAAGGCTTTATCTGACCTAGTTTTTTTTGCACTTCTTTATATTTAGATTTTTAGAACTCTACTCTTAAGCAGCATCATATTGTCATCATTGTGCTGACATGCCATTAAACACAACAACTACTTCTACTACTATCTCAGATTACATTCTTTCCATCCCACAGGACCATACCAGTGTACCTCAGACTCCATTGCTGACAGCCAAAGTTCTGAATGAGGAAGAAGATGCCTGGATGGATGTACAGGTTACAAATCAGCATTAAGGATGATCACTTTTGAAATGTTCGAGTATTTAACAAAGTGTTAAATATCATACAAATTTAGTCAGATCGGGCCCCATATTCTCAGAAATGTTAGAGCAAGAAAATAAAGCTTGGTTTCAAAATCCCAAACTTTGACAGCCTATAACTTTAATTACAATAGAGCTAGTATCACAGAATTTTCAAATCTTTCATAACTTTGGGCCCTCTACTAGACTACCAAATATGCTTGATGCATGTATGCCCCAAGTATTGGATCAGATTTGGGGGTTTGGCTAGAGTTTTTTTTTTTTTTGTTGTTCAAAAATATTTTGAAAATAGGGGACCAGGAATGAATCACTGTAGATAAAGCTACCATCATACTCCACTTTTGTGCTGTATATATATATATATATATATATATATATATATAAGACTTCTACTAAACCTAAAGTACTTAATGTTTAGAGGGAAAGAACAAAGTTATATTTTGGAGACCAGAAGTTAAACACCAAGGACCCATCCTCCTGTATACAGTTTGAGGTAAAGACTCCTAACCTTTGAATATGATCAATAGTTCCACCAAGTCTATCAGCCTTACATAGCACCACCATATCTTGTTACCTGTGACCACCAGCATGGCTAACATCTCTTGCCTGGCACAAGAGATAGTACCGAGTTACACAACACATGTCAGTGTGTGGCAGCACAAACTAACAAGATCCCATAAAATGGCTAAAATATAGAGACCAAATAGTAATTTTGAGCTTTATTAACTCAAAAAGTCTTGCTTGGATTTAGCTCAAATTAGGAAATCAGATTATATTTGCATTTAAAGCAATTAGTCACTTTATATTTGTAAACACTTGTCCCATTTTTTTTCTTCTTGTCTAAATGAAGGTTGTCGGGGCTTACAGAAAAACCATGGAACTATTATTTGGGTTTAGTTTACAAATGATCTCAACCGATTTAGAATTTTGATCCACCCACCTGAGCAGGGTTTTATATGGGGGAAGAGGTAATCAATAACAGACAAAAAAAAATACAAATACATTTCCAAGTAAAAGATGATATTTTCATAAAGTTGAAGTGACAAATCATTCCTTGGTCAGTTCTTGGCTTAAAGCAGCAATCCTAATTATTTGTCTGATTAATCAAATTCCTATTTTTTCCTAACAGGAGGAGATGACAAATGCACTTGCAACCATGAGGGTTGACTATGATCAGATCAACATTAAAAGTCTAGAAGAGTCGGAAAACCCAATACTGAAAAAGCGACGGAAAAAGTCCAGCCTTTCACAGGTTGCTGAGGGTGTGGAGAAAAATTGAGTTTGACTTCCATGTGTTTAGTTGTTATCTTCCTGCACTGCATAGTTGAATTTTAGAAACATGTAAATAAGTGTTGATTGTCTGTGCCATTAAGAAAGTGTGGGTTCAGTCTCACAGACACAGGACATATATTTTCATATATTTACATGAACATTTAGAAAGAATGTTTACATTACTACTTAATGCTATATCTATGTAACTTTTCAATTAAATACCTGGAATTTTAGCTCCAGACCCTGAATATTGGAGGCTCAAGTGCTATAATGTTATGCCTTGTCATGAACCAGTAAGAAAATATTTCTTTTATGCTGCTAAATATGTTACGTTGAATAGTGCTTTTAGAAACTCTTATACCATTACAAAGATCAAGTATTGATGATCTCGAATCTAAACATTCACTTGCTGTATTACAGACATACAAAGTCATCTCACTGAAAAATAAATACACAGCTCAGACACTTTAATCACCATGTTCAGTAATACTGACAGATGAATGCATCTCATTTGCATTTACAATAAAAAGCTAATAGATGGATTTATGGCCCTTAGTTGAATTGATTAACTGCAATGATCTTTACAATTGTCTACAGTTTTATTTGTGCTTTGAGAAAAGAAAAAGATTTTTTTATTTAATATTCTCTTGAAACCACCATTATTGTTAGAGGTTTATGCATTTAAGCAAACATGATAATTACAAGTGAATATGAACATCGTTGTAGTTCCATTTTCTTATAGATACCGTTTTCAGTGTTTAATGAGCAGGTTGGAAAAGCATATGATGTAACTTGTAACAAGATTAATGGCAGCATGTACCAATTGATTCCAGGGATATCTTATACAAGTGTAATGTGCACTTTTACATATTTGGGTGAGTTGTGTCAGGTAATAATAATGATGGTTTTTTAAATGCATTATGTGGTATAAATGTATTGTTGCACCACTTTTTGATAATTACATAGCATAAGTTGTCAGGAGATGGAAGTTTGAAATTTTCATATGCATTGCTAAATAAAGGCTTTGCCTATTACTGTTTTGCCTTTGATTTTGAAATTTGTATATCTCGGCCATATCTAAGGAGGGTGCATATATTTTTACCCATGTCTGTCCATCAGATTACATCCCATACTCGTATATGTCTGTCAGATTACATCCCATACTCATATATGTCTGTCAGATTACATCCCATACTTGTATATGTCTGTCAGATTACATCCCATACTCGTATATGTCTGTCAGATTACATCCCATACTCGTATATGTCTGTCAGATTACATCCCATACTCGTATATGTCTGTCAGATTACATCCCATACTCGTATATGTCTGTCAGATCACATCCCATACCCATGTCTATCAGATCAGGTCTCATCCATCTCCAATTTTGTTTCTGTGCAATAACTTTTGAACTTGTGGATTGGAACCAAATGCTTGCAGAAGCTTTACATTAAAAAGAACTAGGTCAATCTTGATATTTATAATTTTCATACAAAATGTTACTGAGTGATGACCCCTGTTCGACGTGCAAGATCCCTTCAATTGCATCATATTGGCTGGAGCATGTCATATGGACACATTTTATTACCAATCACCCAGATTAGTAAGATTAGCATTTGGTATTCGCAATCTAAAATATGTTGCATCTTCAGTTAATTACTTTCACATCCCCATGGAAATTTTCTTCCAGTGTTAGTTGTTCTTTGCATGTAGCAGGTAATATATAGAAGAAAAAAAAAAGGAAAACTTTAAGAACATTTTTCCAACAACTATTGTGATTAGACCTTGTATCACCAAACTCGTCAACTTCAGTGCTCACTCAAAATCCAATTGTTATTCTTTGGATTCAACCATACTTGCTTTATTTTCATAAAATTATTCTCCATACTTAACTACATCTTTCAGCTGAACAACTTACAAATCTCTTGTATGTAAATGACATTGTTCACTATTAAATATAAAAACTTAGTTTGCACTCGAGTCAAGTTTTATAAGGTAACAACTTTCATTTTCTTTGTCCTTTAGTTTAACTATGAGGTAGTATTTGCATAGACATAAAATACAATATCAGTGATATTTACATCGTGAACAAAGAATAAAACATCTATGTGAGGAAAAGTAATTGAGTCAGTTCTTAGCAGGAATCTTGATCAGACATGATACATTTAGTTTAATATTACATCTCCAACTCTGTAGTTGAAATATCACCCATAATACTGATTAACTAAGGGACTTTCACATACACATGAACATGTTACTGACACATCCATGCTGAACATATTTTGTGATACACAACTGAAAAAGTACATATGATTTACTGTGATTCATATAATGGTAAATTTATCCCAGTCCTTGTGAAAAATGAGTTTATTCTGTCTAGTCTGTGATTCCCCAACTCTTCCTACTTGATGCCTTGATTATGCGCAAGATCTTTTAGATTCTCAATTACCAACATCTATTATCAGTGTGTAACTCTCCTTCTTCAAGGTTTGGTACACTGACAGAATCGTTTTCCTACATGGAAATGCCATATTCTTTTTTTATGAACTGATATTAGCAGGGACATGTACTACTTAAATCATTTGTAATCTCATCATGGGGAGAAATTCAGAATCTATATCAGTTTTCACTACTATATAAATTAATGTTTTAAATGGGACCAGGGCATCGCCCCACACTATATGGAACTGTCAAAAAGTATTATTACAAGGCAAAAGCAGTAACAAAGAGTGATTACTAGCGGGAACACATACAACTTTCTTAGGAAAAGAAGCATCTTTAGAATACAAAAAATATATGAAGGTTATTTAATCATCCTGTCAAACCCATGTAATAACGGGAATTTGATAGGGGTGATAGTATCTGCTTTGATACTCCTATGAAAAGTACCCCTTTCAGGCTGAAAGGAAAGAAATAATGCTGCATTAGTTTATTACTTGTACTGTAACTGTATTACAGTGCATGCCCCACATGATATATAATTCCAAGTAGTTCAGAAAATTTTCAAGTTCAAAGAAGATGCCTGTCAACTGCAATTAAAGTTGTATGTTCACAGAATTCTACATAGAAAAATTGCACAGAAAACTATACTGTAAATATTGTGATAGATAATTCATATAAAGAAATGTCACATGATGCAAATGCGACTCTTGGCAGTCATATACAGTATGTATCAATGGATTCTTTTTTCGTATTGTTGTTATTATTATTATTATTATTATTAGATATAATTTTTTCTCATAATTTTTATAATGCAACATTTTTTCTTTGTATCGTACATTTTTATATATTCCTTGTGCCTGTAAAGGTCTGCATTCAGGATGGTCTGTAACTTGTACTTTAATGATACAGTATTTTCTTTTATAGTTGTAAATGTTATTTAGAACATCTTTAGCTCAAAAATATATTAAAATTTTCTGTGCTTCTTGAGTGAAATGATATGGTAAAGTGTAGTAAACAAATATGTTAAATTTGTCTGTGGTTCTTTAGTGAAATGATATTGCAAAGTAGGATTTAAAAAAAATAAAGTTTAACTCGAAATGTGTTTATGGAACACAGATGTTCGACCACAGTACCTAAAACGACCAAAATGCAAAACTTAACCAAGGTGTGACAGATGGAGGGAAAAGGGTAACACTGTATCTCTATATATATAAAAATATAGTGTGATAAAGAATTTGGTAAAGTAAATAATGCATTAATGTCAACCATATCAGTCCTGTTTTGATGGCATCCCTTATGAAGTCAGAAAAGACCAACCCTTGATTTTTGTTGCATGAAGTAGAACACCAGAATGGTTTGTTAGGTAAATATCATCTTTGAGCACTGTGTAGATCCACATTAAGTTTCAGCTTTTATTGGATCTAATCAGAGAGAAAATAATGTTTCATCATCTTAAATCTATTTGTCAAGTATATGTAATTAAAAGAACAAATTTGTCATCATAGTTTGTTTTTTATTTATTAAAACATCATTTTCTCTACAAGAAAATGTGTGTACTGGATGTATACAAACTGAATATACATGCACTTAATACAGCCACAAACTGCAGATAATTTGTCACAATTTGAACATGCACACCTTGTTCAATTCATAAAACTTTCATGTAACTCATACACAGTAATTTTCCCCATTTTTACATCTCTAATTGCAGCAATAGCTGGTTTGAGTTCATAGAACACAAATGCCCAGCCACCCCCTTTTGTACAAGCCTATAGTTAAATATACATGAGAAACTGATCTAAATGCAAAACTTAAATGAAGTCTTTGAAGCATGAAACGTTGGTCAAAGTAACCTCCTTTCAGCAAGATGCTGTTGTACTCACCAACATGTGTCCATGTACGGAGTTGCATGACAGTGGCCAACAATGCCAGAGAATTGCATAACTTAACCAGTCACTGAAGTGTGAAAAATAGGTCACAGAGATTTAATTTTGGTAGGGTGGTGTTTTACTTGCCAAGATGTATTCACACGTCATTGGGGCCATCACACCAGAGACTTCTGGTGTGATGGCGTTGAACTCGTCTAGATGCATTTAAATACCCGGCATTGTGGCCAATAATGCTTGAGAAAAAGCAGCATAACACTAAAATTAACTGAAGTAACTAAAGTGTGAAAAATTGGTCACAGTGACCTACATTTGGTGGAATGGTTTTGTACTTCCCATGACATATCAACATACAAAGTTGCATGACTAGGGCTCACAGTGTGTAAGAAACCAACCCAAATGCAACACTTGACTAATGTGTGACAGATAGACAGGAAGTGACACTATATGTCCCTTCCACATTTATGGTAAAGCATACAAATACATAAATCTCTCACAATTACAAATGATTTAAGCTCCATACAAAAGTTAATTTTAATGACATGGCAAAGTGTTTTTACATTGATGAATTTATAACAGCAAGGTTCATTGCTGCAAGGGCAAATTCTGAGAAATGGATGCTTTTCCCCAAATGAATGAAGAAAAAAGTACAGATCTCAACAAAAACTTGAGATAAGTGTTGAATATACTAAACAACTGCACAACTTTTTCATCATTATTCAAGATGGTGAACCCAAGTATATTTAAACTCTCTCTAGATGGATTCACTGTAATTCATGCAGTATCAATATCTGTGGATTTCAAGGTTGCTACAAATACCAATTAAAATGTCCAATATAAATTGTCTTTGCCATAAACACTGTACCAACAAATGTTTTTCACAAAACATTAAAAACTGCCTGTGAAAACAAATGAATTCACAGTACCATACTTGCATATAAACTGAAAAAGTTTGGAAAAAATAAAAACCTGGAAGGGAGGTTGGCTTATCAGTGGGCCAGGTTCTATTATTGCAGTACTAAGACCATATAAGCCATCAACCAGGTCACCTCAGTACATAAGGACCTGGGGGTTCAGGGTAGAAGGATCCTCTCGGATTTATGGGTCAGCACATGCACTTTTCAATGTTTTTTACCTATTCAGTTTGGGGGGTTGGCTAATACACGAACGGGCTTATACTTGAGTATATATGGTACATTATTGATGCACTTATGTAATACAATATGGTTAAAAAGCATTAACTACAAGTGTGATCTATTATTTACAATGACAAACTTGTGAATTCATTATAAATATTTTAAGTAGCAAATTTGGAACAGTTTACTGATGCAGGAAAATATAGAAAATGTACCCTGTTTGACATGTATTTTGAAAATCTGTTAAATATGTAGTTTTGCTTCCAGAGAACAAAGATGGTGTACAGCTACTATAAAACTTGTAATACTTTCGCAGCTTAAAGTGACCAACACCAACAACAGAGAATGCGTACTTTATACGAGAACATTTTTGCTTAACTAATGTTTTTAATTTTTTATTTTAAACGATTTACAAGTTTAAGTTTTTTTGCGAATCTGAAGTTTTCCTATTACATTGATAGCTCACCTGGCAAAATGAGCTTATGCTATTTGTTTTTTTGGTCCATCATGCATCGTTTGTTCACAATTGCTATTTACAAGTTCTCGAAAACTGCTTAACAGAACTTGACCAAATTTAGCAGAAAGCGTCCTGACATGAAGCTCTTTAAAATTTGTTTAAATGATGCCAATCTGCCATCAATTATGGCCACCAGCACTTAATAGAGAAAAAGCAATAAATGACTTCTTTTCAACAAGATTCCTTTTAAGGGAATCACACTCTACTGGTAGAAAAGAATTTCCAGGAATCAAAGTTGACATTTTCATCTTTTTAACTGCCGAGTGTTGAAACCATCTCAGATATTCTTAACAATAACAAGATTTTCAAGATGGCCACTATGGTGGCCACATTGGATCTAAGATCAGCACCATTATAGCTGTTGTGGCAGCCATAATGGATGTAAGATCGGCACCATTTTAATTTAGGTCCAACTAGACATTGTAAGTCTTTTGGTGAAAACCACCACATGTCAATATATGACTTTCCGTTTAGTTGGAATATCTATAAGATTTTCAAGATGGCTGTCATGGCAGTCATAATGTTTGTCAGAACAGCACTATTTTCATTTAGGACAAACCAGACATCGTAAGAAATCTTTTGGTGAAAATTCCATGTCAATTTGACCATCCATCCAGGAAGAGAAACAATCCGATGCTGAAATTACCATCCAATTAGGAGGAGCAGCAATCACATAATTTTCAAGATGGTCACCATGGCGAACATATGGGATGTCAAAACAGCACCATTTTCATTTGGGACCAAATAGACATTATAAGAAGTCTTTCAGTGAAAACCCCATGCTGAAATGACCATCCAATTAGAAGGAGTAGCAATCACATGATTCTCAAGATAGCCACATTGGCAATCCAAGCAGCACCATTTTCTTATAGAATCAACTTGACTTCTGGATGAATGTGTCTGTAAAGTTTCATGGCAATTCTCCAAGCAGTTTAGGAGGAGTACCAATAAACAAGAGTCCCTCAACAGGACTGACACTCTACTGGAAAAAAAGATATTCCAGAAATTCAAGAAAAGACAATTTCTTCCTTTTAACTGCTGAGTGTTGAAACCATCTCTGATATTCTTCAGTGATAATAAGATTTTCAAATTAGCTGATGTGGTAGATATATTGGATTTCAGATTGGCACCATTTTCATTTAGGACCAAGATGACCTAATAAGAAGTCTTCTGGTATAAACCCCATGTTGATATGACTTTCTGTTTTGGAGGAGTAATGATAAAAAGATTTTTAAGATTGGTACCATGGTTGCCACATTGGATATCAGATTGGCACCATTTCCATTTAGGACCAACTAGTCATAAGTATTTTGGTGAAAGCAAGATGAAAATGATAGACTTTGACAGTATAACATTTGAAATAAAGGATAAACAGATGAACGAAACTGCTTGCAGTTATGTAATTGAAGAATGCGGTACATATAAATGTGAAATAAAGGTGGCCGATATATGTACTGTTGTGAGATTGCAGAGTATAAAACTTGCAGAATATAAATCATTATGAACTGATCATGACCTCTCCTCCCTCTCTCTCTTTCTTCATTATTCCATTTGATCCAGGTTTTCCTTCATAATGTTGATGTGACCAACAAGATTTCAAGATGACCATTTTGGTGCCCATATTGGAAGTCAGACTGGCACCATTTTTATTGATAACCAACTAGACATCATAAGAAGTCTTTTTGTGAAAGAACCAGTGATAACTAAATTTTCAAGATGGCCACACCTGGTAGCCATATCGGATGTCTGAGCATCATCACTGTAATTTAGGATCATATAGACATAATAAGAAGTCTTCTTGTGAAAACCCCATGTCAATCTGACTTTCTGTTCAACAGGAGTAGTGAGAACAAGAATTTCAAGATGGCTGCTGTGGTGACCATATTGGGTATTAGATTGGCACCATTTTCATTTAGGACCAACTAGAGATCTAAGAAGTCATCTGGTGAAAACCCCATTTCAATCTGACTTTCTATTCAGGAAGAGTTGCAATAACAAGTTGTTCAAGATGGCTGTCGTGGTGTCCATATTGGATGTCATTGGCACCATTTTTATTTAGGACCAAGTAGACATGATAAGAAGTCTTATGGTGAAAACCCCATGTCAATCTGACTTCCATTCAGGAGGAGTAGCAATAACAAGATTTTAAAGATGGCTGCCATGGTGTCCATATTGGATGTCAGATAGGTACCATTTTCATTTAGGACCAGCCAGACATCATAAGAAGTCTTGTGGTAAAAACCCAATGTCAATCTGACTATCTGTTCAGGATGAGTAGCAATAATAAGATTTTCAAGATGTCCAATGTAGCAGTCTTATCGGATTTCCGATTAGCACCATTCTCATTTAGGACCAACAAGGCCAGGGGATGAATGTATGTGTAAGGTGTCATGACAATCGTCCAAGAAGTTTAGGATGGGTAGCAATAACAATCTTGTGCTAATGGAGAGATGGACAACAGACCATCTCATAAGCTCTTCTGGTTTATGACCTGTTGAGATAAAAACTTCTTATAACAGATGAATGGTCTATGACCAGTAGAGGTAAAAACAGCTCAACAGAATTTCACCAAATTTGACAGAAAGCATCCTACTATAGATGGCTTTCAATTTTGTACAAATTATGCCAATCCAGCATCAAATATAGCCACCGTTACTAAAGATAGAAAAACCTAAAAACAACTTCTCAAAAATGGCTCAACAGAAATATTTGATCAAATTGGACAGAAAACCTCCTGGCATGAAGACCTTTCAATTTTTGCAAATGATACCAATCTGCCATCAAATATGGCCACCATTACTAAATGTAGATAATTCTTTAAACAGCTTCAATGAATTTGGTGAATAGGATGTGACTAAACTCGACAGAAAGCATCCTGTCTTCCTATTAAAGCAAAAGAAATACCCTATGATGAGGACTATTAAAAATCATAGGTTTGGGGTTATGTAGATCTCTCCCCCTTTCAGAATAAAAATTAAAAATGGGTTTTAAAGACTAATTTTAGAATACAGGATGCATAAATTTAAATCAAAATTTGTATGAATAAGCAAAATAACACACCTTTGCGATTAAACTGAATAATTTGTAATTTAAGCTGAAGAAAAAAATATAGAAATATAACAAGTAACACTCTTAAGTAGATAATCAAATTAAGATAAATTTGGAAAAGAATAGAATGTGTACAATTGTATGAATGAATTTGTTACATTGTGTCCTTCAGCAAGACACTTTACTCTCATTGCCAACAAAAACTAACCAAAGTCACTCAACACTTTAAAATGGTATTGCCATATTAAAGTGCCTGAAAAATGTGTTGTTTTTAAAGTTATCAGACACACACATACACATATATATATATAATTTTTATGGCATTTCATATATTCAGTGTCATTAGTCAAAATTATTTTACATTTATATTTTGTATTTTTAGCTTGTAGAAAGAAAGAAAAAATAAAACAATGTGCTTTCTCCTCAAACACTTATAAATCTAATTACTATAAGCCAAGAAACCCATGGTCTTAAAAAAAATCCTGAGATATTCAACAGTAGATCCAGGCTGATCTGACGTGGGAACTGAACCCAAACCCTTCTGGTCACAGGTCCAGTGCCTTATCCACCGAGTCACTACAGCTATGCTGGGTGAGGATCTCAGTGGTTTCTGAGTAATTACCCCAGGGTGGTAAGGACAGACCCAGGAATCCATGCCCAATGGATAAATTTGCCTCCCTCCTGGTGCCTAGCAAGTGGATGTATACTTTAAGAATGGGACTAAAGTATGAACCTGGGACTAGTCCCCAGCAGGCAGAGAGAGCCCCAAGGGCTAATAATGTTGGTTGCATAAATTATGGCCTTTTCATCCATGTAAAGTGTATATTGTATTTTCTGATGGGTTTTTTACCCCCCCCAAAATTATTTTTGTCTGTCTGAAAACAATAAAATATTGTATTCAGTGTCTGAAAACAGACAAAATATCCAAGCCCTGGCAAACAAGCACACAAAAAAGATATTACGCTATCCCTTAAGTTGTACAGCAAAGTAGTCACACTTTACATGTACATTAATGAATGAAACTGACACTACATGCCCTGTTTGTCTATTTCATTTCAGTCAACAAGAAAATGTAAGCATATAAAAAAACAACCCCACAACTTCAAACATTATGCAAAAGAATCTGGCTTGTTTTAATCTTATATATATATGTTCTAAAAAGATATATATATGTTCTAAAAAGGTAAGCAACTCCAATATTAATAGACAATGTAGCAACTAAGTGCTCTAGACTTTACTCTCCACTCCACAGTTTCAATGCATGTATGAATTTGCATTCACAAGCTAAAATGTCATTTATCCAGGATAAGCAATATCAGGCCTTCTTGTGCCTATTTTTTAATTCTACTTTGTGAAGTTAAACTTTTGCAACTGATGACGAGATACAAAAATTAGACAAGTAAATTTCACAATTTTCATTATCAGTGAAATCAGTAAATGCAGAGAAAGATTGCACAATTCAATAATCAAACAGTAGAGCGATGTACTTTCTTCCTATACAGTGATTTACAATCTTTTTATTTTCAAATGTTTATGGTCCTTGTACAACAAGTAACAGAACACATCATCAACTTTGCTGAATTATGCTCACTACAGATTTCAGGTACACTTCAAACATCAAATGTAACCAGTGGTGTACTGGCCATTGGGCATACCAGGACAAATCCCGGTGGGCCGCCGCATCGGTGGGCCGTAAGAAAAAATCTGTTTTTACTGGTGTTTTACTGGTGTGAGCAAAACCATGGGCCTGTCCCGGCAGACCGCCGCATCGGTGGGCCGATGGGCCATAAAAAATCCATTTTTACTGGTGTTTTACTGGTGTGAGCAAAACCCCGGGCCTGTCCCGGCAGATAAGTCCAGGGCCGAGTTGCTTACCCAGTACACCCCTGAATGTAACACAGATGCAACAGACAAAATACACAAGATCTGTATGTACAAAATAAAAGCATAAGTCAGTATTAATTTGTCATACAAATATAGTATCGCTGATGTACAATCCTTACATCCAATACAAAACAATCAACCTCTGTCAAGACTCGTATGACCAACATTTCCTCCTTGGGAATAAAGTGCTCACATAATTTTTCTATTAGTCACGTAAAAGTGTGTAGGTCAACATATAAAAATGCATCACACTACAGTAACTGCTGGTTTGGTTCTACAGTAGCCATGAGTCATCCCAATTAAACAGCAAAAACAAGGAATAATGGACCCCGTCTTGCATCAAACAAAAAATTTTTGAAAAGAAAAAAAAAATATATAATGGAGCTGGAAAATTGTTTTTGCTGCATCTCCCTCTACCCCACTGATATTTACTTGACATTTCATAACAAGAATTATGGGAAAGTGCTGGGAGTGTATTAATTCAGTGTTATTGATTTTGATGCTTTTGCAATAAAAGTGTTAAAATCTGTACTAAAAAACAAAAGGAAAAAACAAAGGACATTTTTGCAATAAGTTAATTATACACAAAATCAAAAGTGCAGATATCATGGATGCACCAACATTTTAATTACATCTACAGTATTATGTCAGTATCCTGGCAAATCAGTTTTTTTTTCTCACTCTGAATGGTGTTGTGAAATAAAGGAAACTTAAGCTAATTCAATATTGAAATGACTGGAAACTGCAAGAGTTTAGAATTATTTCTGATATAATGTCAAATCTATCCTAACAGTCACCTTTACTCAGCGGCCACCTGTTCACAACAGCCAGCCTAATTTCCCCCCAGCAAATTTCCTATATAAATATCCTGTAATGCTCATCTGCCTTCCGCTATCAGTGGCCAGGTGTTTCCTAACCAAACAATGGGTTCTCCCTGCCTTAAGCAGTCACTGGTGTGTATCTACAGTGACTGCTAAGTCTATGAAAACTTAATTTGTACTTCATGATGTTTAGATAAAGGAAAATCATGTCAATCGATCTGCAAACATTTCTTATCTCGTTTGTACTAGGCATACTCCAGTCATATTAATAGTTTAACTCAAAGGTGTCAATATGTCAAATTCGAAAGTGAGGCACTTTTTATCATTAGGGTTGCAGGTCAAAGCAATTTGTTTGCTGGATGGTGGAAAAAGTAGTTGTCTTATTGCAGCAGAAATGGAAACTGCCTTCTGTGCCAGTTTGACAGGTAAAGTTCGATATCTTCATCTATTTTCCTGTGAAAATTAAAACTATCTCTGAAGAAAAATGTTCGTCTTTGAGAAGAGATACAAGGTGCATCCCTTTTCATTAGAATCAGGGGTCATTCAATATTTAAAACTTGTCTGGAAAGGTAGGGGAAGTTTTTGGTTCATGGGTCACAAAGAATAGCCATATATGACTTTTTTTGATTTTCTACTCATAACAGGCTTCTCATAAGCCAACTGTCTTCTGATCTCAGCAAGTTGAGCAACTGGCTAATCCAGATATTGTTTTTAAAGCATGAACAGCTGTTCCCAAGCCTAACTCATACAAGCTGGCTGACCAAAGAGTCAGTCCTCTGTTTTACAGTCATATGTAAGCTGTCAATCAGTAGTGAAATTATTATTTTGTCATGGTGCAAAAAACAAACTAGGATTGGTGAGTATTTTAAGTCAGTGATGATTTAATTTATAGGATGGATTAAAGTGAGCATGATACAGTCATTTTGTGTGGAACATACATTTGGCAGAGAACGTCATATACATGAATTTTATCATTTTGTTACATAGTGCAAATAAAACAATCTTGATAATGTAATAATAATAATAATAACAATGATAATGATATTCGATGCATGGTATTTGTTCAAAAACCAATTTTATAAGGTGAACATGTGTACAGAGGTCTTCTGTGTCAGGCCAGTTTTGCCTTTTCCTATGGGTGTCCGCTATTGACAGGTTATATATACATATCAGACACTGAAAGTAATGCTACAGGAACCTTTGTGCATTTAAACTTCTTTTTGTTGTAATTATAGCTGCCACCAGAATTATACACATGTTACTTCAATTCAATTGTTTCTATCACAGCCCGGTACTAGCCAAATATCACCTGTGTATGCTAATATCATCATTTTAAAAAGAGAATATACAGGGACATTAAAACACAGGATATTGCCACTGGAATATGTAGTCTAGTTCCCACTACAGATGCTGAAAATAAATAAATAAAACTAATTTATAAGTCGCACAACTATTTCAAAAAACTTATAAAAGAGAAATAGAATCAGATATGATTTGGTAAATCAACATCTAGAAATCACTGACTTCCCATTTTACACTTTTGATATGTGGAGTTCTATATTCTTAATCTTAAAAAACTTGGGATTGGATAGGAATACTGGGGTCCAGTCAAATAATATAAAGTCAATTAGTGGGCTAAAAAAATGCAATAAAGATAAAATCTACTAAACAAAACTTTGGATGGTCCACATAATTGCCAATTTACAGTTTCATTTACATAAATGACTAAATTTTGTACTGTCTTTTAATTATTACCTATTTTTCCAACCAAGTCATTTTTTGAAAACTTGTCATGCAAAATTGTTGTTCCTTTTAGATAACAGCTTTAAAAACCTGATGGTCTAGGTTAGTAAAAGAGGGGCCACAGGATGCAAAAGCTTAAAACAATAGAAGGTCCAGGGCTAATATCTGAGGATTCAGGATGCACATGAAGAGAGCTCACTGTCAACTCTGATTTAAAGTATAAACTCAAAGAGAACTAATTGTACAAGTAATGCACCTGATGCTGATATGTTTTACAATCAGTTTTATTGGTGAAGCTCTCAAACATTTGAAATTAATCATCATAAGTGCTTTAAAGCATTCCTAATTGTAATACTACAAGTCTTTAAGATCACTCGGCATTTTGTTCTGTTGTCTTTTTTATCAAACAAGTGCGCTTCAAAGGGAGTAACACTCTACTGGTCACAAAGAATTTGTAGGACTTCATAAGAAGTCCAAAGGGTGTAGTATAGTACTGGCCACAAAGAATTTGTAGGACTTCATAAGAAGTCCATTTCTTCCCTCCTTTTATCTCATTTTAATTGCTGAATATTTAAATCATCTCAGATGTGCAGTACAAAAATCTTTTTTCATGGACTTTGACCTTGAACCTGATATCATGGTTATAATAGCACTGAACCAGTCTCAGATACTGCTGAGATATACTTGCATCTTAAGTTTGCTCTATTCCATAATTATATTATTTTGACAAACCCAAGTTACTTAACTGGCATCATTAAAAGTATTCTTCAGATATAGCCACAAACTAGGTTAGATAAAAATCCATTCATACTGTACTTGTTTTTGTTATCATGTTCACAAGCAATCACAGATAAAAACTTGCATCAAGATCTTTGAACTGAAATTAATGTCAGAGTGCTGACTACTGAAAAACAATGACGTACAAAATCTGGTCAAAATTCAACTCACAAAGTTCATAAGCTCAGTGAAGTACAAAAATACCAGCAATGACCTTTGAATTGACCTCCATGTCAAGTTGGTTTGTTTTTCAAAAATGCTCACAATAGCACAGAAATGTTGATGGTTAGATCTGCATCATTTTTATTCAGGACCAAATTAAACACTGCAAGAGCTGTTTTAGTGAAAACACCATATCAATACCACCATTTTGTTAAGAGAAGTAGTGATAACAACATTTTTGTGATCACTGCTATACTTGCCATTCTGGAATTCAGATCAGCAACAATTTCATTAAGGTCCTGCTACATACTGTTATAGTATTTTTTGTTAATAAAAATCCCATGCCAATACAATTATCCATTCTGGAAAAGCAGCCATAAGATTTTCAAGATGGCACTTAGGCAGCCATTTGGTTAGATCAGCATCATTTTAATACAGGACCAACTACACACTGCAAGAAGTGTTGTAGTGAAAGCCCCATGACCATCCATTCAGGAGTAGTAGTCGTAATAAGATCTCTATGAGAACCAAGTGGCAGACATATTGGGAGGTCATGACCAACTACAATATCATAAAAAGTCTTTGAGTGAAAATCCAATATTAATATGACAATCCGTTCAGGAGAAGTAGTGAGGACAGGATTTTCAGGATGGCCACCATGGTAGTCATACTGGATGTTAGATTGGCACCATTTTTATTTCAGGCAATCTACTTGCCATAAAAAGTATTTTGGCGAAAACCCACCTGTTCAAGAGAAGTGGCAATAAGGTTTTCAAGATGGCTGGCATGGTGACCATGTTGGATGTTAGATATTGGATTGGTATCATTTTCATTTAGGACATTGAACATGTCATACAAAGTCTTTAAGTGAAAAAATCGTGTCAATATGACCATCCATTCTGGAGAAGCAGACAGAACAAGATTGTCAAGATGGCTGCCATGGTGGCCCTGTTGAATGTCAGATCAGCACCATTTTCATTTAGGACCATCTACAAGTTATACTAAGTCTTTTAGTGAAAGCCCCATGCTGATATGATCATCTGTTCAGATTGAGGAGCAATAACCACTTTCAAGATGGCTACCATGATGGCCATATTGAATGTCCAATTAGGAACCAATTAGACCTCAGGATGAAACTGTGTGCCAAGTTGCATCACCTTGCTCCAAGTAGTTCAGGAGAAGTAGGGATAACAAACAATTGCTAACTGATGACGGATGCATGCCATTCACATAAGCTCTTCTGGTCTTCAACCAGTTAACCTAAAAACTGCTTAACTTATCAGACTAAGAATTGTAGAAACCTTACCACTTTGGTTCATGGCTTATTGCTACTTGACATTTCAAGTCAGATTAGTCTTAAAATGGTCTGGACCCTCATCTGGGTTATAATGAAACCAAAACAAAGTAATTGGCACCAATATGATATCAGCTACTGGCAACTATGCCACTGGGCTTTGAGCACAAGTGCAATAAGCTTTCATGTCACTGGCAACCAGTTTACTTTTAATGATGTATTTTTTTATATAATTACAGTTCAAAATATATCCTTTTTTTTATAAACTTTATATTTTGGAAGATATGGGATGATGAAAAACTGTATAATAATGTATTTGACTGCTTCTGCATTTATTTGTTAACTAAGTATAGACACATAAAACTTAGTAACAAATTAGTAATGTGTAAAAAATACCAGTTATGCAGCTTATAAGTCAACTGGTTTTAGCTTTTCATGTTACCATTGCACATTTTTTATGTTCCTGTTCTTTTCTGCAAAAAGTTCAATTTTCAATTTTTGCTCAAAAACTTTTGAGTCAACTGATAGGTTGTGATAAAATTTGGTGCACAGACTTTCACCAAAAATATCTAAGTAACAACACAATTATCAACATTTTGTGGTGATATGCTACAGAATTATGGCCTTTATTAAAACCCATATTTGTATACTAGGAGACATCTCTATTTACATTATATTTGTACATTAATATTGTTTCAGGTTGGGGGTATTTTTTTTTACCTGCAGTGATTGTCTTGTTTTTAATAAATTTTTTATAAAAAAACGGTGATTAGGTACACCAGTTTAATCGTCCATTTTCAATTACTACTTCCTGTGCAAAAAACACCATCACATCAAAACTGGGTCAAAATAATTTGTAACCCAGTTTTCATTATGGAGTGGAATAAATGTATCTCTTGCTTTTTTACCATAAACTGTTATCTTAGAGTGATCTACACAGTTAAATACTTTTAAATTACTATACAATAATATATCACTTTTAAACATGACTTATAGTGTGACTTCTATTTTGCACCTTGCCCAGCCCAGCCCTAACCATTGGTTTCATTCCTTGAACTAACAACTGTTAGGGTCATATTTTTAACACACCTTAAACAGCAATGTGGATGTGGGTGGGGGTAGAGCATTTCAGCCTAGGACTCACTCAATAGACCTTGCATTACAATACAGAAGAATACTAAACATACCTAGTTGGAACAATAGTTATTCAGTTTAATTTCTTGACATGACTTGGTACATGTGAATTGTTAATACCAATAGACAAACTAAGAGAACATAATAGAGCTTTGCAGTTGGCAAGTCTAACAAACGTATGCATCAGATGAAACTTGTCAAGTAATTTAGTAAGCCACTCTGATAATTTTTCCATAATGTTGGAAATAAGATGCATGCTTCTCACTTTGTCTAATTGCTGCAAGTAGCATGAGGAATCATCTATATAGTTTTTTTTAAAAAAATTCATGTAATTTAATATGCTAAAACAGGATGAATATAGATTTTGGGTACAAATTAAAAGTCCAACCTTTTACAAAAACTTTTTACTCTAAAAATTATCCTAAACATTAAATATGGAATTCAACAAGAGCTGGCAAGATTATTGGTAGTGAAAAGAGGAAGAAGTGATTTGATTTGAATCATGTCAAAAACTGATCGAGTTTTGCCATTCTGAATAATTTCAATAATATGTGTGCAATCAGTAGGATGAGAGTTGCATCCATTAAATAATCAATAAACCATCACTTTATACAGAATTAATAGAAAACATTCTCAGCGGTTGAGGATGCTGAGTGGACAAGATTTGCATCTATTGTTGCCCTTCAAGTTACCTTTATAAAATACTCCCAGGAAGCCTTTCTTCTCTGACAAAAACCACTGTTTTAGTTTTGGTATTCGTCTCATGTATGCACAGGTACATATCACCAGCATGCCAAATACCAACATGCCATCGAAGGAGTATGCTGAAAGACAAAGGTAAATTTGGTAGTCAATGCAACCTAGTTTACTAGTTTTAAAATTCAAACTTCAGTGCTCAACAAATCCCATAGCCTGATGCATGGGGCCCCTCTAATTTCAGACCGGACTCCTCCTGTATTCTAAGTGAAGTGCCCATCAGGCTTGCAAAAAAAAAATCTAATTTGCCGGAGAAAACTTTGATCACGCTGATGAAATGTGGAATTTTTTTTTCAAGTTGTTTACAGACTAGTCAATTATTAATCGTTATCCCCATGTATGCCCCTTACCCTTATGAAGATTGTCTACTTACCATACTTATATAGAAAGCTGTAAACTTTGTGTACAAAGCGAAGCATTTGACCTATGAATGGGGAACAGATTGCCTGGGTTACCTATAATTAGTGCTCACTTGGCTTTCACATACAATTGATTCTACTGGCGGTAGGACAAAAATACAATTTTTAAGGCCATCTACTTCACATACTCTTTTATAGTTGATATCTACCGCTTTTGAAAATTAACATTTAAAAAAAAAAATATATTGAAAAAAGAAAGAGAAAAGGCTGTATTTTTAATCATTCTATCCGCGCATTAAAGAAACCAGCCAGAACCAGTCTAATGGGGACCGGAACTGTTCCAGCAGTTGTTGCGACTGGTGCAACGATGCGGGGTTGAGAAAACGGATTAAGGCTAACATGTGTAAACAACAAGCTGTTAATTGATTACCTTATTGTTGTAATCAATCTTGTTTAGGCCAAATGCTGGATGTTTTTTGAGGTGTTATAAGTAATAAAGGGATCAAAATGTGGTCCATGATGGCTTTTGAGTCATTGATTAAAAATCAGCTGTCCTTTGGTGTAGGTGAGATAAAAAGGAAAGACTGACCCAAAAATGATTTAGGCAGAAACCCTTGAGTAAGTAATGTCACACTGATTAAACAGTTTAAGCGGCACATATGAACAACATCAAAAGTGTAAAGAGAAACTGTATAAAGCAAGACATGATAAAGCAAGACATGCTTCAGATGCTAATGAACATCAACACTGCTGATCCAATCAGTAAGGAGAAACTGTACAAAGCAAGACATGATAAAGCAAGACATGCTTCAGATGCTAATGAACATCAACACTGCTGATCCAATCAGTAAGGAGGACATTGATAGAGCAAATTGGACAATGATTGACATCAGGACCTGGAGGAAAACATTGTTTTACGTGAAATATTTTGAGATCTGAATAAACACACAAGTCAATTTTATATCATTTTGTTTATTTTTTTCATATTTAAAGTACAGCAATTGCAAAGTTGTGTGACAAATAATAGAAAAAAAAATAGGTCCCTTTTGGGCATATGGAATTGGAGTTGGGGCTTGTGAATTTGAGCCAGGGCTTGTGATTTTTTTAAAGTCACCAGCCTTGGATCTGAGTCTGAACAAAATTTTCTTTGAGCACTGAACTTTAAAAAAAAGTGAAAACTGGATAAAGTAAATTTTCATTCCCCATTTCAAGAAGCTGTCAGTAAATATAGGATTCACTCTGTTGGTCCATCTATGCAACTATTTTCAAGTTGTACGTACTGATAACACTAGAAACACTAGTACTGTCTAATCAATGGATACTGGTAAATACTGGAAATATTAACAATACTTGTACACCAATATCATAAAGTATTTTCTAGTAATGTTGATTATGCTGATCAGTATTGTAAATAATATTAGCAGAATATCAGTACTGTGGGGCAGATATGCCTAAAATGAACACCACAGAACAATAATGATACTACATGTACATGTACAGGTATGGTTGACAATACTGGTTTAAAAAAATAATACAGTAATATTGTACCCAGTCCCAACAAGTACCATCACAAACTGATAATACTGGTCCATACTTGACAATACCAATTCACCAGTATAATATGAATTACCAGAATTAGTCCAATATTGTTCATAATTGACACAGGAAAACTAATATTTTCAACTGTTAATACTGGTTGCTGCAACTAAAGTGCATGTATATACTTTATCCAAGAGTGCAATTTTAGTACATGTTCAAGTTAAATTTTTAAACATTTCTTAATTTTCATGTCAATACATATTTCTTTACTAATCAAAAATATTGTATGCATAGGATGAATTATTAGGTATCCTGATTGTATGTGCTAGTTCTAAGTTCCTTATAAATTTTCTACAAATGCAGCTTATTTTCCTTAAAAGCAGACAAAAAATGCAGGTTTTCCTTTTGCAGAGATGTGTGAGGTAGATAGGCAGAGAGAGAGAGAGAGAGAGAGAGAGAGAGAGAGAGAGAGAGAGAGAGAGAGAGATAGAGAGAGAAATAGATAGATATCTTTTGGTTAATACCATGTGAGGCAAATTTAGTTAAAAGAATGAAGCAAAATAACACAGTTCTAGTGTTCCAATATTTCTGAAATTACAATACTCTAATATCCAAAGTTACAATACTGGTAGATCCAGTATTCATATTTATTTTCAGAAGTGCAGAAACACTCTTCTTCTTTTAGTCACAGTGACCCTGATCATTGACCTTTTTATGGCAAAATCAAAATGCTTCTTCCTTACTCCATGTGTAAACCATCCACAAAGCTTGGTCCAAGTCTGCAATGCAGAAGTTATGTTACTGTGCAGAACCCATTTTTCTTCTTCGAGTCACAATGACCTTGACCTTTGATCCCAACATATAAAGGCTTCTTCCTTATCCCAAATACAAGTCATGGACAAAGTTTGGTAACAGATGATGGAGAACTGAAGTTTTTGTGTGGAAATCTGTCTTCTTTCAGTCACAGTGACCTTGACATTTGAGCTTTTTAACCCCAATATTGACAGGCTTCTTCTTTATACCCAGTGCAAGCTATACACAATGTTTGGTAAATGTAGACTGTGGAGAACTCAAGTTGTTGAGAAGAAACCATTTTTCTTCTTTCAGTCAGTAACCTTGACCTCTGAATCTGAAAATGATATGATCTTCCTTGCCCCAAGTACAAGCCATCCACAAAGTTTGGTAATCATAGATGGTGGACAACTCGAGTTATTGTGCAGAAACAAAATTGGTAACAGACATATGTATGAATGGACAACATCATAACATAATATGCTCTGCCTTATGGTGGGTATATACATATCGAAAAACAGATTTGAGGAGTTATATATTTCCAAATCAAAATCTGAAAAGATTCAAAAATTGTGAGAAAAATGATACAGCACTAAACATTATTTAATGCCATGGAAGGAAAAAAATTCTCCTGCACTGGGGGCATGACCTCTAGATTCAAAGTCAGCGACTGTATCCACTTGGCCACAATTATATCTATTTAATACATGGCATAAAATTAGTACAGCAGAGAAAAAAATACAAAGCCAGATATTGAAACATGCCAAATACTGTTTAAAGAAATTTTTTAAAGATATTTTTGCTCAATAACCAAACACTCCAACAGTCACAGCAAGAAAATAACATACTTTAATATTAGTACTAAATTACAAGTAATTATAAGTGCTAGATCTATATTAAAGAGAGGATATTTGCTTGAAACGAGTGAATAATGGATATATTTCATAGTGGGTGAAAAACTTGGAGCAAGCAAATGTTCTTTTTATTTTATGCTCAAGCGTATTGTCTAGCAATTTGTATAACACACTGAAGGAGCTGATTTCTTACTGCATCCCGTGCAATAATGTCAGCAGTATACCATTTATGTTCTGTTCTGTTTTGTGAATATTTGCATATAAAATATCAGTAGTTACATAATGCTCCTTCCCAATTCAAGGTAAAACAGCAGATAAAAAGAAAATGAATAAGAAAATATTTGCCCATTGCTGGCTTTGACCCGGTTCGCCTGAATGAGAAGCAGCCATCTTAACCTTTACACCATGCCTGCATCTTATAAAAAATGCGGAATTTCTTAGTATATCTTTTTTCACTGCAGCGAAATATCACAATTATTTTACTCGGAAAATACAGTAATTCACTGCCTAGCATAAAATAAAAGGAGGTTATAGCCCAATTATTTTTGTTTCTTCTACAAAGTTGGGTTTTCTGAACAGTTATTTTTTTCCTCTGCATCTTACAAAAAAAGATAAAAAAACAGGATTTTACATGTGTAGAAACTACACAGCTGTTTCTATGGAGTTTTACACAACAAAATCAAACCTGCCTGTTCCAACCACCTATCATCATAAATCTTACATCTTATCATTGTAAAACTCTAAAAACTGTTGAGATTTTTTTGGTTGCTCACCTGTCAATCAAATAAACATCAAATTACATCTCCACTGCAGGGTTTTATTACCTCACCACACCTTCTCCACTACGGAGATTCATACTGCTGAGCATAGAGTCACAATGGTGTTTATCTAATGATCTTCCTTTCCACTGTGGAGGGGATTAAATGCACCATCATGATGCATGGAAAAATGAAAATCATGTGAACTGTAATGTACAATACTGGTGCTTTAGAAGTATTAAAATGGAAGTGCTGGTATTTTGGTATTGTCAATACTGCATTTAGAAAAAAAACAATTCTAGTCTTCAAGTATTTTTGCTGTTAAAGTACTGGAAGAAGTTGTCATAGTTACTATCCTGGTGCTTTTATTATTGTCTGCATGGCAATACTAGTATTCTGGTATTATCAATCCATAATAGTAACTATAGAAAACTAACACAATTTCATAGTAAAATGTAACCATGCTGAATAATACCAGGCCTCTAGTTTTGTGTGACTGAAGCCTGTAATACTGGTATTTATCATTATCACAATAAATGATAATGCAAGATGATACTAGTTGTCTAGCATTGTTAATATATCCAGTATTTGCCAGTTGTGCATTTCAAAACAATATTGGATTTTCCAGTATGGTCAGTTAGCAAGATTTTGGCTGCTCAGAAAATAGTGGTTTTCGGGTATTGTTTGAGAATAATAGGTTTGTTAACATATTTCAAATGTGTCCATTCTCAAATGTGAGAAAAAACAGATATTGAAATAAAAATAATGGTATCTATTTATAAGTATTGTGGAAAGATGATCCATATTCACCAGTATCGTTGTGAAGCAATACTAGATAAATACTGGAAATCTAACCAATACTAGCAAAAGTAGTAATTGTTGATATTGTCCTAATCTGATAAATCAGCCCCCAAACCTGTATTGGTATGTTGGCAATTGTTGGTGGTTAACCACCAACATAGGTTTGGATGCTAATTTATTGGATTAGTCTCATCCAGTATTTAAATATATAAAATACTGGATCAATACTGATAGTGAAACTGCAATAGTTTGATCAACCAGTACAGTCAACAAACTGGTACATACAGTTTGGTGACCATGTTCTACAGATGATCCAGCCTTTGTATACTAAAACACCCTATACAAAACAAGAGTCCCTTGAAGGGATTGATGCTCTACTGGCTAAAAAATTTTCCAGGAATTGCAGATAAGACCATTTCTTCTTTGTAACTGCTGAGTGCTGAAACTATCTCCAATATTTTTCAGTGATAATTTTTCAAATTTGCCACTGTGGCAGCCATAATGGATGTAAGATCAGAAACATTTTCATTTAGGGCAAGCTGGACACTATTAGAAAACTTTTGGCGAAAACCCCATGTAGAAATGACCATCCATTCAGGAGAATGAGTGACATGATTGTCAATATGTTCATTGTGGCAGCCATATTTGAGGTCAGATCAGAACCATTTTCATTCAGGACCAACTAGATAACATAATTAGTTTTCTGGTGAACGCCTATGTTGATATGGTTTTCCATTTAGGAGCAGTAGCAATATAAAGATTTTCAAGATGGCTGCCATGGTGGCCATACTGGACGTCAGATCAACACCATTTTTATTTAGTGTCAACTAGACGTTATAAGAAGCCTTCTGGTGAAAAGCCAATGTTGATATGACTTTTCATATAGGAGGAGTAGCAATAAGAGTTTCAAGATAGCCACTTAATTAAAATTGTATATATGATATCATAATAATTATATGATATCTTATTAAGATAATAAGATATCTATCTAATAAAGTTTATGGGATACATCATCATACATGTATTTTATACAATTATATCTGATTAAGTTTAGGTCTACATGATATCCCATAAAACATATCTTATATAATACAGAGTTTTATAGGATATCTTATAAAATTTCCGAGATACTTTAAAAAGTTTATAAGATATTTTATATATCACAGTGTCATGTGTTTTTTCTGATCACATGTTTTCAGCAGTCACAATATGTTTTCTGTACTAACCGGCAATCTCGCAATATTTTTGCGTCACCTTGCAGGAAATATAAACTTTGGTGCCTTGCCCACTCAACTGCAAATTTCGAGATCAAATAATTGAATTTTGACTGGCGAGTAATTTAAAGAATCTCCCTACATCCCTGAACTTACTGCATTACATAATGACAAATTTTAAGTCTCACAAATGATCTGTTATTCAGAACAAGTCCAGTCGCTACATCTCTCACTTGGCTGTCTGCTCCAGTTCTGGCAAATGGAAGATGTCACATTGTAAAGTTGCTACTTGTTTATAGTATTGAAAAAGAGTTAAGCATCATCAGTGCTGGTCCTTGTGAACCTTTTATTTTTCTCTTTGTAGATTAAGCCTTCTGTTATAAGGCAAATACAGAAGTAACTCCACCCCTTAGGATCTTACATAAATCCCTGTAGAAAAAGCAGCAAAGTTGTTTGGATACCCAATTTATGCACCCAGGTCCTTAGATGGGGAGATTGTTTCAATTACCCTCTCTGTTGAAAAAGTTCTGATTATACTTCAGTCTGTTGCAAAACTCATTAAAACAAATGTGACAATATTTAACTGTAAATAAGTTTATTATTACACAACTTAGTATAGTGACACGTCCTATTACCTCTGTATTCCCATTACCATGGCATTTAAACATTTTTGTTCAGTGATGTCACCATGTGTAACATCTGAATAATCTGTATGTAAACTAGGAAGTTGACATAGCCCTGAATATTCAAAATTTGAAGAAAAACTCTATTCAGGGTAAACAAAATCGTAGATTTCCTTTACATGTACAAATTTTAAGTAAATGATCAAATCCCATTCATACCATATCCAGTTCCAATCCCTTTTTTGTACTTTTCAATCATAAAATCATGCCGAGCACAATGTCTACAAATTGTCTGCTTCACAATTTAAACAATACAAGCAGAATTAGTCACATGACTGACGCTCTTCAATAAAAATTGTTATCTAACTTGGGGGGCCCATTAAGGGTGTATTGTCAAACTTGTGGGCTTTGTTTCAGTGTGGGTTCTTTGAGATCAGTAGTATAACAGCAAGTTAATGAACCCCTGTCATCCCTTCAAATTCATAAAAGGTGTTTTCTAGACATGGGGCATACAATTAAAGTTTACGGGGGTTGGGATTAACTATAAATATGCTATGTAATATAACATAAGAATATCATAAATCATTATTCAATGGATTTACTACTACTCGGGTATATAAAGATATTGATTAAATTTATGAATTTAATGTTGAAATTTTGTTATTAAATGTCTGGCTTTTACATAATATTTCAGGAATTTTTAAAAAAATATTTGCTTTGATACAGTACTACCAATGGTCACAGTATTTCTTAATTGCTGTGGTAACAGGACATTCTCTTTAGAGTGCCTCCTGTTTGAGGTCACCTCAGAATACCCAGCACATTAGCGGTCCCATTGATCGGAAATTAAAATCATTCACCATGACAAATGCACCACATGTTGATTACTGATGCAGTAGGATAAAAATGAAAAAGTAAGTATAGTGAAACTTTTTGGGGTATGTTTTCTAGGTAGTAACGCGATAATAGGACTTACTGGTCTAGACTAAAAATGTATAAAATGTTATATTCAGTGATTGGACACTGTGCTTAACTTGTGTGACATTCTCTCCACTATGTGCTGGGCGATTCTCAAAAGTATCAATTTAATTTTGTTACGAAAAGTGTAGGATATAATCTGTAATGTGAAAATTGATGACGTTTCACATTAAACCAAATGCGAATACCCTCAATTTTTTTCACTTTGATTACGTGTTTACCGGCAGCATCAAATTTTCATTCTCAGGCCAAATGTAGCACATATAGTGTGGTAACCATTAATTGAATATGAAATTAAAATGTGGCTCAGTTAGGGAAATATTTTGAAGCGAGTTTTTACAGAGGCGAAAACACATGACACCAGTATACGATGTACCAAGTTGTCGATTCGTAGAACGAAGATCGTAAACCATCACTGATGGTCGAATTGACAATTTACGTTAAAGAACCACGAAATAACTTATCTTATTTTGATGTATTATACAATTCATTGCGCTATGGGTTTTATTTTACCGTTTGTCATTTCCTAACCCCAGTTTTCAAAGTCTGTGTTGTGGCGCTCCGTAATGACAAGTTGTAAACGGAACTTGAAATGAATGAAGAACTTCGCGCATGTTGTTTTGCCTTCTTAGATATTCTACTTATTCTTGTATTGCGCAGTTGGTAGTATTTGACTTTCGCAGACCAACGGAACGACTGAAACTGATGATTTTCTTCGAAAAGTCCAGTTAAAACAAGAAAAATGAAGCAAAAGCTGTGCGAAGAAGCGACTCTTTTATATGCATATTAATAAAAATTAAGCTCATGTTTGTAATAGCAGTTAAAATTTAGCATAATTTTGAAGGCTGCTGTGTTTACCAATATCACTAGTAGTTACATGTTTTATATCCAGACCACAAACATGTGACCCCACCCCCTTATTTATTTATTTATTTATTTATTTTATTAAAAAAGCAGTAACCCTGGGTATGAATACTAATATTCACATTTTTTTATAAAAGACCAACACGTAACAATCAACCATTTTAAAATTTTTAAAAGAAAAAACCCTTACATGTTCGTAAGAGAATATATTTACGTCGTAAACCCAATACCGCGTGTCGCCTTACATAGACAATCGTACTTTTTTCTTCTTCAATTTGATGCTATACAAATCGTGATTGTATGATCTGAGTAAATTTGTCTCAATGATTTTTTCTTCTGATTCAACAAATAATTTCGGCACATTGCTACTTTTACAGTTTTTAATTGCACATTTTGTTATTTATTTACAAACTTACTTTTCATCTATGCATTGTTAGAATCGCCACATTGAAGTATGAATAACATATCAATCTCATTAAGTACAGCAAGAGCTCCTCCACATGTGGACGACAACACTCTCGTACACTCCGAGGAAATATCACAGGGATGGAGACGCCACTTCGAGCGCCTAGCAAAACCACCGAGTAAGGAACATTACGATGAATTCCGCCTGGAATTGGTATCCAACGATCATCGCATTGCTTGGAAATGCGAGTTGTACTCAGTCGGAACCTCCCTCCATACTAGAAGAAACAGAAACAGTGCTGGATATCAAGAAGCTGTTTTAAAAAAAAACAACAACAACCAAGGCTCAGGACCACCGTGGCGTAACCGCAGAACATCTTAAATATGGCGACCAGCCCGTCTTTAGGTACCTCTCTTGTCTTCTGAACAACCTCATCCAAAGTGCAAGTATTCCAGAAGTGTTAAAAGTAGGGATCATCACGCCAGTGCCTAAAAAGGGAAGGACCATACGCTACCTAGTAACTACAAGGGCATCACTGTGACAACTGTTCTTAGCAAGCTGTTAAAAACAGTGCTTCAGCCCACATAGACAGTAAGCTGTCTCCTACCCAAAATAAACTCCAAAAAGGTTTCACACAAAACACCTTTCCTAACCACGAATCCCTTTTGATATCTGAAGCAATCAACGAGGCAAGAGATACAAACAATACACTCGCCCGAGCCACCCTTGATACTGAAAAAGCCTTTGATGTCGTACTGCACGAAAGCCTTTAAAGGAAGCTATATCTACATAGTATTACATGCAACTTCTGGTTCCTCCTGAAAGGGCTACAGGCGGCATATGTTAGCAAGTTAAAATGGCTAGACCAGCTCAGTAACCACACCCACATTGGCCAGAGCATCAGGCAAGGAGACAAATTATCTCCCATCCTTTACAACTGCTTCAACAACGATCTACTGCATACAATCCAATTGAATAATCTGGGAGCATTTATTGTGACCACCTTCGCAAGATCACCCACAGTAGCGAACGGCGTGGCAATCCTGACTAATGATCATGTACACCTGCACATCTGACTGCAAACAATCTATAACTCCTCCAGCGCTGACCGCTTTTCAATCAACTTGTCCAAAAGCAACACTGTGATCTTCAACGGCCCTAAAAGAAGGGTGGCTCAATCCTGGAACCTGGGAAAAACGACGATTAAGGAAACTGAAGCAACAACCCACCTTGGTATCTCTAGGAGAGCAGATATGAAGACAGACACGGAGGACAAAATACAGAAAGGGAGAAGAGCACTTTAAGCCACCATGGTAGCAGGCCCTCACGGAAAGAATGGAGCGAACCCAACTGTATCTTACAACATGTATCGCATCTTCTCGCGTCCACGAGCTGTCTATGGCCTAGAAGTGACACAGATCTCTACAGTGAACATGGAAATGCAGAAATAAATCTGAGCACAAGATTTTTCGTCGGATTTTGTTTATCACAGAGAAATGTGCTACAGCCGCAATCTATATACTTATAGGCGCAATCCCCATAAACGTCTACTTTAAATGAAAACTCTGACACTACTTGGCAACATCATCAGGCAACCGGAATCAGTGCAGTTTGAGATTGCATTGAAAGACCAGGTAGCGGCAGTTGGTTTACCTACATAATGAAAATCCTACATATATACTCCATATCTTCAGCCTTCGTCCTGATTGATACCCCCCACCCCCACCCCCACCCCCACCGGGGCAAGCAATGCTGGAAAAATATGTTGAGGAAGCAGTTAACTCATATTAAAGCAAGACATAGGAAGAGGTGAAACTATCCAAACCATCGCTCAGATACCTCAACGTCGAAGACAAACCACTGCTGCAGGCACACCACTTATGGACATCCGCCTTAACCAACCCAATAGCGGTAGCCGAATCATCCATCAAAGCAAGGGTTCTAACACGGTATAAAACTAACAGACCAACATCTGTCTCCCCTATCTGCCCCCTCATTAAAGGTTAAGCCGAAGTTAGAAGGCATTTCCTTCTCATACCCCTTCCTAAAGTGCAAACGCAATAAACATGTCAATAAAATCATAGGATTTATTCAGTCTTGTAGCGCAGGTACAGTTAATAGAAATGACAGTGAACTCTTGTGTTGCAGTGTGTTAGGAACCGACCATTTAATTTCGGGTGAGGGAGAGACCTGGGAGTTTAAAAGAAAGAATAATCTTGCTCTGATTTACGGCAAAAATAAAACCATCTGTTATATCGAATATATTAGTTGAAAGACAAAAATTGATTTTTGTTAACCGTTCCTCACATGTGCTATTGCTGTATTGATATACAAATCATAGTGCTTTCAAATGCAGCTTTGCACGATTTTTAGTGTCAGCTGGCCCACAAGGATTTATATTAAAAATGAGAGATTATCATGTAAGTAAATGTACTGTAGATACAATTCGGTAACACTTTCGATGATGTCGCATTTACATGTGACAGGCTATGGCGTCTCTTGTACTAATGTGATTTTAAAATCGAGACCTCAAGTATATTTCGATTTTAATCAGACTGCTCTTTTACGTGCGTCAACTACTCTTTTCTCTTTTAATTTAATTTTTTTCACAAAAACAATATCAAACAACAAACTTTCATACATATCAGTGTCAGGATAGTACATCAGTAAATTCTCCATATTAGTTTGCAATGAAAGGTAATTGATGGTGATTGACTTGTTCTGTAGCGCTCAACCATACCCCCTCCCCCATGCAAAACTGTCCACGTAGTCTCTACCTATCCATACTATATCTACATAGAGAAATTGCATTGTGCTGAATGCCAAAGAGGGCCGGGTGACCCAAGGCTACTGCCCACAAGCAGAATCGTAAGATCGCTTCCAACAGCGATCACGTGTTTGTGGACTTTATGAAAAAGTGGTTGTTTGTCGCCAGATCGATCTTTGCCGTGCTCTACTGTAAAACTATTGGCTCAGTTTAGATAAAATTTGCGGGGATCGAAAGAGCATATTTGAAAATATAAATTTTATCAAAAAGTATTTTTAAAAATCAATATTTTTCATTAAATTAGTCACCGTCTCTGATAAATTGAATTTAATAAAACCACTTCATTTATAAATTGTTCTCTTCTCCTCTTAAGACATTTAAAACAAATTTTTAGATTCATCAAATTTAGCAGTCTGGCGTCTGGTAGATCGTGATTATACCATACATAATAATATATACCTACACATAAATCAACACGCGTTGAAAATCATCATAAAATCATCAAGCAAAGCAACAAACCGCTTTGTTCTCCACGTATGAAGAGATAAGAAAAGCTGAGATATCATCATTAACTCTGCAGCTTTGTCCTGGCCGTTGTATGTATAGTACATGTCAAAATATGTCTGAGAATATCGAGGAAAACTGCGCATCCTTCAGAGACTGTACTCAACTGCACCCAAAACCTTCCGTCCAACCACACGTAAACATCAAGATTGGTTTGATGAGAATGATGCTGACAAACAGAGACGTCTGAACGAGAAAAATTGGCTACAGAATGCCTATTTAGAAGACAGCACTTCATCATCTAAGAAGGCATCCTCAACAACATCAAGAGGACTGTCCACAGCAAACTCAGAGAGCTGCAAGACTCATGGCTGGGAAAAAGGCAGAAGAGATTCATTCCTATGCAGACATGAATGACAGGAAGTAATTATATGATGCTTTGAAGACAATCTATGGACGACGGCGAGTCAACTGAACCATTCCCAGTCACCAATGGAGTCAAGCAAGGCTGTGTGTTGGCCCCAACTTTCTTCAGTATGATGTTCTCTGCCATACTTACCGATGCCTTTCGTGACTATGACACTGGGATCGACGTCAGATACTGATGAGACACCAATCTGAGGAGACTAAAGGCGAAGACGAAGTTACAGGAAGTGACTGTTCGTGATTTCCTATTTGCTGACAACTGTTCCTGAATGCCAAATCTGAGTCTGACAAGCTACAAAGTATGAATAATTTCTCTTCAGCTTGTGACAATTTCGGTCTCACAATCAGTATCAAAAAGACGGATGTGATGCACCAGTCTGCACCAGGAAAGCCTTAGGTAGAGCCTACCATCAAAGTAAATGGCCAAACCCTCGTGGCAGTGGACAAGTTCACCTATCTCGGCAGTATACTGTCACGTGCAGTCCACATCGATGATGAAACCAATTACAGAATTGCTAAAGCTACTGTGGCCTTTGGCAGACTACGCGCAAATGTGTGGGAGCGCAGAGACATCAGTCTACAAACGAAACTGAAGGTCTACACAGCCATTGTGTTGCCTATCTTGCTGTATGCATGCAAAACCTGGACGGTGTAAAGACGCCATGCCAAGAAGCTGAAACATTTTCACATGGGCTGCTTGAGGAAACTGACGAGGATAAGATGGCAGGACAGGGTCCCTAACACAGAGGTTGTCACACGGGCAGGCATTTCAAGGATCCACACTCTGCTGATGAAATCACAGATGAGACTACTGAAGAAGATCTTCTATGGCGAGCTGAAGGAGGGAAAACGGTCTCAAGGTGGTCAGAAGAAACGCTTTAAAGATTCCCTCAAGTTATCCTTGAAACACTTCAACACTGAGCCCGAATATTGGGAAGATCTCGCACAGGATCGCTCCACCTGGCGCAGTCTCATCCATACTGGAGCTACAGACTTTGAGCTGAGGAGAGTTGCAGAGGCAGTGCAGAAGCGTGAGTAGTGTAAATCTCAGAACTGCAGCACGTCCTCTATTGATCAAGCAAACCCAAGCGGCATTACCGGTCAAGTGTGGCACAGAGAGTTCAGAGCACAAATTGGCCTGATCAGCCACTCACATACTCACAGAAACCAAACAAGTTAGTGATGTCATGGTCATCTTCGAACTCGAAGGACGAACAACAACAACAAAAATAACACGTCAAAGAGTTATAGCCATGCCTGGATCCCGATAAGAAATCCTAGGCCAACTATTCCGGGACTCGAACCTTGACCTCCAAAATGTTAGCCAGGCCCTTCAGATGTCGAAAAATCGTGAAATTTAGATTGTGTTCAATGTAAAAAGGCCGAAAATAGCGTTTAAAGATTGTCAAACTTAGACATACGTATTGGATTCCCCATTTCAAAATAGAGCATGACTACGAGTAATATGGTCACAATACGCCTCCATGTGAAGTCCGAGAGCAGGTAGACCTCGAGATGCTTTCACGTGAATAACTGTGGTAATAAAAGATAATTTACTGCTGTGGCCGATGGGATGAAATTGTTTTGATGCACAGTAATGTATTTTTCAAGGATTAAAGCAGTTTTGATCAGCTGTTTTTAGACCAATAGATAAAGCAAGTCATTTGTTGTGTAATGGGATCGTAGGGGTCATTCAATGTGTTACCGATTGACACTTTATGCTATAACTCTCTCTCTCTCTCTCTCTCTCTCTCTCTCTCTCTCTCTCTCTCTCTCTCTCTCTCTCTCTCTCTCTCTCTCTCTCATATTGAAGTTAGATAAATACAGCTATCATAATTGCTTTGGCAAAGTACGCCATACGCTCTTTATCACTTGTAGTACAATTTTCTAGACACTGTTGCGTGTATGGTCATGCAATTTCATGCGTGCATTCACATTTATCACATGTTAACACCCTTAAAAACTAACTTGTGGTTGCAGCGACGAACTTTTCTTGCTAAACTTGCAATGCCAAGTTTTTGATATTATGTACTATATACAGGTCAATCAGGCGAGACGTCATTCCTGATGGTTCATTCTTAGCACATATCTGTAAATTTGAATCTAATTATAAGTCTGATAGAAGAGAAATAAATCTTTAATTTGGATTGATTTCATGTTTCATGTAATATTTCACTTGTGTCCTCAATTTTATTCTTGTTTGAATTTTATTCACACAATTTGTAAAAACAATGTATAACATTTGCCGGTTCAAACTTCGGAATTGTAATCATCTTCAAATTGAACGTGGTGTGTATATGTATCCAAAGATTTTCGTCTTTCATAGTTCTACCATGTGGAAATCGGAATCCTCGGTTAGCGCGTGCGTGGGTAGCACATGTGTTCGTTAGAAGTGAGTCGTCCAACAAGACAATATTATGCAAACTGCGCTCTAGTTATAGAGCGAAAAGCTTGGGAAAGACCCTTGTATCTTGATATTGTGTAATTTTGTTTTTAAATAGTAAATTTGCTCAGTCAATCTGATCCACTGGCACCGGTTTAATGGTTCGGTGAAGTGCAGACATTTTTTCTGTGTGATTTTGATGACGAATTCGGTACTAACCATAAAGAGGAATTTTAACCTGACTTCCTAGATTCTGATCTG
Organism: Margaritifera margaritifera; assembly: GCA_029931535.1. Classification (NCBI taxonomy): domain Eukaryota; kingdom Metazoa; phylum Mollusca; class Bivalvia; order Unionida; family Margaritiferidae; genus Margaritifera; species Margaritifera margaritifera. Next base: position 654,135 of record JAQPZY010001005.1, read on the forward strand.
TCCCAAAGAGCCAGGTGAGAGAAGAATCTCAGATGCAATTGTACTATACTCGAATCAATTATGTTTTAAATCAATCTGTATCGAGTCTTCAGTGTTGCATAGGATTGCATCATCTCAGTACATCTGTTCATGGTTGGCCGTTGTATTATCAAAGGATAAATCTGAAGAATAATTCGATTTAGCATAGTCCAGCAGTCTCATTTTGATGTTAAAAGCAAATTGAGTTCATGAGTAGAAAGAAGATATATTGACACCGAGACCAACACGTTATTCTCTGCCACTTTTTATTAATTACATTGCTAATGTATGTCAGATAATTAAAAAAAGAGGCAGAGAGCAGCTTGTTGGTCTACACTCCATGACGATCCCTGCACCCATGTAATTGAAGATATACCCAAAATGATTAATCTTTAAGTGTTCACTAGTCACATATTCTAAACTATGGTAGCCTTTATCTTGGTTCAATAAATAAGCTCTAGAGTTACGGTCGGCTGAAGGGTCCATTTGGTGACGTGACTAATGCTCACTCGCTTATTTGAAAGTTTACGTTGCTTTGGTCATGTGACTTGATTGTCAGTGGATTTTGTTCAGAAATTTTCAAATGAGTGGAAGAGCAGAAGTCACGTCAGATTGGTTGCTGTATCTGATGGAACAGCTGTATGTAGCCACAAACTTGGAAATGGCCACAGGAGGTAGGGTTGTGTTATTCCACATGGATTTACAAGTTGTCAAACATAGGATTTAATCTGGAAATATTCTATACATATTGCTGAAAAGACCATTCAGCCAACTGTAACTGAAGAGCAGCAAGAAATACCAGTAAGTGTGTGAAATGTACACGTGTTGCGGACACATTTGTCTGCTTCAGTTGCGTGATTGAATTAATAGATGATGTTGGACCCAAAAACTGCCCATCAGGATCAGCACAGGTTTGGGGGGTTCATTTTATCGGACTACCTCTGTCTGCCAACACCAACACAATACTGCACCATTCTAAATTGATAGTGTGAGGTATTATAAACTTATTAGTTAGCAAAGCCCATATACCTTTCAACAAATGGTAGTTATTTATTGCATTTTGTAATTATATAAGTAATGGAATGATTTACTCAAATCAGTAGGTATAGTCTATAATGCCTGGTAGATAAGTAACATTTTTGTAATTGAAAAATCAGCAAAAACAAAATAGGGTATTAAAGCTGCAATGTTGACGTGTGTAAATGGCTTAGTTTAGTTTTCTGCCAGTAAACGTTTACAAACTCGCTAAACATGTAAAAGAACATGCATGTGGCTGCAGTCAGTGATGCAGGAACCATCCATGGCAGTTAAATTATATATTTCCACATCTCTGCATAAGAGGATTGTGTATTAAGATTAACCTTTTAATTCTTATCTTGAAGCAAAACTTGATGAGCATTGGTTGTAGCTCACAGGTTGATTTACTGCTAATGCTGATACAAAATTTCTTTAAAACTACATTATTTACCTTTGAAACCAATGTTGTTAAACGAAGCTTTGATTAGTAAAAGTTTATAAGCCACTGCATAGTTTCTTAGTCTTTGTAGATCCACAAAATAATCCTTTACACATGTCTAGGTTGCATTATAGACTTGTTTCATCACGTGTATGTATGTAGCAGCTGGAAACAACATCATGATGATCCTAGAGATGTAGAGATGTTTTCTAAAATTTATCCGATCTATTAAACAAGGACCTGTATTACAAGCTGAATCCTATCATAAAGGCATAATAAGAGGTAAAAGACAGCCAATTAAACAAGTGCAAATTGAGGGACTATGTTGTTAAGGTTATATTGGCTGCCAGCTATTCAGTAATCCTAACGGATAAATAGGGGAAAGGTTGAATTTTTAATTGTTTTGATTAAACGGCATAGTTTTGGTTATTGTAAACCATGTACCGTGTGTACTCATGTATGGGCGCGGTCTCATATAAGCCGACCTCCCAAACTGAATTGGTAAAAACATTAAAAAGTGCATGACCCATGATAAGCCGACCCATGAAATATTACCGGTAAATTAAATATATTCCACCGCAAAGTGAAGTGTCCATCAGTGTTCTTTACAGTGCGTGTTTACTAGTAAGTATATTGCTTCTATTTTCGTCCAAGTCTGAACAACCTGTATTTGTGTTTTGTTGTATTAACACTGTGTTTGATGCAATAGAAGTTTTGATTTGATTTATATTATCTTTTTCCATCAGCCAGCTATAATTTCTAAGTGATATTTCCCATGTCATCTGCCAGTGCATGTGGGCTGATAAGCACTTGGCTTATAAAGGCAGCACTGCCTGACTTTGTTTTCAAGATGACAATCCTTTTGATCGAGCCACAAATTTGATACTTGTTCAGTGCCACTTAGAGTCCTACACATCTTACAAATATGTATTTGACCTTAATTCCATAGTACCCTCTTCGTTTTCCCCACATTACAACCCTTTGATTGAGCCACGTAGTTGATACTTGTTCAGTGCCAAGTATTTGAACTCCCTGTGATCTTGCTGCACAGTTGACACCTGTTCAGTTGCATCCTTTAATAGATTTCACAGACTGTATGATCGAAGCGTCACTCACAGAGCCCAAGCTCAGTTTCGACGTAAGCACCCACATATGACAGTCAAGACAAGTCCTCCAATATATACTGGTAGTCAAGAAGAAAACGTAAAAATATTCAAGTTTAGACCTTGTCCCACGGATAAGCCGACCCCCCTTCTTCCAGACTTTCATTTTTTCGTCCATGTTGCAGACTTATAGGCGAAGATGCTTGTCTGTTGACACAGATAAAATTTCACCGTTTTCTTATAGCAACAGCAAGATTTCTAAAAAATTCTGTTTTCTGAAGTTGGCTCTCATGACGCTAAGTGTATACTATCATCAGTATATGGTTTCATAAACATTTTCATCATAAAAATGTGTCCATCTTTGAGTTTAATGTATATTTATCAGTACTATAAAATTACAATAAATGATGTTTAAAAATATGATCTCTGATTATTAGATAGTAGGAAAACAATTCTTTGTTTTTTAATTCTTGTTGAATGCCATGTACCAAATATTTTTATCAGACACAGGCCAAGGGCAAGTAGCTAACAAAATAACTTGCTCAGACTCGCATTCCAGTTGCCACAGAAGGTCATATTTTTTTACTATTATTTTAACACAACTTTGAAATTGTTATACTTTAAATAAATAAAAAAGAAATATAAAAGTGCTGTAATTTGACTCGTTTTAATCCACTCATTTTATGACTTTATTCGTTTCTCAAAATAGTGTATTTCAGACTTTTTTTGTGACTGTGTGCTAAAATTTTGATTTGATTTCATTAAAAGGAATTTTTTTTCCAGGTCCACATGTCAACTAGCATACAGTACCAAAATAGTTTCTGCTTTACAGTGTTCCCAAACAACATTTATGTCTGGCTTGTTCACTCAAATTTTGATTCAGTTTCACTTAGGGCAATGTTTTCCTCCAGGTCCTAATGTCAACCAGCCTATACACCTCTCTCTCGATAACTCGTGCATAATGGGGGCTAAAAACATAGACTGCGGCATAAGCGAGGGCATGAGTTACTGAGGGACCTCTGAGAAATTAAGAAAGGGATAGAAATCAACAGTGAGAATGGGGGAGGGGGGCAGGTTAAGTGGTTGAATACTCATTTAATAATCAGATCGGGAATACTTGTCAAAAAAAGTTTTTCTAATGAAGTTTTTCACTTTTCTGTATAAATTACCTATATTTTCAATAGTCAAACCTGTCCTAATGGTTGCCTTTACTCATCGATCACCTGTTCACAACAGTCATTCTAATTTCCACCTTGCAAATTTCCTGTATAAATGTCCTGTTTGTAACTCACCTGCCTTCCATGGTCAGTAGTCAGATGTTTCCTAACCAAACAATGGTTTCTCTCTGCCTTAAGCGGTTAATGGCACGTATCTACATGTACAGTGACTGCTCAGTCTATGCAAACAAAATTTTTGATTCATAAGGAAGGCATTATTTAGATAAAGGAATATTATGTGATTTAATGTGCAAACATTTCTTATCTCTCTTGTACTCGTACTCCAGTCACGTTGACAATGTAACCCAAAGGTGTCAATACATTAAATTCAACAGTGAGGCTGGTTGCATAATTAAGTTAGAGGCTTGAAGCAGTTTGTTTGCTGGATGGTGGGAAAAGTAGTTGTGTTGTCGCAGCAGAAATGGAAGTCGCCTTTTGTGACGGGTATAGTTTGATATCTTCATCTATTTGCCTGTGTATTAAAGCCATCTCTGAAGAAAAAGGTTTGTCTTGGAGAAGATATACGAGTTGCATCCCTTTTCATTAGGGTTAGGTGTCATTCAGTGTTTCAAACTTGTTTGTAAGGACCGGTGAAGTTTTGGTTCATGGGTCATTCCTATTCATCACAGGCTTCTCACATAAGCCAACTGTCTTGGAGCAACTGGCTTGTTATTATTTTTAAAGCATGAACAGCTGTTTCCAAGAGAAACTTGCACAAGTTAGCCAACCAAGGAGTCAGTCCTCTGTTTTACAGTCATACATGTATGTAAGCTGTCAGTCAGTAGTGAAAGTATCGTTTTGTCACGGTGTACAAAACAAACCGAGATCAGTGATTATTTTAAGTCGGTGATGATTTAATTTATAGGATGGATTCAAGTGAGCAGGATACAGTAATCTTGTGTGGAACATAAATTTAGGACAGAACAACATATATGCATATTTTATGATTTTGTTGAATAGTGCACATAAAACAACTTTGTAATAATAATAATAATAATAATAATAATAATAATCACAATAAATTTGGGAGAGAGCAACATATACAAATATTTGATGACTTTGTTGAATAGTGCACATAAAACAGTCTTGATAATATAATAACAATAACAATAATAATAATAATGATATTCACTGCATGGCATTTGTTAAAAAAACAATTTTAAAAGGTGGACCTGTGTACAGAGGCCACCTGTGTAAAAAGGCCAGTGCTGCCTTTTCCCATGGGTGGCCGCCATTGGCAGGTTTTACTGTATATCCAATCTCAGAAAGATTGTGTAAAACCTTACTTCAAGTGGTTTCAATACACATCACATGTGTACCAGCAAAAACATGTATTACATGACTGCTTTTGCATGTTACTGTTGATTCAGAATAAAACAAGATTCTTTATTTAAAAGAGTGACATTTATTAAGAAACGTCAAAACTTTTTTTTTTTAAATTGTTATACATGTAGTAGTAAAATACTGATGCTGCTGTGATTTCTTTGCAAGTTATAGTGAAATTTATGCTCATCCTTGAGCAAACCTCTGAGTGCTAATTTGCGTTATATGCAAAACTAAGCTTTTCATGCACCTAGTACGCCTTTCGCTTGGTTCCTTTGCTATTGTTGATCACATTTGCGAATGAATATGATAAACCACTGATTACTGCAAGATGCTGTAATTATGTTACATGTACTTAACATTGTTCTCATTGTTCAATTAGTGAATTGAAATGAGTTGACTTGACACTATACTGAGACTGCTAGCTCTTCCGCAGTAGAATTTGCTTGACTTGTAACTTTTTTATTCTACCTCCTTTACTTGATTTGATACAAAAGACTTATTAAAATTATAATACAATGCGAGTCAACTTTTAATTCATTGTAACAACCAACACTTCTGCAAGACTGAGATCAAAACACAGTCGGTACTTAATTAGGTTTTCATGGAAATGCTCGTGGATATTGCTGTTACAGTCAATTGACACGTTTCACATTTGAATACAAGAGGGCACATCACATTCATGATGATTACACTGAAACCAGATTAAAAGATAAAACCAAAATTGAATTCGCTTGACAAAACTTGTTTAATTGGTATTTATTTCTTTAAGTATTGCCACCAGTAGGCATTACAGGCATTTTAATTGATCGATATTTCGTCATATATTGTTACTACTGTTAATTACAGTGTGCATAGAATTATTTTTTTTTGTTTTTTTTTTTAAAGAAAAGTTAACAAAATATACGAATTTTATTATAAGTTAAAAATTTCATAATTTTTAATCAAATTTCCAGGCACTAACCATCAAGGTTTCATTTACCTATTTTGGTCATGATTTTCTTCATGTTCAGCAAATAGGGGCCACATCTTTTGTTATTTTCTAGAAGAAAAAAATTGGGATCCACGACTGACCCCACATTATAAGCGGGTTTGCAAATTTTCAAGGGAGAGGTATATCAACGTCTTCCTTATTGATTGGATCAGCTGAGTTGATAATTATAAGCATTTGAAGTGTTTCCTGATTTGAACAGTTTGTCTTTATACTTTTTATATTAATAATAAGACTGAACCCTCATTCACATTTTGCTGTAGAGGGACTCGCATCTAACATGAACTCCAACAATTTCACAATTTCTGCATGTTCTGGTGTGGAATTTGTAAAAATTGTGACATACCATATGTACTTGCATATAAGCCAATACCAACTGCAAACTGCATAGACCCAGATCTGCCGGCGCATATTGGTCCGGCAGATCTGGGTCTATTCAGTTTTTAAGGACTAATCAGTAGAACAAACAACATATACCCTGATCTGCAGGCACATTATGCGACGGCAGATCAGGGTCTATGTGGTTTGCGTTTGGACCGGCTAATATGCGAGTATATATGGTATACTTCTGCTCTTGGGATCGCTGTATGTCTTCAGCTTTGCAATCAGATGCAAGGTCATATCATTAGGTCATTAGTATGCGTGGATCTCATTCATTACCTAACTTGCCCAAGAGCTTGATGATATAAGCACATATTCCAAATTTGATTAAAATCAAATCAGAAATTTGACCACCATAGTGGAAATGAGGTCAGCCAATAAGATGCATGATTAGCTCATTAATGTGAGTGAATCTCGTTCATTAGTGAACTCGACTAAGATCTTGGTGATATAAAACCACATTTCAAGTTTCATCAAAATTGGATCAGAAATATGGGCTCCAGATTGGTAACAAGGTCAGCCAATCAGATGCAAGAACACCTCATTAATATGCATGGATCTCACTGATTATTGAACTTGGCTGACATTTTTATGATACAACTCTATATTCCATGTTTGAAATCTGATAAGAAATATGGACTCCAGAGTGGTAACGAACAATTGTTGATAGATGGACGATGTGCAACATATTACACATGACTGTCACATGGCCATACCATACAATTAAAAAAGGGCAGTAGATATCATTCAAAACACGAACTTACCAGGATTTACTCGTGACTTTTCTTAGTCCCCAATGCCAATGGCAAGCCTAAGACCAGTCATCAACTGAAACTCTCACAACCAACACATTTGACACCCAAATTCAGGCTGGAAACTCTGAGAACGGTCCTGAATGTCATTTAGGAAGGGAGATTTTGCTGTAGGCTTATGCCTATATTCATATTACCATTCATAGCTCTTACTGAAAATTCCTCAGGTTTGCTTTCAGCTACATTGTGTACCAGTTCGGGGCTCTCACTTTTTGTCTAAATCTCAGTTCCTATGTGTTGACCAGAGTCATGGACTGGGTTGTGCCACACTTAAGAAACCTCGGGGGCTGCAGTAGCTTTTTTGTGCATACACTCTAGAACACATACACATGTCCCCAAGTTTGCATAAATTTTTACTGTCCATCAGTAACTGACACAGTAAAGTTTTTAATGAGTTTGTCAGAATTGTCTCTCCCAGTAATAATGTTCAAAACATAAAGCTTTTACATTTAGTTTAAGTTTGACATAATTGGTTCCTCACTCAAACTTGACTAAGGATATTTTGTGTATAATGCAGAATGACTTTTCCATGGAGTTAAGTAAACTAGTACCACTTTGTTAAGCAAAACGTGAGCAGATGTAGTATGTAGTATGGTCATCACATTTCCATCTTATACAAACAATAGATACTTTAAACTAAAAAAAGGTTAACCCTGCTATAATGTGCATCGTTACAACACAGATTTGAATATAATGTGGTTGCTCCATGGCTCCTGATATTTAAAATTTGATGTCCCCTGACACTACTAACAGCATCAGCATAGCTGACCAACAAATAAAAATTATTAATTTTTAGAAACCATAGATTACAGATCATAATTAATGTTCTTGCACAGCAATGATTAATTTTCATTGAGTGTGAGGCTATGTTAATCCAGATTGTTGTACAACATGGTAGGTAGTTAAATTATTTTTATACATTGACTGGCATTTTGTCTCCAACACGTACATGAATACAAGAGTTGGTAGATGCAGATTGTGTTCATACAGAGAGAGTGTTTTCTGCAACTATGACACTTTCACAGTACATGTACTATGACGTGAACTAAATATGAAACTTGAAGCTACTGTTTTTACTGATTCATATATATTAAAAAGACTAATGCCACGCCAACTTCATTTCTGTTTCCAACTTTGGTTGAGAAGAAATGTGGAGCTTTTTGCAGCATTTAGAAAACAAAAATACTAAGTAATGGTTGGCATGAGGACCTGGAGAAAACATTGCTTTTAATAAAATCAAATGAAATCAAAATTTGTGTAGACATGGTCACACTTTCTTTGCTGAAGTACACTATTGTGAAGGCAAATACACAGAAACTTAGTCATTTTAAAGCATTTGTATATATTTTTTATTAAAAGTTTAGCAGTTTCAACATTGTGTCAAAATAATAGTAAAAAAATATTACCCAGTCAGGCAAGTGGATTTTGAGGTTTAAAGTGCCCTTATTTATTGTTAAATTATTTAAAGTAAGCAACACAAACATGGCTGCTTCAGTTTGACCTTGGGAAATGCACTTGGCTCCCATTTCTGTGTCCTGATAAAGCCAATGATGTGTTAAATGAGCCATTAAAACCCCAAACCAAAAGAAATAAATTTCCCTACTGCTTTATATATACTGAAAAGTGCCCAGTAATGAAAACACTGGAACAGAGCTATATTTTGGGAATTAAAACTGGTCTGCAGTCATGTTCATAGTTCATATATGCATGTTTGGAATTTACAAATTCTCTGTGGTGGTCTTGTCAAGTTTGGAAGCATTCATTTCTTTTTTTTAATTGAGTCTAGCTGAAAGAACCTGCTCAAGTTTCTGTACATACAAGTCAAACAGTTCATTGTTTACAGTTGACAGAACACATTTCATTACCAACAAAATATTGCCTAATATTGCATCAGCCTTCTGCTTGAAAATGTGTTACCTGTTGTATGCTTGTTTCATTTCATTTGGAAATGCCCTAGTATTAGACAGCCAATAACTAGTAAGTAACTTGCTCATAATTATATCTGTTGGCACCAAATACCAGGTACATGTATCAAGGTGATGATTCCAATATTAGAAAACCATCTAAAAACTAGAATTTGCCATATATTTTTTGTAAAAGAAAATTTAGGCTAGCTACATGAATGTTATTAAGCCCAACTGTGATTTTTCAGTTGTCTGTGGCACTTGGGCATAGGAATTGTTGTCCCCTGAGGTATATAGAAGAAGTGTCTGTTACAAACACCAGGTTAATTAATGATATTCAGTGATGATCAGCAATTTGTAGAGAAGTTTGTGTAAATAAAAACTGACCTGTAGAACTGTTTCCTATTTTAGTTACAAAGAAGAGGAGACTAGAGCTATTGTACTAACTGGCATTGACATAGGTATTGTTGTCCACACGCATTAAAACATATGTGCAGCCTTAATGCATCTCGACCATTCTGTCTTCCAAGGTCCTAGGAAACTTTTTGGAGTGGGTTTCATAGCACCTACTCCTTGGAGAGGGGGCTCACTTGGTACATGTGTGTACATTATTTGTACATTTTTGGTTAAGTATTGGCACTCTGTATGTATGCTGTTATACTTGGAATCATGAATCTTAGGAGCTGTATCTTGATGAGTACTTCACCCATCTTCACAAAAGTAGGTCACCGTGAAAAATATTTCACACTACATTGACTCCAGTAAACTTTGTGTCTGGAGTTTATTTCTCATGCTAGACTCATTAAACTATATGACAGCATGCACCTCTATTACTATCACACCTATACATCTAAAAGGTCACTGTGACCTTGATTTCACATTTTTACTAGCATAGGTTAAGTTTTGCATTTATTTCATGACCCAAGGTTTTTTACATGCTGTATATTTACTGTTCTATCTTGAATGATGAAACTTTGTTAGGGGATGGATCTTAATGAGAACTACCTCCTCATTGAAGAACTTGGGTCAAACTTTGAGTTTAATGTTCATTTTTTAGGCACTGTTCATGCTTGATTAATGTAATTGATGATGTGATACGCATCTCTGATAGTATCACACCTTTACAAAGAAGCTCACTGTGACCAAGATTTAATTTATTTTACTGGCTTTGGTTAAAAGTTTTTGCGTAAAGTTTGTGACCACAAGTGTTTGCATTTAGCTCATGATCAAGAGTTTTTGCCATGCTATATTCATACTATCCTACCTAGAATTATGAAACTCGGTGACATAATACATCTTTATAAGTGCTATACTCTTATTGCAAAAAGAGGTCAGTGTGACCTGTATTTATGCTTAAGTGACTTTGTTGAAATTTTGTGTTCATAAAGTTCATTTATTGGGTAGTGTTTACATGTTTATGTTTGAATCATGAAACTTGATAATTGGATGCATCTCTGTTAGTACTGCACACTCATGTACATATGTATGAACTAAGATACATATCAAACAACAATTGATATTTACCTAAACCAGATTCAGAGTTTTATAAAAAGAGTTTTGATTTTTCAGGAGTCAAACTGTGGAATTCCATTCCACCCTATTATAAGGTCAGCTGACTCTTCCCTAGATTTTAAGAAGCTTCTTAGTCAGCATTTACAGAAACAATCAAATGTATGATTTTTTGTAATTCAGTACTACTCTTCTTTAAAACAATGTTCTTTATGTACTCGCCTGTAATGTTTTACACAGGTTCACTACTAATCTTTGTATGAATCCTGTATCTACTCATCTTTAATACCTTGTACATATTTTATGGTAGCAGTAGATCATTTATCTAGTTTTTACTAGCACTGTTGTCTAAAGACACCACAACTTGTAAAAATTGTACATCATGTACATGTAATTGTAGAAGGCCTCGTGGAAGATTGGTCAGTTGACCAAATGAGTTTCTTCTTTAAATAAAGTCATTATTATTATTATTATTATTATTATTATTATTATTACAACCTAAGAAGGTCGCTGGTTTTAGGTTTTTATGTATACTGTATGCATTTCTTGTGAGGACTCGGCTGTAGTGGCTAATGAAGGTAATTACTGATCCATGAACTATACTTCTAACAGTGGTCATACTGACTGTCAGTCCAAGCTTACTCAGAACTTGTGACTTCCACCCAGTCAATCTGACTTTTGGAGATGGACCATAATAGCAGCTTTTGAAGCAGACTTTAGGAACAATGTTTGGAATGGGAAACAAAAATATTCTCTGGTTTTAGCTCTACTGGTTATGGACCAGAAGAGCTTATGGGATGGTCTGTTGTCTGTCATCTGTATGTCCGTTAACACAAGTTTATTATCGCTCCTCCTAAACTATTTGGAGTATTGCCATGAAACTTTATACACACGGAGATAAATATGGCTGCCAGTGCCTCTATCTTGAAAATCTTCCTTTTGAATGGATGGTCATATCAAAATGGGGTTTCCACCAAAATACTTCTTATGATGTCTACTTGGTCCTAAGTGAAAATGGTGCTGATCTGACATCCAATATGGCTTCCACAGTGGCCAACTTGAAAATCTTGTTATTGCCACTCCTCCTACATGGATGGTCATATGAACATGGGGTTTTCAATGAAAGACTTCTTATGATCTCTAGTTGATCCTAAATGAAAATCGTGCTATCTGAAGTCCAGTATGGTCACCAGGGCAGCCATCTTGAAAATCTTGCTATTGCTACTCCTGAGTGAATGGTTATATCAACATGGGATTTTCACTAAAAGACTTCTTATGGTGTCTAGGTGGTCCTCAATGAAAATGGTGCCAATCTGAAGTCCAATATGACTGCGACAGTGGCCATCTTGAAAATCTTTTTATTGCTACTCCTCCTATGTGGATACTCATATTAACATAGGGTTTTCACTAAAAGACTTCTTATGATGTCTAGTTAGTCCCAAATCAAAATGGTGCTGATCTGATGTCCAATATGGCTGGCACAGTGACAATCTTGAAAATGTTTTTATTGCTACTCCTCCTACATGGATGCTCATATTAACATAGGGTTTTCACTAAAAGACTTCTTATGATGTCTAGTTGGTCCTAAATGAAAATGGTGCTGATCTGATGTCCAATATGGCCATGAATGCGGCCATCTTAAAAATCTTATCGCTACTATTTCATGGATCGTCATGTCAGCATGGGATTTTCACTAAAAGACTTATTATGACGTCTAGTTGGTCCTAAATGAAAATGGTGTTGATCTGACATCCAATATGGCCACTCTGGCAGCCATGTTGAAAATCTTGAAATCAATCTTGAAAATTTTGTTTTTAATACTCCTACTGATTTCAATGGTCATATGAATTTGGGGTTTTCACTAAAAGAGTTTTTATGGTGTCTAGCTGGTCCTAAATAGAAATGGTACCGATCTGACATCTAATAGGGCCATCATGGCAGCCATCTTAAAATTCTTGTTATCACAACTCTACCTGAACATTATTATAATTACAAGTAGGTAAAAATACTTGAGCAACTGCCACTTAAACAACAAATTTAATTTTTTGTTAGTTTCTTCACTAGAAAATGGCCGTCAACAACATTTCTAAACCAGTTTGAAACAACTCCTATAAGATGTACATGAGAGCACATGTACATGTGTCTTCAACATCATAGTGTTCATCCGTTCAAATCACAGCGGTTACTGATGAGTAATCTCAACTTTACGACTGCATGTTGAGGGAGTTGATTCTAAATTAAATGTGGATCTTTTGACTGTCATTTTTGGTGAAGTTTTTAAAAGTATAAAAATTAAATTGCTTGTTCTAGTGGGAGTTGATTAACTATTTATGCCTATTTATAATTACAATGGTGTAATCTAGTTGAAACGCTACTTTAACTATTCATCGACGATGAACTGAAGCACTGAAGCAACTGAATCGGCTCACAGGGAAGTACAAATATGAAAATATGGTGTGATGCATGCCATGTAGGTGCATCTATTTTTAGAAACAGCAATTTTCTTTCTATGACCATTCATTTTTTAGCTTTGTTACAACAATCCCTAGATAGGATTGAAAATGAATGGTTTTAATATTTGTCTACGTACTCGTAATGAAGTGGTATATTGGCTGGATAATTGTTTCTTTGCTACTTTTTCTCATATTTTCACAAAAATGAATGAGAAAACAACCTTGACCTTAAGTTACAGCGCTTATCGATTCCACAACATAGAATTGTCCCATACGTTTCTGACCAACACATTAATGTTTTTAGGCTAAATCTTTTATCACATAATGGTTACACTTTGCTTTCTATGAATTGTATAATTTTCTTAATTTATGTGCCCAATTAATTACGAAAATAGACTGTAATGAAGACGTACTTCCAAAACGCAGTGACGTCTGCCATTATTACCCCTTGGCAGGTTCAGTTATGGTTTCAAACTGATTTTATGAAGAAAATAATGCCAGCACGACAGTTAAAATCTTCAAAATATATGTTTAGAAAGTGCTTTCGGCGATTCTGTTCTTAAAACACAATTTGTTATTTACATATAGATGATTTAGCTTCGAAACACAAGTTTTCATCATCAAATGATAACTTGCGGAAATCAGGCAGTGATATCTTGCAGGGGGGGAAGAATTAATGGTCAATCAGCTATTAAAACACATGTCTGCGAATGTGCAAGAGTTTGTTTTGTTAGTGCAATTGATATGAACACCTGCAAAGGCAACATGCAATCCATTTTGCCTGGGGCTTAACACTAACTACTTGGCTGGGTTGAGGAAGCATCTCCAAAGCCATGAACTAGTGTCACTCAGTATAGATCTGAAAAAACATGACAGGGTGAAGTCGTTTTCGCTTTCCTAATAGAAAAAGGTGAAGTTGACATTTTTCGGTGACTTGCTCACCACTTCGCCTGGTAACGTGACCCTGATCTCATGTTTTTGTCTGTTTTATCATCAGGCTTTGGACAACAATATATTCGAGAGCAAGGAACATTCAAGGACACTAAAAGCAAAAAAGTTTGAAGGCTTAAAGGGTAAGAATTATTAAGTGGCTTCTGCATTGGAGTTGAAAGATTTTGGGTAGCTGTATCATCTGCGTCACTAGTTTTATGAATAATTTTAAAAAAACAAAGCAAGTTGGTTCCAGTTGATATTTATGTGTGCTTGATAATTAGACTTTCGTGTAATCATCTGCTTGTTATTTTTGCAGGAAACTGACCATGGCCAGATCTGTTCCAGAAAGCATTTCCTTTCCTGAGGAGGAGGAAAATCTACTGAAATACTGGAAGGAGATTGATGCCTTCAGAACATCTCTGAAACAGTCTAAAGGACGCCCAAGGTATTGTATTCTAATTATAATCAATTACCTGACAGTGTTTTGCATGTTCATTTTTTTTGCTCGCCTGGCTGTAATGCCAGGTGAGTTTATGGTATGGTCCTGTGTCTGGTGTACATCAGGGGTGGACAAATTGGTATTCAGTGTACCCAGGACTATCACTATCACATTTTGTTTTCAGGCTACTTAACTGTAAGTTTTTATATTTTTGATTAGGCACTCCACACCACCACCCGGCAGTTTGGACCCCCCCCCCCCCCTTTCCAATTTCAATTTTGCCGGGGGGGGGGGGGGGGTTGCAGAATACTGCAGTATAGCAGTAAGTATAAAGTAAGTAAGTAAGTAAGTAAGCAGCATTGTGGTATAAAGACTTGCTTAGGCCTTTTTATCCGGGCTTAACATTTTATTTTCATTTGATTTATAATTTAAGCTGCTCTTTATTTCTTTTATTTATTTTGCAAAAACTAAAAATGGATTCCTAATGTTTCAAGCATGTTTACTTTCTTGTAGCAATAGGGCAAAAACACATTCACTTGATTAAATTACAGATATTTGAGTGCTGATCACTTGATTAAATTACAGATATTTTGAGTGCTGAATGTTAAAATAAAAAATTAAAAAACATAACTACATAAGCCATTTTATGTACTTGGAGTCTTTGTCTATTTATTTTTCTGTTTTTAATGGCGCATTAAATGGAAATGTTTATTCGTTGAAAAATGTTGGCTGCCAACATTTGTGTGGGTTATCATAGTTTCCCTTCTGGTAGCCTATTGGACTACCACACATATTAGAGATTTGTCCACCCTTGTACATAATCCATTGTCCGTCCATATATTATCTGCCAACATTTGCTATGTTTAGTTTCTTCTATAAAAAAAAAAAACAATGCTCGAATTTCAACCAAATTTGGCAGGAAGCATCCTGACTTGAAGTAAAGGTAAGATATTGTACCACACCCCCTTCCCCCCGTCTGGTGTTGGCATTCAAGTCTGCACAGATAAAAACATATACATATGTACACCCTCACTGAATGTCAACCGTTCTTTCTTCCAAGGTCCTAGGCAACTGTTTGGAATGGGTTTCATAGAACCTACCCCGTGAGGAGGGGGATGAGGAAGCTAACTATGTAAATACATTTGCATTAGTTGTACACCCTTGGTAAAGTTTTTTCATTTAGCTCAGGTTTTTTGCACACTAGATAAGTACTGTTATACCTGGGATCATGAAACTTCGTGAACAGATGCATCTTGATGAGTACTACACTCTAATCACAAAAGTAGGTCACTGTGACCTATAGTTCATGCTTCATTGGCTTTGGTTCAGTTTTGTGTTTTAAGCCAAACTTGTTGATTGTATACATCTCTATTAGTACTGCACCCATACCACAAAGGAAAAAGTCACATTGGCCCACATTTCACTAGCTTAAGTTCAATTTTTGCATTTATCTGATGACCAAATAGGTATTTTGCACCCTGTGTATATATTGTTATAACTAGATTGATGAAACTTGGTGAGGGGATAAATCTTTAGGAATACTACTTATCACAAAAGTAGGTCACTTTCACCGATGTTTCAAGCTTCACTGACGTTAGTTAAATTTTGTGTTTCTGGTTTATTTCTCAAGCTCACTGCATGGTAGAATGATCAAACTAGATGATTGTATGCATCTCATTTAGTACCACATCCAAAAAAAATAAAAAGGTCATGATGATGTACATTTCACATTTTACTGTCCGATTTGTAAATCCCTGAAAATGGTGCTGATCTGATGTCCTATATGGCTACCATGGTGGCCATCTTTAAAATCTTGTTATTGCTACTTTTAAACGGAAAATCATTTTGACATGGGGTTTTCATCAGGAGAGTTATTATGGTATATAGTTGGTCCTAAATGAAAATGATGCACATTGCCCCTCAATATGGTCATCATGTTGGCCAGCTTGAAAATATTGTTATCTCTGCTTATTCCAAATGGATGGGTATATCAACATGGGGTTTTCACCAATAGATTTCTTTTGATACCTAGATGGTTATAAATGTAATAGTGTCAATTGTCCAGCCAATATGGCTGCCATGATGGCTGTCTTGAAAATCTTGCTGTTGCTACTTCCCCGGAATGAATAGTCACACTGATATGGGGTTTTCACCAAAAGACTTTGAATGATGTCTACTTGGTCCTAAATGAAACTTGTGTTAATCTGAGATCCAATATGTCCACCACAGCAGCTAATTTGAAAATCTTGTTTTCACTGAAGAATATCAGAGATGGTTTCAACACTCAGCAGTTAAAAGGAAGATATGGTCTTGTCTTGAATTCCTGAAAATCGTTTTCACCCAGTAGAGCATCAGTCCCTTTGAGGGACTCTTGTCCTTTTTTTTAAAGCAGAATGGTAAAGTGTTTTAGTGAGTGAGTCTTGAATATTAAAAGACATTGTTTACAGCTTAAAAAGAGCCTTCTGCACTGTCTACTGTAGCTCTGTTGAGTGGCAAGTTCCACTCTATGTAGTGGACATCCATTATTTCATAATTATATTACTGTGACTGATGGGCGCAATAAAACTTAATCTGTCCACTATGAGCCACAATGTGGACATCCACAATGACTACTGTATCCGGTCTGTGATGGACAACATCATGGACAGATTAATTTCCACTGCAGAAAAGGGGATTTTCCAAAATGTGCAAGGCCTGTACTGTACATCTTTTTTGTTACAAAAAAGTTATTACTTTTGAAATCAGGTGACAGATATTGAGCTACAAGTCCTTTCTTCCTACTATTACTGCATGAAATATGAAATAAACATGTTTACTTTAACTAGCAATCGGCCCATAAAGCTCAAAAGAGTATTGATTTGCTTATGATTGGGGCTACAAATGGATGGAATTTCATTCATGTTTTCAAGCTTCATTTGTGAATTTTAGGCTGGAATCTCTTACATTTAAATCATATTGTGGACATAATCATTCAATGGACTCAAAAGTTGATCAAAAGCACAAAGAACTACCATCTATACTTGTGTATAAGCTGATACCAACTGCAAACTGCATAGACCCAGATCTACTGTCGCATAATGCGCCGGCAGATCTGGGTCTATGCAGTTTGTAAGGACTAATCAGTATAACAAACAACATAGATCCTGATCTGTCGGCGCATTAAGCGATGGCAGATCAATGTTGTTTGCATTTTGGTCCTGGATTATACTTGATTATATACGGTATTTAAACAAACTTGTACATTGTGCATTGAACAGAACAAAGATGCAAGAGTTGATATTGTGCTCAAAATATAAAAGCATTCATTGGCTTGTAAAGGGGAGGGGAGACGTAGACTCAAGAAAAGGTCAATTCAGCTTTACTTTGTCTGTCTATTGAGGCAAAATGACAGGCACTGGGGTGACTAATTTACCTGAATCACCACCTTATGTGGACCCTGAATGATGCTGATATGCCATCACCTGTGGAAGATAATAAAATTAGAGAAACTTGAAAACAATATTTGTCATAATCAATTAACAGATTTTGAAGAAATTTTGAACTGCAAATAATCATGTGGACTTGCAGTCATTCTGATGAGCTTTTCTGCACAGTGTACTGTTCTACATGTCAGTACTATCGATACTCTGATTTTTACTCCATGAACCAACTGTTATCTTAGTAAAACAAATATCTACAAGAATAATTGTATAATCACGTTTAATTTAAGTATGAACTTTAGTAGTGCAGGGCTCGAAATTAACCCTATTCCACTATCCTGCTGTTAGTGATTTTGCAGACGGATCACTACAACCCAGCAGTCACTAATACGTTGGAGCAGTGAAAATTATTTGCAGGTTGCTATCAAAACAATAAGAAGTGGTTGTAAGTTGACATTCCCTTTAATTGTTAATTGATCTGTTTATTATGTTAATTGAGTACCTGCCAACACCCTGCTCTGGACGAGGTACAAAAAACAATGTTTATGGAGCAAATGGACAGGTGATAAATCACTCATACACTCAGCAAGTAAATTATTGTGATTGTTGTCAAAACAGTCTTTGTGCACATGTAACTAGCCTGGTGTACTGTCCGCAAGCAATGATTTCATTACTGATGATAACAAAAGGTATAGGGTTTAAGGCTGGTATTGACCAATCGGAAAATTCCAGAATTATACAGAACAAAATGTTTTAATATTTATATCGTTGTTGATAAACATTCAATGCATTGTGTGGTGACAATTGTAAATATCTGGAAGTATTTGCAAGGTGCGCAACTGCCACTGAAACGTCAGAAATTAGATGATGACAAGAGAGGGCATGATTGCAAATATGATCAAGAGAAAAGACTTAAGAAAGTACCAGAAATGCTGTGATGTTGTGCACTTTCTACACTGAGTATTCTGCGAATTATGAAAGTGTGCGGGGTACTTCATTCGTAAGCCTTGTTGGTGAAATACAGTTGTTATTGTTTTGAGTTGATGTTAATAATAAATGTTGAATTAGAAACTGAACTGGCTTTGGTTTGATTTTAACAGGATCAGTAAAATGTAGGCAGAATCAGTAAACATTTTATTTTGCTGATCCTGTTGGTTAGTGAGAAGAGAAAAAATTCCTAATTTTGAGCCCTGGTTGTGTAGATGGTAGCATGAACGCAAGCATTATTCCAAGTACTGTATATACTCACGTATAAGCCAATACCAACTGCAAACTGCATAAACCCAGATCTGCCATCGCATAATGTGTCGGCAGATCTGGGTCTATGCAGTTTGTAAAGACTAATCAGTAGAACAAACAACATATGCCCTGATCTGCTGGTGCATCATGCAACAGCAGATCAGGGTCTATGTTGTTTGCATTTGGACCAGGTTTTATATACGGTATGTACTTGATTGCATTGTAAGGGCCAGTTTTGAATCGACCTGTCTGAAAAACATTAACAGATTATATAGTTGGTACTACTTGGCTGTAATTGAATGTGCTCATACTCTTGCAGGTACACATTTTACGATGGACCCCCATTTGCTACAGGATTGCCTCATTATGGCCACATCCTTGCTGGTACAATGAAAGATGTGGTGACCAGGTGGGCTCACCAGAGTGGATTTCATGTGGAGAGGCGCTTTGGATGGGATTGTCATGGGCTTCCAGTGGTATGTGGACCATAAACCATATATATTTATATGCCCAGCTTAAGTCAGACATATTGTGTTGTGGTATTGTTTGTCCATCCATCTGTTAACATTTGCTTGTCAAGCCCATAACGTTTCAAGTTTTGACAAGATTTTTTAATGAAACTGCTCTCAGATTTATATTACCGTCTATACCTCCAGGTCCAAATGCAAACAACAAAGACCATGATCTGCCCTCACATAATGCACCGGCAGATCAGGGTCTGTGTTGTTTGTTCTACTGATTAGTCCTTACAAACTGCATAGACCCAGATCTGCCGGCGCATTATGCGCCGGCAGATCTGGGTCTAAGCAGTTTGCAGTTGGTATCAGCTTATATATGAGCTTATACAGTATAACTAGATAGTGTACCGCATACTATAACCAGGTCGCAGGCTCAAAGGTCAAAATAAAAGAAAGGAAATTGTAGCTCTGTGACCTGTTTCCTTGTAAAGGCTGTAACTTTTGAACAACTGAATATTTTTTCGTGAAACTTTACCAGATATACATCATGACTAGACAATATGTCACATGCTAATGTCATGCACCCATGTCACAGCAAGTGAAAATGTAACTCGGAGACCTGTTTCTTTGTCCAGGCTGTAACTTTTGAACCACAGAAGATATTTTCATTGAACTTTACCCAAATACTAAATTACTAAATCGTATACTTCAAAGTCAAGGTCATGGCAAGGGAAAATGTAACTAATTGACCTGTTTCCCTGTTTAGGATTTAACTTTTGAAACATTTTCATAATGCTTTACCCAGATGTACATCATATCTAAGCAGTGTGTTGTGTACCAGTCATTCCACCCACCTCAAAGGTCAAGTTCACAGCGAGGGAAAATTGAACATTGTCCTGTTTCATTGTGGGTTTTATTGATCAAACTTGACACAGATATACTTGATTACAAGATGATGTGTCATATTTATTATATACTCTGTTTTGTCCCATAGATTTAACATGAGGTAACTCTGCAATATTTTCCTGTACATGTCTTGTCCAATGGTATACGTACTGTTTATACTTGCGAATAAGCCGATACCAACTGCAAACTGCATAGACCCAGATTTGCCGTCGCATAATGCGCCAGCAGATCAGGGTCTATGCAGTTTGTAAGGACTGATCAGTAGAACAAACAACATAGACTTGGATCTGCCAGTACATTATGCGATGGCAGATCAGGGTCTATGTTGTTTGCATTTGTACTGCGCTTATACGCGAGTATATACATTACTCAATAAAGAGTATGACATTACGGTGTCATTCAACTTTTACATTATGACATCATCCAATTCACTTGATATATTCATCATGTCTTGAATGAAATTATGATTGAAGTTGAGTGGAGAATTTAAAGAGCATATTTATATTGAATATTTGTAATTTATAATGCTTGCCTTTTGGTGGGGCATATTATGCTATGACCTTGTCTGTTCATATATCTATCTCTGTCAGTGTGTTAATTTTTCCTTTATCACATAACTGCAGTTCTACATCACCTACCTTTGTCAAACTGTACATGTAAGTTCTTGATGAAATAAAGAAGCCTGATAATTTGGCATTGAAAGGTCAATGGTAAGGTCACTTTGAAAGAAGAAAAATGGTTGCTGCACAATAACATTAGTTCTATATCACAGACCAGGACCAAGCTTTGTGGGTGTATTGCACATAAGATAAGGACAAATTTTGGGGTCGAAAGGTCAAGATCATAATGACTGAATAAGAAAAATAGTTTCCTCACAATGACATTAATTCAATATCACAGTTCTGGACCAAACTTTGTGGATGGCTTGTATATAAGGTAAAGAAGAAGCCTGTTGATTTTGGTATCGGCTTATACGTGAGTATATACGGTATGTCATCAACAAGGACTTGTGTCATATCATGATGGTGTCATCCAACTTTATACCAACTGGTCTGTTGTATCGAAGCATGTTGTGAATGAAATTATCGATGGAGATGAATACAGAATAATAAAGAACCTATTTATTCAGGTTCTATTCTAGAACTGCAAATTTAGGTTGGAAATTCCTCTCACCATTTGAAAAAAAGGGGCAAATTTAGGTTGGAAATTCCTCTAACCATTTGAAAAAGTGGCAAATTTTCTAAATATAGGTAGGATTTAATGAAGAAATAAAGATAACGGCTTGAAAATATAATTCAGGATTTTCGCATGTTCAGTTGATTTTTCGGCACAGACCCTGATTTTTTTTTTTTTTTTTTTTACTGTAATGTAGAGAGATTTGGTAACTGCTGCTAATTATGGATTAGAGCAGGGGTGTCAAACATATGGCCAGCGGGCCAGATATGGCCCGCCAGACTCATTATTTGTTATTATTATTTATTATTATTTATATCAAATCTGGCCCACCATAGCCAGTGAGTTTGACACCCCTGGATTAGAGTATACAACAAACAGGTTATTGTATACCTGTATACTGATCTCACAGGTGGACTTATTGCTTTGGAGTAGCCAACTTCAAGCTTGTTGGCCACCTGCCAAAACGTTAACCTTAGATATCAGACAGCACATATACAATAATCTATCAGTATAGTCAGTTCCCAAGTTCAAAGGTCAAATGATCGCAAGGGAAGTGTGACAAGATGGGCATATGTTTGTTGAACTCTTGTTGAATT
This sequence comes from Margaritifera margaritifera, assembly GCA_029931535.1. Lineage (NCBI taxonomy): Eukaryota > Metazoa > Mollusca > Bivalvia > Unionida > Margaritiferidae > Margaritifera > Margaritifera margaritifera. The sequence goes on from JAQPZY010001005.1 coordinate 676,468, forward strand.
TTAAAACCATAAGGCAGGATTTGTACAAGGATTAATCTGGTTTTCCTGTAATGACTAATTGTCTTCTTATATTGTAACAATTTATGTGGTGGAGAATTATTATAAACCATAATAGAGTATCCATTTATGCCAACCTATGCATAAACATAGAAGTGCCTGTAAAATATCGTATGCATCCTGGTACAATCAGAAACAAAGAGACCTCGAACTTTTGGATATGGCTTGAGGCATTAAAGTTAAAGCTTCAGTCCCTTGCAAGGAGTTGTAAATTGGGATAATGGCAAGACATGATTTTGTGGCTCTTCAAATAAAGAGCAATGAAAAAAGTGCATATCTGGGGACCCTGCAACTCCTGAATAAACAGAGGCCCCAGGTGGCTGGGTGGTCTGAGGTGCTTGCCTTTACAGATCACTGACATCTGTCCAAATGGGTTCGAGTCTTGGCTCAGCCAACATGGGTATTATGAGAAAGCTTGCCAGTAGCTTCCTGTGGGTTGGTGGTTCTTCTGGGGTTCTTGCTTCACCAAATATGCCAGCTGCCATGTATAGCCTATCATGTCCTGAAAAATGGTATTAAACACACAAAACCAAACCCAACCTGAACAGACAGTTTAGCATGTAAAATTGAGCTAGAGAGATAAGCAATACATTGTTCTTCATGCAGATGATTTCAATGGCACATGCAACTGTGTACAGCCTAACTATAAATAACCCAAGGGTTTCCAAAACGCTTGCCAGCTCATTATTTCTATCAGACAATTAATTGTTGTCCTGCATCTTAAACCTCTTCTGCTTGAAATTTTGTGGTGGTGGTTTTGTGGTTTTAATGCCATTTTTCAGCACATGATAGGCTATACATGGTGTCCAGTATATTTGGTGGAGGAAGAACCCAAGAAAACCCTGGGCAGAACCACCCACCCATGGGAAGATACTGGCAAGCTTTCGCACATATTCGCATTGGCCGAGCCCAAGACTCGAACCCACGCGGACAGAGGTGAGATGCAAGTGATCTGTAAAGGCAAGCGCCTTAGACCACTCAGTCACCCAGGGCCCCTGAAATTTTGTAATGGACATGATCAAAAACTTCACAATGATACAAACACAGGTCATGTAAACAATCTGTGACCTATACAAGATAAAGGGTCTTTTTTTCAAAATCACAATGTCGGTGGGTGTAGTTAATACTATTCTTTTAGTCACTAACACCATGATGTCCAAAAAATCAAACCGGCTGAACTGGACAATCTCTGTGGATTTCATTGGTGAGACTATCATTTAAAAGAGTCACAAGATCCAAAGAATTCTTTTATCATGCCAGTGTACAGTTGGTTTTGGGAGAGAAGGCAGGTTTAGGTACAGTGGTTTAATTTTGAACCTCTGTTTAGCTCACCTTGTTGTAAGGCCAAGTGAACTTTTGGTATGGCCCTCACTGCTGTTGTGCATCATCTGTCATCATTTGTTATTATCAGCTTCTTAAAAGCACCCTCATTTTCAACCAAATTTGTCAAAGGGCATTCTTGCATCTAGCTGTTCAGCTGCCTTATCTGCCATGAATATGGTCACAGCCATTTTAAAAAAAAAAACCTGACTTAAACCATACAGTTTGAATGGTGGTGGTGCAGATTTAAAAAATCTGAAGCACAAGTTCCATGTGATTTAAAATGTAAATATATATGATACAAATTAGTAGCAAAACAAATGTAACAAAATCATGTTATTAAATGGTTTTCTTGTACATATCTTAGAAGAAGATATTGGAGGGTGGGGGGAGATCCTGAAAATTACTTTTGTAAAAGATTGGGTTAATGTTTGATAATAGGATTTGTTTGTTTTTTCAGGAGTATGAAATAGACAAAACGCTAGGGATCAAAGGCCCAGATGATGTAATCAAGATGGGAATTGAGGCATACAACAAGGAGTGTAAGAAGATTGTGATGAGGTATTCAAAAGAGTGGGAGGTAAGTTTTTACTGTCAAATGAATTTCTGTGATTTTTGTCTAGAAATTAGGATTTGTGGTCACAACATTCAGGATGTACATGTGTAATTTTGTCTTCTCTCATAGTTATATACATGCCACAAAAGAATAAAGTGATGTCTCGTATCATCAAAAGCATAAAGTGAGGTCTAGTATCATCGAAAGCATAAAGTGATGTCTTGTATCATCGAAAGCATAAAGTGGCATCTCGTATCATCGAAACCATAAAGTGATCTCTCATATCATCGAAAGCATAAAGTGATGTCTCATATCATAAAAAGCATAAAGTGAAGTCTCATATCAAAAGCATTCAGTGATGTCTTGTATCATCAAAAGCATTCAGTGACGCCTCGTTATCATCAGAAGCATAAAGTGACGTCTCGTATCATCAGAAGCATAAAGTGACGTCTTTTGTATCATCAGAAGCATAAAGTGATGTCTCGTATCATCAGAAGCATAAAGTGATGTCTCATGTCATCAAAAACATAAAGTGTCGTCTCATACCATCAGAAGTATAAAATAATGTAGCTCTTTGCCTGCTTGCTATGTCAGTCTGTCCGACCCTTCGTAAACAGTTTCACTTCCAGATCATTGCTCAAAACGTTTAAGGTATTTAAATCAAACTTGGTACACATATGGAGAAAGTTGCATAGCATTTTGATACTCCGAATTTTTCCACATTCAGTATTTTATTTTTGAGCCTGCATTGGCCAGAGCTTGAAGTTACAATTGAGAAAGCTGGAACATTGTGTACTTTCAGAAGGAGTCTTTACATAAGCTGGGGAGTAGAGGAATATGTTTTAGACTGTCTTCATGAACATTCTTCTCAGTGATTTAGTTACACAGAATTACTTGTAAAGTAGGTAAAATTCCATATGATATCGAAATGGTTTGGTTTTGGTGTTTTACGGCATAGCAGCAAAAGTAGGTTATTTAGTGCTGAAGCAATTGGAGTAAAGTTCCTTGCTCAAGGAGACGCCACATCAGCTAATCCAGGCTGATCCAATGGTAGGATTTGAACCCGCACCCTTTCAGTCGAGAGTCCAGCATGCTAACCACCTAGCCACAGCAGCTCTTGCCGCTATTATTTGCCGCTTACTACATGCAGGAGAGTGCATAAGGACTGTTCTACATGCCCATGCATACAGAGGATATATCCTAATGGAGTTGGGACGTGCAGAGGGTATATCCTAATGGAGTTGGGACATGCAGAGGGTATATCCTAATGGAGTTGGGACATACAGAGGATATATCCAAATGGAGTTGGGACAAATGAAAATGCTTCATATCAGTAGAAATTTCTTTCTCATTTGACAAAAAGAACACTCCACCTGCTTTGGGTTGCAACATGTAAAATGTATGATTATAAATGTAATATGGATTTTTAGCTAAAGCAGATCCATAACAGAACTATTTATTTTGTGTTTTGTGCAGCAAAAATAAAGATTTTAACTTTGCATAGAATACGCATCGAATCCATCTGAAAAATAATAAATAAATTGCAATAGTTCTTCGTTGGAAAATCAGGACTGAACAATTTGAAGGCTTATTATAATTTGCATCAAAAAGGTTGAAGCTGTGATGAGAATGTCGGTCTCGTTCGTATGACATAAAATGAATGTAAGTGGTATTTCTGAGCTTCAGCAGTTAGAATCTATATATTTTTCTTGATGAACTTGCTTTGCTGCATACATTACTAAATTCCATCTCTTAAAGAGGTGACTTGTGTTTACCATAATTAACCTATATAAGCAGACCCTTCAATTTGCCAGACACCTTATTTTACAAAATTTGTAATAATTGAAATACTGCAAACAAATTTCAGGCACCGAGCAAGTCTTTTTTAAAGTGGAGTAAAAATAACAAATTAAAGTTGGAACGTAAACAAAGGAATGTTTTACCAACAACAAAAAAATGGTGATTGAGTAGTCAACCATCTGGCCATAAAACCCTAATTATTATGTGGATTAACTGAAGGTGTTGTCAGTAGGCAGTCATAAAACAGCTGACACATGCTACAACTCATGATCAAGCAGTTTCCTAAACATAGCAAGCCGTGAGCTTGTTAAAAGTAATGTTAAAGAAAAAACAACCTTTCATCTTGAGACAGTTGGTACAATTAATGAATTACTTTGATAACTGTAAAATCAATGGTCATCAACATTACATCGTGCCGAAGTATGATTGCATACTTTTATATTTACTGTTGGAAAGGCATACAAAGGGAGAAATAGCAGTCGTTCACATTATTTCCTATTCTCACTAAAGTGGATTAACTTGTGTGATATAAAGTGTTTAAATATGTATGCAGGTTGTTATCTTTGTTTTCCCTTTTCCAGTAAACTAAACTGGGTTTACATTAATTTGTGATAAATTGGTCAACATCTCGGACATATGAGTTTGACAACTCTCAGTTGCATTTGTGCTAGTGATTCACAAGATAGACTTTTTTGTCTGATCAGAGCCTTACATTTCTATTTGGCTAAATCAAAAAGGGAAATAAATTGTTGCCTACGTCTCTTTGCCCTGTACCTCAGATCTCTTGGCAGCCACCATTTCTAGGTGGATTTCTTTGATTATCATAAGAGCTTAAATGTCACTCACTGGGAGCGATCTTTCCTTCATGAGAATCAAAACCCATGAGGTTCAGGCTTTTGCTGCATCTTGGGCCTTTATTAATTATTCCTCTCTGGATGATATCACAAATGCCTCCTTTTGGCATTCATTCCACCGTTTCCTCATTCTACCTTCATTCGATGAAGCACCAGAGTGAGTGCATTTAGGCATTAGCCCAATTATGTCAACCCAGCAAGTTGTCAGCAAGTCATTTTACATTCTGCAGTAGCATCCTACTGGAAACAGATGGAAAGTTCTCTCTGACAATTGTTATGGGGCCACAAACTTCCATCTGGTCTGATAAAGTCAGCAATGTAATAACAGCAGGTAATGAATTACTGCTATTAAAAATGTCGTTTTGGGGAGTAAAACTAATTTTGTAATGCTTACGTTTTATTGCCGGAATCCCTCCTCACTTCCTACTCTGATATCCTTTACTCTTGGTCCAAGTCAAAGAAGAACGATATTCTGAAAAAACTGAAGTGACTATGGCATCAGACTGGGGCAGTACTGTTTTTATTTTTGACATCTAGTTACTAATTGGAGGAGGGAATTTTCACCTTGGACTGGGTATTCGTGACAGGAAGCAAGATAACAGAGTAATAATTGCAGGTAAGTATTGTATAATTAAAATCAGTTTTACCCCACAAAAGTACATATTCAGCATATTGGCAACTTCCAACTTTAGTGAATGACCGATGTGCAAAAATATAAATTTTTTGTGATCGTAGTTTACCCATTCAGATTATCTTTACAAATCTATGTGTGTTCACATGCTATGTTGTGTAAAGACAGATGAAATGAAGTGTGGTCACTTTATTTGAACACAAGCAGGGTCCATGTTGGATGAAGAGACTTCTTTCTTCTGTCAGAATAGTGTAATATTGGCAAAAAATAGGGAGAAATTAATGTAGAAAGTTAAATATAGTCAAACTACTGTTTTTGCATATTTTGTTGCTTGGATTCAATAGCTTGCAATGTAATTTATGGCATTTATGATCAACAAATAAGCACCAAAATGGACTACAGAGCATCAAACTCCTTTTTCCTACTTTCCACATTTATTTTGAAGGAAAAATTGACACAAAAGTAAATGTTTTCCTTTGATTATAGTTATTGGAACAAAAAGGGGTAGGGGAATGGTGTGAAGTCCGGGCAAAGGTAAATGGTGTGAAATCAAAGTAAAGTGAAGTGGACGTTTTGAGCTTGTTTAGGTGAAATGACAAAATCAAGATGACTTTTTTACCTGAATCTTCTCATTGCATGGACCCTGCACAAAGGATCATGAAACTGCCATATAACATGAAGCTGAGTGTTAGATGGTTGTTGAAATAGAATCATTGGTAAAAAGCTCCATGTCAGTACAGTAGAATCTGTTTTGAAAGACCATCCTTCTGCCAAACAATAATGGTCTCTCATGACAGGTGGTCTCTCATAACAGGCTACAATACTATAAAATCAATAAATCTGTGCATGAAGAACCTGGTCTCCCATAGCAGTGGTCTCAAGAGACAGGTTTTACTGTATTTAATTTTTTTTTTTTAAATGTCACAGGTCAATTTGCTCTTTTGCAAGTTATTTTTTGTTGTTGTATTAGATGATGCTTATAAAATAATGGCTACCAATATCTAATCCTTGTTCTGGACCAATTTGTCCAGAAGTCATTGGCATTTTTATAGAATATACATGTACATTGTAATCTTTTCATCACAAAATTTTGACATGAATACATTTTTTTGACAATTATTGGTTTGTTGTATAAACTAATATTCTCTGCTTGTTTTTAATTTGTGATGTACCATATGGCTTTACTCATTTCACCAGCTGAGAAGAAGAAAAAAAAGGAAATGAGCAATCTTAATACAAGGGTTCTGTTATTATCAATGCATAAAACTGAATAATAGAAGAGACAGTTTAAAAAGCTTTATGAAAATTGCGAGCAACACTCCTTTTTTAAATAAATTATACATTCTCTGCTTAATCTTTTGTCTGTCTTTTTCAATACTAGTTCTTACATATAAATAAGTTTCTCAGCAAGTCTAGTAACTTCATGTAGAGGGTGTCCTCAAGAATATAGCATAGTTTCCCTCTGGTTATTTTTGCTGTAATCTATTTCGTAGGACATTGTTACCAGACTTGGTCGATGGATTGACTTTGAGAATGATTACAAGACCATGTACCCTTCCTTTATGGAGTCAGTTTGGTGGGTTTTTAATGAGCTGTACAACAGGGGCTTGGTCTACAAGGGATTTAAGGTGAGTGTACACCAAGATTATCCTTTTAATATGCCTGTCTTAAGTCAGATGTATTATGGTATTGTCTGTCCGTTAACGTTTGCTTGTTTGTCCATTTTAACATTTGCTTGTCTGGCCCATAACTTTACAACGGTGGCAGAGATTTTCATGAAATTTTGCCTAATTATATTTTATGACTGGATGGTGTGTCACATGCCATAGCCCCACTCCCTGTCCCAAGGTCAAGGTCACAGCAAGGGAAAATGTAATTCTGTGACTTGTATCCTTGTCCTGAGTGTGACTTTTGAATCACTGAAGATATTTTAATGAAACTTTGCTCAAGCATATATCATAATTAGATGGTGTTGTATACCACAGCCAATACCCCAGCCTCAAGATCAAGGTCACGACAAGGGAAGATGTAATTCTTCAATTTGTATCCATGTCTGGTGTATAACTTTCGAAACACTGAAGATATTTTAATGAAACTTGAACCACTTACCATATGTACTCGCGTATAATCCTATACCAATAATGTGCCGGCAGATCTGGGTCTGTGCAGTTTGTAAGGACTAATCAGTAAAACAAACAACATAAACCCTGATCTGTAGGTACATTATGCGACGGATGATCAGGGTCTATGTTGTTTGCATTTGGACCCGGATTATACGCGAGTATATGTGGTAAGTATCATGTATAGATGGTGTATCACATACCATAGCAAGGATCTTCCTTCCAGTTTGCAAGGTAAGTACAACAGTTCAACTGAATTCATTCTTGAATGGGCCCATACCCCTTAAAAGAAAATAATTTCAAAAATGAGTGTGTTAGAGCTCAGTACAGACATCAGATCACTTGAAAGGGGAGTAAAAAACAAGTTTAAGTGGGAATGGCTGCAAAAAAAGGACTGTAATAGGATATTTATGTTGGACAATATTAAAAAAATAAACATCCCAGGATGCACGAGGTGCACCGTATGCAATAACAAAATTATGTATGGGTCATCAGGAAAAAGAAGAACTGTACAAACATTCAAGGTAAAAAAAAACATGCTAAAAATACGAGCGCAAAAAGAACCAAATGCAAGAAATGTTCATTAAATAGCTGCAAGAGAAGAAGAAAAAACAATTATAATTAGAAATTTTGTTCAGAAGAAAGAAAAAGAATATTGTATATACTCGCATATAAGCCGATACCAACTGCAAACTGCATAGACCCAGATCTGCCGTTGCATAATGTGCCAGCAGATCTGGGTCTATGGAGTTTGTGAGGAATAATCAGTAGATCAAACAACATAGACCCTGATCTGCTGGTGCATTATGCAACGGCAGATCTGGGTCTATGCAGTTTGCAGTTGGACACAGTTTATATGCGAGTATATATGGTATGTTAAAATGCAGCAGTGCTATGTTTCTAGGTATGGCCAAAATGTATATGTATCATTGCAAATTAGTTCTTTATTTTGCCTACGTTGCTACAAATTTTAATTTAATAAACTGTTTTATCTTTGTAAGTGTGGGTTTACTAAAGAATTTATAGCAAGCTAACAAGCATCACATCCTGCAGTAAATAAAATATTTCAACCTCAAAATTAGTTTCTCAGTAGCCTCTAAAAACAAACCATGAAGTCGCTCAATTACTTTCAGACCATCTAGACCTCATTAGCTTAGGTACGCCTATGTAGCACCCAGATCTACGGTTTCTTGGGTGGCTGTGATCATCTTTCGGGCTTGAATGTTCAGGCCACTTCCATCTTGTAATGTTGGATGCAAAGGAGAATATAAATATAAATCAATTACCTCTATATTTTTGAACCAGTGAAGATATTTTTTAATGAAACTTCATCCTGTTATGTATCTTGACTTGACAGTGTCTTGCATATTCAGTCACAAGGTCAATGTCACAACAAGGGATAATTTAAGTTGGTGGCCTATTTCCTTATCCAGGCTGATTTTTTTAACCCCCTACAGGTTATTTTGATAAAACTTTCCCCAGCTCTATACGTTATCATTGAGTAGTCAAGTACCTAGCTCAGGTGCCAAGGTCATTATTAGTGGCAGGTAGAGACATTAGTTGTCACTCTTCCAAATTTCATGGTAATAGTTTAGAAATTGTGTGCAAAGTTTCTATCCCTTTTAGGCTTCTCGTACATTCCAGCAAGGTTCACTGTTAAGACCCTTGTGATGATCTATTGATAACCCCACATCAAGTTGCTACAGAGTTGTAGGTTTTAACCATGTAATGTAGACTATGTATAGGACTATTTTAGGGCTCAGGAAAACCACTTGTCCACTTGTCATGACCGGGTAAAAATTGGCTGGGCCGAGTAAAACTTTACTTCTTACTTGTCCCTGGGCCGAGTAGATGCAGAATCGCACCATGAGAATAAATCGGGGTGCATTTTCTACACTTAGCAAGTGCCGAAGTTCAACATCACTTAACATTTGGTGTGTATCAGTTAAAAATAACCTATGCCTAATCTGAATACTTGTCAGTATAGAACATGTTGCAAAGAAAACGACTTCGTTTTTTTTTTTTACACAAGTACTTGATGTAAGCTTCATAATAAAATGGGTAAATATTAATGAACATATTATGTTGCAGTTTGACACTTAGCCCTCGATTTCTTAATGGTGTTTGCATTTACAGTAACACTTTCCAGTAATTTAGGCCTCATTTTGATCTGGAGAAAGATTCCCTTTAAATGAACATCTTTATGAGCCAGACCTGTGAAGTTAAGAGATGGAGAATGACAAAATATGTGTGATTTTTCATCTGGTCAGGCAATGTTACAGTTGCTGCAGGTCACCGGTATTTTCAAGACTGAAGCTTTATTGATACATTGTCATGCCAAAGGGAAGATGCCAGCAGATATTTCTATAAGCATGTAACTAATTTTCACAATACAACTGTTGCCAACTTACATACATTCGAAAGGAGTATTTTAAATGTCTCAGCCGATTCCCACCAACTTTCACACAATGCATGCTGTTGTAATCTATTTATAAAGCAGAGAATGTTGAGACAACAGCTGATGGTCAAAAACTAGTTGGGTAATGACTTAGAAATTTTTCTGTTCTTTTGGCCAAACAGCAATCTTCCTTTTTATGGCAGCCATGTGTAGCTCTCGAGAATGGAGATTTGGCCAAAATGGATTATTTAGTACGAAAGTTGGATGAAATTGAGATGGTTGGAATTCTTCTTTCAAGCGCAAGTTACTGACATTTGTCTTGTGAAAGTAATTATATGCCTTTATAAATATATGATGGCATCTTTACTTTGACGAGACAATGTTATAATAAAGCTGCACGGTCTTGAAAATACTGGTGATGCGAGGTAAGCATAATAATATCTAACCAGACGAAAATCATAAAATTTCGACATTCTCCATCCATTATCAGTCTAACTGATAAAGATGTGTGATAGTTCATTGAAAAGGAAAATGATGACAACTAGATTACTGAAAGGTTTCACTGTAAACACAAATACCACTGAGAAATCAAGGGCTATGTGTGCAACTGCAATTTCTCGAGTTACAAACCTTGTCTCTTATTATATGTTTATCTAAGGAGCCATGTATTAGAACTTAATATTTTCATGGTTTTGACCCATTTTAGTATCAAGCTTGCAACAGGTACCTGTGGTTCTTTAGTAAAAACTTAAACAGTGTAGTGGAGAAGTTTAGTGTGTTGAATATAACGAAGACAGGGATGAGTAACTCTTGTAACTCATTCATCCCAGAGACGAGTGCTTGGGACATTTTTTCCTGAGCCCTGTATTTACTATATTATAATTCATCAAGATTGTGCAGTCTGTAGTTGATGAAACGGCAGTGTGAAATGAACGTTCTTTCGTATGAGCAGAAAAGATTAGAAATAGATTTCTGAGCTGTTTTGACAGTTTAAATCTAGATCCCCCAGTTCTGATTGGAATGTATGAATGTAGTAGCATTTAACAGCACCTCAGCACAATAGTGTCTATATTGTGCCAACTAAAAGTAAAGTTCGAAAAATGTTTTAAAAAATGATGAATTGCACAAACTTTAAGAGGATAAACCCTTCCAAATAAATGTGATCATGAAGTACAAGATAAAATAAAAAAGGTAAAGATGTTAAAATTCTGTGAAAGATATATAATATATAAGATAAAGGTAATACATCTAAAAGTTCTAGTGGAGAAATATAATCTGAAGTAGGATATTTTTAATAGTTGTAGTTTTATGTAATTTCAGGTGATGCCCTTCTCCACAGCTTGTAACACACCACTTTCTAACTTTGAGACATCTCAGAACTACAAAGAGGTTGTGGATCCAGCCGGTGAGTATTTTACATGTACTTCATTGCCACAAGCCATGGACAAATATCCATATGCTGTCTTTTCAACCACGGCTGCCAGCAATAATTTTCTCATTTCTCACAAATATGCATAAACATACTTAACCAATCACTACGAGCCCAAGTAAAATTTTCTTGGAAGGATAGACCCAGCGTGACTTTTCATGCTTATTGAGTTGGTCAATCAGATTTTCTCTTCCAAACACAGTTACTTACCAGTTGATAAGTGGTCTCTTCCATGATGTATAAGAGCTTATTTCCTTGAGTCATTAATGACATATGTTTTAGCTCTACTAGTCATGTTTAGCTCTACTAGTCATATTTAGCTCTACTAGTCTTAGACCAGGAGAGCATAACTGGCCTTTTGTCTGTCATCTGTCGGTCCATTAGCACACATTTGTTATCACTACTCCTCCTAAACTACTTGGAGGATTGCCATGAAACTTTACGCACACATTCATCCCAAGATCTTAGTTGGTCCTAAATGACAATGGTGCTGCTCAGACATCCAGTATGGCTACCACTGCAGCCATCTTGAAAATCTCATTATTGCTACTCCTCCTGAATGGATGGACATAACAACATGGGGCTTTCACTAAAAGACTTCTTATGATGGGCCTAAATGAAAATTTTGTTGATCTGATAGCAAATATGGCTACCAATGCAGCCATTTGGAAAAGTTTGTTATTGCTACTTCTCCAGAATGGAAAGTCAAATTGGCATGGAGTTTTCACCAGATGTCTAGTTGGTCCTAAATGAAAATAGTGCTGCATGGACATCCAATATGGCCACCATAATGTCCATCTTGAAAACTTTATCGTTAGTCAACCTTAATTGATGGTTGTATCTGCATGATGTTTTCTTTAAAAGACTTCTTATGATGTCTTGTTCCTAAATGAAAATGTTGCCGATCTGACATTCAGTGTGGTCACCATGGCAGTCATCTTTAAAATCTTGTTATTACTACTCCACCTCAATGGAAAGTCGTATCAGCATGGGGTCTTCACCAGAAAACTTCTTATGGAGTCTAGTTAGTCTTAGAAAAAAATTGTGCTGATCTGATATCCAATATGGCCACCACAGTGGCCATCTATAAAATCTTGTTGCTCTGGTGTTGATCTGACCTTGATATATATCTACCATGGCAGCCATCTTGAAAATCTTGATATTGCTACCCCTCCTAAATGGATAGTCATATTGACATAGGGTTTTCACCAGAAGACTAATTATGATATCTAGTTGTTCCTGAATGAAAATTGTGCTACTCTGACCTCAAATATGACTGCGACATTGAACATACTGAAAATCTTGTCACTAATTCTCCTGAATGGATGGTCATATCAACATGGGGGTTTTCACCAAATATCTTTTAATGGTATGCAGTATGTCCTAAATGAAAATGGTGTCCATCTTCCATCCTATAGGACTATCACAGTGGCTAATTTTAAAATCTTATTGCTCAAGAATATCAGATATGGTTTGAACACTCAGCAGTTAAAAAGAATAAATGGTCTTATCTTGAATTCCTGGAAATTCTTTTTTGGCATGTGGAGTGTCAGGACTCTTGTTGTTTATGCATATTCATGAGAAATAAGGAAATCTTGTTGCGGCAGCCATGGGTGAACAGAGTGTGGAGGATTTTGCCTGTGGCTTGCGACGGTGTACTTTTGTACAGCATTTACACAACTGTGAATGGCATAGAGCCAGATCTATTGTGGCAATACTAATGACCAGATGCACAGCATAGATCTAACCCCAGGAATTTTATGTTTTGTCGCTGAAAATAACACAAATTTAAGAAAAAAATGAAATACCGGTTTCACAACAGAGAGCCAGTGCATATGGTTTACGGCAGGTCGTAAATTGCAAAAGATTTCCAAATGTCTCATATGCTTTATATAGACGTTATAATTGTCTTTCACAGGACTGTTAGTTTCATTATTAAAATTGCATACAATTTTTTTCTTTCTTCATTATTTTTATCATTGATGCAAATCATAACCACATCTTTTATGTCCAATCTCTCCCAGAATTCATAGCTCTATGATACACCTAGGTAAAAAGCGACATCATATTGATGACATCATAATATGATGATCATGTCATTTTGAGCTGTGCAGTAAGTGTTAATTTTAAAAAAGTGGACTACCATAACATTTCTGGTTACCTAAGAGCTAAATTTCAATTTTTTATCTGACATTCATTGTTTCATTCTCCTGTCACTGATAGAAGCTCCTTATACAGTACCATTGAATGCAAGTGTTCCAAACAGGTACCAGTAATTTTGGCTGTATATTGATTTGTATTAGCGGTTGCAACTTTTCTTGTCACTTTTCCTGTTACCTTGTTTAGTAATATATGATATTAGGCTAAATTTTCATTTGGCAACAATTGTTAGAAAAATAAAGAGAATAATAAAAGAGCATAGAAAATACTACTTGTACTGGTTTGTATAAAAAAAATGTATATGTTTTAAATATTTTACATGCTACCTTTATCTTTTATTATATATACTTTATAAAGAATTGTAACTCTTTATTTTATCTTCTTGTGTTTCATGTTTCCAGTTATTTGGAAGGGTTTATTTTCCAAAAGTTTTAATGCAGTTTTTCAATTTTACATTATTGGAACTTGATCTTCAGTTGGCACAATACAGCTGCTGAAGTGACATAAAACACTACTACATAAATACATTCTAGCAGGAGGGTAGAATGTTGAGTTTTAAAAATGAAAATCTGAAGTGGATGCATGGCTGGAAAAATTAATAATTTTTTACCTGCATGTGAAACTTTTGATAAAGTTGTACTAAAATTTGAATATTTTCCTGTTAGATTTTGTTAGAAATCCTTGGTAAGTAGCATACACTTAAATTTACCTAAAAAAATTTAAACTTGTTTTGAGTACAAGACAGTAGACTTTTCTAACCCCGAGAATGCAGAAAATACTATTGCATGGATCCCAAGCTGTTATTTGTGTTAATTTTTTTGTTACAGTAATAATCAGTTTTCCTCTCATCGAGTCCCCAGATGTCTCCTTGATCGCCTGGACAACCACACCCTGGACTCTTCCTAGCAACCTCTCCCTCTGTGTCAACCCTGAGATGGATTATGTCCAGGTCAAAGGTCAGTAATTTGAATGTACATCTCCATACAATACACCAAACATTTTAGCAGGTGGACTTTAGTTCTGCTGGTTGATAGACCAGAAGAGCTTATGAGATAGTCTGTTGTCCTTTGTCCATCCATATGTTAGCACAAGTTTGTTCTCGCTACTCCTCCTAAGCTACTTGGAGGATTGCCATGAAACCTTTCACACACATTCACCCAAAGGTTTGTTGGTCTTAAATGAATATGGTGCCGCTCAAACAGCCAATATTGCCATCACTGTGGCCGTCTTGAAAATCTTGTTATGGCCACTTCTTCTGAACATGGTTGTATTAACATGGGTTTTTCATGACAGGACTCCTTATCATGTCTAGCTGGTCCTGAATGAAAATGGTGCCAATGTTACATCCAATATGGCCACCACAGCAGCTATCATGAAGTTTTTTTATTGTACAGGAAAATCAGAGATGGTTTCAACACAAAGCAGTTAAACCGAAGAAACTGTCTTATCTTTGAATCCTGGAAATTCTTTTTGGCCAGTAGAGTGTTAGTTCCTTAGGGGGACTCTTGTTTTATTTTGCCATGTTTCTACTTGTCTCGTTGAGTTTCAGACCCAATTTGCTGAAGAAATGTTTGAATATTCATGCTTGCATTGAAAGAGTTCCTGTTTCTTCAAAAGTTAGTTGCCTCAAATAATGTTTTCAATTGTGAATATGAATAGATTTCTTAATGTACAGCATGTCATGTGATAACTCAATGCTGCTTGGCCATATTAAACTTAGTTATAAGAGAGTTACCATTCAGTCTCTGTATTTATTCATTGTTAGTATCGAATCTGTCAGTAATCAGTCATTTCTGGCTGTGTTTGATGTGAAAGTTTGCATGAGAATAAAGGATTACAATGCAGTATTTACCTATGTAATCTGCAACAAAGGATTACAGTATTGTATTTACCTATGTAATATGCAGCAAAGGATTACAGTATTGTATTTATCTATGTAATCTGCAACAAAGGATTACAGTATTGTATTTACCTATGTAATATGCAGCAAAGGATTACAGTATTGTATTTATCTATGTAATCTGCAACAAAGGATTACAGTATTGTATTTACCTATGTAATCTGCAACAAAGGATTGCAATACAGTATTTACCTATGTAATCTGCAGCATAGGATTACAGTATTGTATTTACCTATGTAATATGCAGCAAAGGATTACAGTATTGTATTTACCAAATGTAATCTGCAACAAAGGATTACAGTATTGTATTTACCTATGTAATCTGCAACAAAGGATTACAGTATTGTATTTACCTATGTAATATGCAGCAAAGGATTACAGTATTGTATTTACCTATGTAATATGCAACAAAGGATTACAGTATTGTATTTACGTATGTAATCTGCAACAAAGGATTACAGTATTGTATTTACCTATGTAATCTGCAACAAAGGATTACAGTATTGTAATTACCTATGTAATATGCAACAAAGGATTACAGTATTGTATTTACCTATGTAATCTGCAACAAAGGATTACAGTATTGTATTTACCTATGTAATATGCAACAAAGGATTACAGTATTGTATTTACCTATGTAATATGCAGCAAAGGATTACAATATTGTGTTTACCTACTGTATTTCATGTATTTTTTTCGTACCCTTTAATTTTTCGTACACCATCTAGCGTCAAATGTAATAATTAATTTAATGTATCATATTTTTTCGTACATAGCACTTTGTATTTTTCGTCAAAACCTTTAAATTTTCGTACATAAATGTTCTACTGAAAAGATTTACGTTTGCAAAAAAAGATCGAAAATATTGCCATTTTTTGGGTACAAAAAAAGAATAAGAGATTAAAATCATATATAATTAAGGTGTTTTTGTTCTTGTTTTTTATCTTTGTATTATTTTTTAACATTGTATTTTGATGTGTTAAAACTGAAGAGAGATTCCCATTTAAAACAACAAAATATATCGAGGTACGATTTAGACATGTCCAATGACCAAGGTATTGTTGTACTAAGCATATGTTATAAATGGTGATTAACTTTGGGTAAATTCTTAATTGAGACATCGAATAATGAAACGGGAGATGTAGAAATAAAAGAATCACCATTTATAATCATGCAGAAAGGGCACTGATCATTTCATTCTTTTATTTTTTTAAACTTCGTATTTTTATGTTTTTTATTTGAATCAAGAAGAGAAGTTCACGTTTCAAACAGCTCTGAAAAAATACTGATGTATGATTTAGATACGTCAAACAACTGATGCATTGTTTGCTGAGTATGTTTGATATAATCCCATATTAAAAACAAAACTATTCGTTGCCTCCGTTAAATACTTACCCTAACTATTTGTTAACTTCGCGTACATTTTTAATTGAATCATCAAATAATGAAACAGAGATCAAGAAATAAAGACATAATCACCATTTATAATCATGCAGAAAGGCTTTTGATCATCCCATTTTTAAACGTTAATTGTTTTGTTAATTGAGAATCTACTCTCATTCATCAATCCGCCATTCTTTGTCTTCTTTATTGGCAAGAAAATATAATGATTGATGAGTATGATCTCTTGTTGTCATTACAATATCTACTGCTCTGCATTAACTGAACAATGGTCTTTACAGCACATAATCCTTAAACAATATCGGTAATGAGAGATCTTTATTATGAAGGTCACTGCAACAAAGCACCACACGCGTTTTAAAACGAGTTCGGAAGCCATTTGATGTTTTTTCTTATCCAGCAAAAATTGTATCTCAGCACATGATAAAGTGAAGACCACAGACCATTGGTCAAATTAGTCTTATTGTTTCATTATAGTAATATGAAAATAAAATATAAAAACCTTGTCATTTTCTATCATAAATGCGAAAGTCACTGACTCTGTGAATTCGATTCTATATAATATCTTTTAAGTGCTTTTACTGTTTTTACTTGGAGATGTCTTCATTAGAAAGTTCTTGTTTTCAGTTCTTAAACAAAATCATTAATGATTACTGTTTACTAAGGTTGTCACTGTCACAAAGCACCACAGGATAGCTTGCGAGTTTTAAAGCAAGTGTTGTGACGCCATTTGATGTTTTCTCATCAAATTAACATTTTATGGGGAATCTATTCTACAATACATTCCTTTATTGTTATCTTTATTGGCGAGTATGAATAACAAGTAATGCATGCGATTGTTGGTGATTACAATATCTACTGCTGTTTGGACAATGGCCTTCATACATGAAGCTAATTGACATATTTTAATTTCCATATGGTTAGCCTCATTTCCCTATTGGTAGCTTTACTAATTTGATCTCGTCTGTCGAATCTTGCGCTCAGTCTGGTGTCAACTGGAATAACCTGGCCAAAGCCCTAGGATTATTTAATTAGCATGTAAATAACACTAGCCATGTGCTTTTTGTGACAATGTATATCATGATTAAAACAAAAATGAATTGTTTATTCAGTGGTGTTAGTTGATAATGGAATATAATGTTCCTTTATATGTCAGGTAACTGAACAATACAGATTACACTCATCCTGTAACCTCTCTCTTTCTTTCTCTCTCTCTCTCTCTCTCTCCAAAAGCTACAAATAAAAACTGCTTTGAATACATAAGATCTTACACACTGACATAACGTTGTTTCATCTCTCTCTCTCTCACAAACACACACTCACATACACACACGCATTCACTAAAAACAAGTATTTTTGAGTTCTTTTATTTTTTTATTGTAATTTGATAATGATGTTACTGTTGCTGTAAGAATACAAGTTGCACTTAACTTTATGACAGAGGGGCTCATATCATTGCATGCAATTTACTGATAAACAGTACCTATAAATAATACATGTACAGACCATCTTAATCATTTTGCCAACATAGCACACCGTAACAGCTACAAATAAGTATGATCTCAATACATATGATCTTGCACACTGACACAACATTATCGTTTCAGCCATCTTCTCTATCTCGCTCTCTCTTTCAGTCACTAATAAGAACAAAAGTCTTTTTTAGTACTTGTATTTTTATTGTAATTGGATCCTAGAGTTGAGAGCAGAATGAGACAAAAATTGTACGTTTCTTTTGTACATTAGTACTATTAGGTTTTCAAGTATTGTGTGTCACGTAGACCTAGATCGGGTTTGATCCCTTTATTTTTCGTACAAGGTCAGTACTCCAAAATAATTATTATTAATTTCACATATAATTTTTTGTACTCTGAAATGAATAAATACATGAAATACGGTGTGTAATATGCAGAAAAGGATTACAATACAGTATTTACCTATGTAATATGCAGCAAAGGATTACAATACAGTATTTACCTATGTAATATGCAGCAAAGGATTACAATACAGTATTTACCTATGTAATATGCAGCAAAGGATTACAATACAGTATTTACCTATGTAATATGCAGAAAAGGATTACAATACAGTATTTACCTATGTAATATGCAGAAAAGGATTACAATACAGTATTTACCTATGTAATATGCAGCAAAGGATTACATTATTGTATTTACCTATGTAATATGCAGCAAAGGATTACAATACAGTATTTACCTATGTAATATGCAGCAAAGGATTAGAATACAGTATTTACCTATGTAATATGCAGCAAAGGATTACATTATTGTATTTACCTATGTAATATGCAGCAAAGGATTACATTATTGTATTTACCTATGTAATCTGCAACAAAGGATTACAGTATTGTATTTACCTATGTAATATGCAGCAAAGGATTACAATACTGTATTTACATATGTAATATGCAGCAAAGGATTACAATACAGTATTTACTTATGTAATATGTAACAAAGGATTACAATACAGTATTTACCTATGTAATATGCAACAAAGGATTACAATACTGTATTTACCTATGTAATCTGCAGCAAAGGATTACAAAATTGTATTTACCTATGTAATATGCAACAAACTGTGAATTGTGTAAACCCAGATCTGCTGTATCATAAAACACTGGCATGTCAGCACTGTTCAAAATCTGGTACACATTAACTGCAGATAAATACAATTTATAAAATGCAGCGGGAAAAGGACTTGATGACAAGACAGTTACAAAAAGCCTTTACTTATAATTTCAAGCAAACAGCATAGACCCTGATATGCTGGTGCATTTTGCAATGGCCAGTATGGAGCTATTCTGTTTACAGTTGAGTTTGTGTCATACTTCAAAAACTATGGTGCTAAGTGTTAAGGAAGGGATAGGGGGATAGTTTGATACTCTTTTGTTCAAGGAGCTATGATGAAGGAAATAATCTCGTTAATATGACAATCATCTGTGATTGTAAATGGTATGTCTGAGCTCCAGGTCTTCAACTTTCCAAAATTAAAGTCCCTGTATTCATAATGGAAAATGATACATATGCAGAAGTAGAGATGAGGCATGAATTGATTGATCATAATCAGAAAGTCCTTACTAAAGTCCCATCAGAAAATGAGCAGAGGTTATTTGGGTTTATTTTGAGGGGTCCTCAGGGACTGAAAATATGCCCCAATCTCAATGTAATATGTTTAAAATTGTGCAGAATTTCCAATTTCAGCACATTATTCCAACAAATGTAATTCCCAAATTGTCAAATTTTTGCCCAGAATTATTGCATTGGTGTCCGTTTTTCTGTCTGGCAATCTGGGTGTCTGTCAATTACCAATTTGGTTTCCACACTACTTGAGTTGTCCACCATCTACAATTTCCAAACTTGTGGATGACTTGCACTTGGGGTCAGGAAGAACGCTATCGATTTTGGAATTACAAGCTCAAAAGTCATGGTAACTGAGTTGAAGAAGAAAAATAGTTTCTGCTCAATAACATTAGTCCTTCATCACAGACCTGAACCAAACTTTGTGGATGGCTTGCACTTTGGGTAAGGAAGAAGCCTATCAGTTTTGGGGTCCAAAGATCAAAGGCCAAGGTCAGTATGACTGAAAAAAGAAAAATAGTTTCTGTACAGTAACAATAGTTCTACATCACAGACCTGGACCAAAGTTTGTGAATGGGTTGCATTTGGGGTAAGCAAGAAGCCTATTGATTTTGGGATCTAAAGGTTCAAGGTCATTGTCTCTGTGATTGAAAGAAGAAAAGTAGTTTCGGAGAAGAAAAAAAATCAGTTAATCTGTATGGAGAACTATCAGTCATTGGGTTGGTGTATAATGTGACTTTCAGTGGATTCCGATCTGTCTTCCAATATGGCCACCATAAATTTATTGACCGTAGATTAAGTAAGAGATCATACATATTCTTTAATAAACAACCGTCTTGGTGTTGTTGGCTGCGTTGGTTCCCATTGATGTTAAACACTCTGCCAAAAATTCGGTGTAAGCGATTGATCTTCACAGGTGTTTGATTTGTGTTTATACACATGGTAGAATTGTTTTAACCATTCAAGCAGCAACTGCAGCTTGTTTTCAGCACAGTTTTGTTCTTTTGTATTCTTTATTTTGGGTATTTATCAAGGTTACTCCATGAAGTTTTATACCTACAAATATGCAAACTTAGACAGGCAAATCCAAATATATAAGTACCCCAAAAAATGTCCTTTTATACAAAACCACGAATATTGAGATCCATGAAAACAAATGAAACCACAGTAGGCTGTATGATTTACTTATAATTTCAAGCAAACAGCATAGACCCTGATCTGCTGGTGCATTCTGCAATGGCGAATATGAGTCTACTCTGTTTACAGTCGAGTTTGTGTTATACATGGAAAAGTATGGTACTAAGTATGGAGGAGGGGATGGGATATATTTTGATACTCTTTTGTTCAAGGAGCTATGATGAAGGAAATAATCTCGTTAATATGACAGTCATCTGTGATTGTAAATGGTATGTCTGAGCTCCAGGTCTTCAACTTTCCAGAATTAAATTCCTTTACATTGAAATTCATTACACTTGTTGTAAGTTGTACATTGCAACAGTATGTCTCCCATTGGACATTTCAATAAGAAAAATTTCAGAATTTGAATGTTGTATTGATTTACTTGAAATTTGGACCAGTTGTCAGCAGTTTTAATGCTTGGAGATCTCAATTTGTCCAAACTAATTTGGATAAATGATGACCCCACTTGGTACTGCATTGTGTTTTGGACAGTATCAAATGCAACACAATTGTATGTGCTGAGTGAACATTGCTTACATCGGTTCAACAGTAATTCTACCAGAAAAGGCAGGGTTTTAGATTGGATTATAAGTTCATTGTATCAAGTGTAAGGAGATTTGACTGAATATACCCTTGATTCCACCCATGAGGCAATTATGATCTTTTTCTTTACCTGAGAATAAAGTGTATCAGCCTGAAACAGATGTTCAGTACGGATGTGTGAAAGACTCCAAACAGTATCATGTTTTTTTCTGTAGCAAGAAAAGAACAAAAAAGAACAACTTAAAACATGTAAATACAAAGATTATATCACTGGTATTGAATTTGTCATCAAAGAAAACCCTAAATGTTTCTGGAGTTGAGTAAAATGTAAAAAGTAGCAAGGTCCAGTCCTTTCAACAATAACAGATGGAGTTTCTGTTTCTGCAGACTCTTTAGACATTGCAAACATGTCTAGTAAATTCTTCAAAAGTGTCTTTAACTCTTATCCTGTAGATTATTGACTGGATATACACAGTTGTTTAATGTAAAAAAAAGCATGTGGTTTTGATAATATCTCTGGTATTCTTTTAAGAAGATGTGCCAATGAATTATGTGTACCTGTATGCAAACATTTTAGCATGTCTGTAAAGTCCTGTACTTTATGGCACCCTTTATTACAAGAGATTATTGTTACAAACTGAGTGTCTTCATCTTGAAGAGTTTGTTTAAAACCTCCACTGTGGATAATACTAAAATCTGGACCCAGTCATGTTCCAGTTGCTTATATTGGTATTGGTTTCGTTGAATATATTTTTAAAATAACCCCCCCCCCCCCTCCAAACCAGATCCTTTTCTGTTGTGTTTTATATATTAGGAATTATTAAGTATTCAAATATAATTTAGTTTGATATAAGTCTTATACAAGTTTTGGTACCGGACCACACAAACTGGAATTGGTACGTAACTGGGTGCAGTTTTTAATTTTGTCCGTAATGGAGATGTGAAATAAACTTTTTGAGACGACATTTTTCATTTTAATGGTTTCCTCGTTTAATAAAGATTGGACCATTCTTCTTCAGCTTGTACCATTGAGATTTTTTATTTTCAGGGGAGTAACATAGTTTTATACAAATGCTGTTTGTTATATCAGTGTCAGCGACCTAATGAATAGTTAAATGTGGCTCTCCGAATTTTAACTTGTTTTGCTTGTGCCATTTCGGTCACTGAATGTAATATTTTAAGATGTTTTCAAAAAGAGAGGAAAGTAATGATGTTTTTGCCATCCGAAGACTTGCAGAAAATATGGTTGATGTATGATGTTGATGTAAATTTGCCTTTGAATGTGTTTTTATATGTTACTTTTATTGTTCTCATTTCTGTAAATGGGCCTTTGGATTTGTAGAATTGAATAAGTAAATAAATAAATATAGTCCTTAGTGTGCATGATGGGGTGGATTCTGTTATACTCTTGTTCAAGGAGCTGTGATGAAACAATTAGTCTCGTTCGTATGACAACCATCTGTGATTGTAATATTGGGTGTCTGAGCTCCAGGTCTTGTCTTTCCAGAATTAAATTCTATGTATTGTTTGATTATAATTAAAAAAATCTTTACTCAAGTCCCATCATAAAATAAGCAGAGGTTGTTGTTTTTTTTAGCCTTCTTTACTTGAAGTGAGACATAGCAATTGCTTTTCAGGCAGTAACATCGAGTTAACTTTTTCATAAAACTTTTTTTTTCGCATAGATTTCCTAAACTGTCTGATAGTCTTATTATACTTGGCATTAATCATTAAGGTAAAGGACACAGTCGGGGCCCCGGGTGGCCAAGTCAAAGGTGCTCGCTGTTATATATCACTCACATCTAGCCTCTGTCTGTCTGAGTTCAAGTCTCCCCCACCCCTTCCCTGCCAAAAAAACCCAAAAAACAAGGTCACAGTCAAAGAAAATTTGCATTTAGGTTTTGATTAAAGTATTTTCATTTCCTTATATTTTCTAAATCCCGTGATGGAATTTCTTCTTATTTTGTATGAATCATTATGAAGTCAACACAATTCATTATACAACAATTTTGCTTGCCCCTGTTACCTTAAGGTCAAGGCAACAAAGAAACTTTTGCGTGAAGGTTTTGCTTAAAGGTTTTTCATTTGCTTATCCTGTGGTTTAATTTTTTTTTGTGTGTATCAATTTTTGTGCTTTTTGTAAAAAGACCTTTTCAGTAGTTCTTAAATTTGTGGATTTGCCTGTCAAAGTTTGCATATTTGTAGGTATTTAATGTAGTAGTGGATTAACCTCTACAAGTACAGTGAAACCCCACAATAACGCGCCCCGTGATATTGCGAATTCGGATATAACACGATCGTGGCGTGGCTCCCAAAATTTCCTATATTCATTCGCACATGAATTTTTTTTCTTCACAGTACGAGAAATAGTGTATAATATTTGTATATTATCATTTTGGGGAAGAGATCGCGTATGAATTAGAGTAAAATACATTCATGGCGTGGTTCCTGAAATTTTATATACATGTATTTTTCTCGTACACGGAAAAAATATTTTCTTTTTTAAGTACGAGAAATAGTGTATAAAAAGTTTATTATCATTTTGGGGAAGAGATCACGTATGAATTGGATCGTGGCGTGACTTCTGAAATTTAACAATTTCACCAATTTTTTGAAGTGTTATGCCAAAATAAACATTATCAGAAATGTTACTTATTACTGATCCATGAGTAAAGCCAGTAAGTCTTCTTTGTGTTTGTCTTCAATTCATTCTGTATACAATCATTGCTCAAACAATAGTTGACATGTGTTTCTTCTTTAACTGCATACACAACCGAGCATCAGACAATGTGGTGGTTGATAAAAGATTCTCACTATTTAATAAACATCAAAAAACATAAGCCGCCAACATGTGCGCTGGACTTTAATTCATCCTGTATACAATCATTGCGCAAACAATAGCCGACTTATGTTTCTTCTTTAGCTGCATACACAACCAAGCACCAGACAATGCGGTGGTTGATCAAAGATTGTCATATGTGGGTGCTTATGTAGAGACTGAGCTCTGTAAGTACAGTGAAACCCCGCTATAACGCGATATTTGGGGTCCATAAAATTTGATCGCGGAAAAAGCGGGGTCGCGTTATTGCGGGGTTTTACTATATTTTACTTTTTTCAGAGAACGTATACACGTCTAATGTATAGCATGAATAGGGTATCAACACCGTTTACTATCTGATATCGATCCGTCTTTGTTTTCCCACATGACAACCCTTTGATTGAGCAACGAGTTTGATACAGCTGTACTTGTTCAGTGCTAAGTAACAGAGAGTGGTTATTTGACCTCCTTGTGATCTTGCCGCCCAAGCTCAGTCTCTACATGAGCACCCACATTTGACAATCTTTGATCTTGCCGCTCAAGCTCAGTCTCTACATAAGCACCCACATATGACAATCTTTGATCTTGTCACCCAAGCGCAATGATTGTATACAGGATGAATTGAAATCCAGCGCACATGTTGGCGGCTTACGTTTTTTGATGTTTATTAAATCTTGAGAATCTTTTATCAACCACCACATTGTCTGATGCTCGGTTGTGTATGCAGTTAAAGAAGAAAAACATGTCGGCTATTGTTTGAGCAATGATTGTATACAGAATGAATTTAAGACAAACACAGAGAAGACTTACTGGCTTTACTCGTGGATCAGTAATAAGTAACATTTCCGAAAATGTTTATTTTGGCATAACACATCAAGAAATTGGTGAAATTGTTAAATTTCAGAAGCCACGCCACGATCGAATTCATACATGATCTCTTCCCCAAAATGATAATAAACTTTTTATACACTATTTCTCGTACTTAAAAAAAAATTTTTTTTTTTTCCGTCTACGAGAAAAATACATGTACATGTATATAAAATTTCAGGAACCACGCCACAAACGTATTATACTCGAATTCATACGCAATCTCTTCTCCAATATGATACTGTAATATACACATTTTATACACTATTTCTCGTACTTTGGAGAAAAAAAAAGATGTTCATGTACGACTGAATATATGAAATTTTGGGAGCCACGCCACGATCGCGTTATATCCGAATTCGCGTTATAGCGGGGTTTCACTGTAACACTTTGATCATTAAGTCTGTGAAATCTATTAAAGGATGCAACTGAACACATGTCAATTGTGCGGCAAGATCACAAGGAGTTCAAATAACCACTCTCTGTAACTTGGCACTGAACAAGTATCAAACTCGCGGCTCAATCAAAAGGTTGTCATGTGGGAAAGCAGAGACGACTCGATATCAGATAGTAAACGGTGTTGATACACTATTCATGCTATACATTAGACGTGTATATTTTGTTCTCTGAATAAAGTAAAATACAGTAAAACCCCACAATAACGCGACCCATGCTTTTTCTGCGATCAAATTTTATGGACCCCAATGATCACGTTATTGCGGGGTTTCACTGTACCCAAAATAAAGAATTCAAAAGAAAGGGTCCAGAAACATAGACTGCAGCATAAGCGAGGGCCCGAGTTACCAAGAGAGCTCTGAAAAGTTAGGAAAGAGATGGACACGGACAGAGAATGGGGTGTGCAGGTTAATTGTTGAATACTCGTTTTATAATCATGTTGGGAATAATTGTCAATGAATATCTTTTTCTAGTGAAGTTGTTTGCTTTTTTGTATAAATTACATTTATTTTCAAGAGAACCAATCTCTGAAAGATCATTAAAAATATTACTCCAAGAGGTTTCAACACACATTCGGGTGATAGAGGAGATCAAGTCCAAATTTTATAGTTCAGTCAAAATTGAAGAATTGATGAATGGGCATGATTGTTGAGGTTTGAAGGTCCCACTAATACAGTACAACTATGATGTCTTCCCTTTTCCTCATGGTCTCAATGACCTGTTGAGTATATCAGTTGTGGAAATGTGATTTTCATTCTTCTTTGTAGTCTTTATTTATTGTCATGTCTAGTGGTTGATGTGGGTTTGTACATGAGGCAGGCACAAACAAAGCAGTGATTTCGTTATCTTTCAATTTAGTTAGTATTTTCACATTTTGATGGTTTCACATCAAATATTGCCATTGCCTACTAATTGCATTGAGGAAGGGGCAGCTGGTCACGTGTTTGGGTCACATGGAATGGTGAAATTTTCGCCAACGAGTTGGCTGTAAGTTGAATTTTATCACTCTGAAGCCACTGTGTTCATGCCATGATCATCTGAAAGTCCTGATGGTGCAAACTTGATGGACAGTAGTTTAAGTAAGAGATTATACACATGTGCTTTAATGAGTGACTGGCTTAATGTTGTTTGGTGCATTGGCTCCCTTTGATTTTAAGCACTCTGATGAAAACACTGTGTAAGTGATTGATCTTGACAGCTGTTTGATTCGTGCTTGTTCACATGGTAGTATTCTTCGAACTATTCAGGTGACTGAAGTTTGTTGTCTGCATTGTTTTGTTCTTTTGTATTCTTTATTTTGGTATTTATAGAGGTTAATCCATGAAATTGAATACGTACAAATATGGAAACTTTGACAGGCAAATCCACAAATTTAAGCATCCATGAAAATGTCCTGTTTTATAAAACCACAAAAATTGAGACCCATGAAAATGAAACCACAGTAGGTTCTGTGCTGTTTGTTTACTTATAACAGTGTTGCACCTAGGATCCCAAGGTCAGGGGACACTGAGTCCCTCACCCTCCAGATTTGGGGGACATACAACATTTTAAAGGAACAAAGGAAAATTGTTGTACATGATGCTCTAGAAGTGCTAACAAAATGAGATAATCTTATTTGCTTTGATAGTTTTGCCACCTTAACTTTCTCATATTTTACTTGGACATTTACATTATTGCAATAAACATTTTATCATGTGATCAAGTT
Source organism: Margaritifera margaritifera (assembly GCA_029931535.1). Classification (NCBI taxonomy): domain Eukaryota; kingdom Metazoa; phylum Mollusca; class Bivalvia; order Unionida; family Margaritiferidae; genus Margaritifera; species Margaritifera margaritifera. Next base: position 703,760 of record JAQPZY010001005.1, read on the forward strand.
ACTTATGTTACTTAAAATCACAACAGTCAAGGTCCCTGTGAGTGCAAGAAGAAAAATGGTTTTTGCTCAATAACATTAGTCCTAGACCTGGACTAAACTTTGTGGATGGCTTGCACTTGGGGTAAGTAAGTAGCGTATCAATTTTGGGGTTTAAAAAAATTAATTGTGGGATCTAAAAAAAAATGGTTTCTGCACAATAACAATTATTTCTACATCATAGACCTGGACCAAAGTTTGTAGATGGCTTGCATTTGGGGTAAGTAAGAAGGCTATTAATTGTGGAATGTAAAGGTTAAAGGTCAGTGTGTCTTTGATTGAGAGAATAAAAGTGGTTTAACTCATTTGGCCCCGATCCTGCCTATAGGCGTGATCCGTTTTCTGCATTCAATGGCCGATCCAGTCTACAGTCCTGGTGAATGTGTGTTAGTAACAACGTCTCTGATTGGTTACAAATGGGGTTTTTCCAAGAATCTGACGATATTAAACCAATCAGAAATGATTTTACTTTCCTTTGTGTAAATTTGAATTATTCATAAGCCAAGGTTACTAACTGAGAGCAGTTTTACTACGCATGTTTCATTGATGAAAAATCATAAACAATGACGGACTTAAGAGTGATATTTCATGAGCGAAAATGAGGAGTTTCTCGGGTTTGATCTAAAAAATCTTGAGCAAGCAGAGGAAAGAGATGTTCAGCAGTTGGATATTTTACGAGATTTAGACTCGGACTTAGAAGTTTCTGAGATTGAATCATCATCAGAAGAGGATGCTGATAGTGACGATGATTCAGTTCTTGCGGATCTAGTAAACTGGAACGATCATCGATCTGTCCAAATCGATGATTTTAGTGGACAAATAGTACAAAAAATACATGACTGTGTAGACACTTTTATTTGGAACAATTGGTGAAAATTTAATGGATTTTTATTGGATATAAGAAGAGAAATTAAGGTAAGAATGGATGCGTGTGTGATGTTTACAAAATTTTCTAAATAGGTAAAAACTCTCTGGGGCACAAGCAGCTAGACACAGCTTAGTGCTGCTGGGGCATAGCAGCAGTGATACTGATAACAGTGCTGGGGCTGAATCAGTTAAGGAAAAAATTCCAGGTAATCTGTATCAAGAACTATTAAACAAGGGGTTGGTGTATAATGTGCCATTCACAGTACTCTTTTGAATGGATTTTGATCTGTCTTCCAATATGGCCACCATTAATTTATGGACAGTAGTTTAAGTAAGAGATCATACATGTGCCTTAATAACCGACTGGCTTAGTGTTGTTGGTGGGGTCAGCTCCTCTTGATGTAAGCACTTGGGTTAAAATGTGGTGTAAGTGATTGATCTTGACAGATGTTTGATTTATGCTTGTACACATGGTAGTATTGTTCGAACTATTCAAATGACTGAAGTTTTTTGTCTGCCTAGTTTTGTTCTTTAGTATTCTTTATTTTTTTGATATTTGATACTGTTTTTATTTCTTTTTTAAATATAGTCCTAAGTGTGCATGATGGGGTGGATTCTGTTATACTCTAGTTCAAGGAGCTGTGATGAAACAATTAGTCTCGTTCGTATGACAGTTATTTGTGATTGTAAATTGTTTGTCTGAGCTCCAGGTCTTATCTTTCCAGAATAATTTTTCAATGAGTTGTTTGATTATAAGAAAAAAAAGTCCCATCATAAAATGAGCCGAAGTTGTTTTTTTCTTTTAGCCTACTTTAGTTGAAGTGAGACATAGCAGTTGTTTTTCAGGCAGTAACATCGAGCTAACTTTTTCATGGAATTTTTTTTATTTGCATAGATTTCCTAAACTGTCTGATAGTCTTATTATACTTGGCATTAATCATTATGAGGCTAAGAAGGTTCATTCTACAACAGTTTTACTTGCCCCTATTATCTTAAGGCAAATGTCACAGTCGGGGGGCCCCGGGATGGCCGAGTCATCAAAGACTCTCTCTGTTACAGATCACTCTCATCTCGCCTCTGTCTGTCTGGTTTCAAGTCTCGACTTGACCAATATGGGTATGTGAGAAAGCGTGCCAGTAGCTTCCTGTGGGTGAGTGGTTCTTCCTAGTTCTTTCAAGGCTCTTACTTCACCAGACGCAGTGTGTGGCCTATCATGTGTACAAAATAGCGTTTACCCCCATCACCACCACCAATGAAAATTTTGCGTGAAGGTTTTGCTTCAAGTTTTTTCATTTGAATATTTTACTGTGGTTTCATTTATTTTTGTGGGGCTCAATTTTTGAGATTTTAATCCCAAAATTGACAGGGTTTTTCCTGACCTCAAGTACTAAGTATGGAGGAGAGGATGGGGGATATTTTCATACTCTTTTGTTCAAGGAGCTATGATGAAGGAAATAATCTCGTTAATATGACAATCATCTGTGATTGTAAATGGTATGTCTGAGCTCCTGGTCCTAGACTTTTCCAGAAATAAATTCCTTGTATTCATAATGAAAAATGATACATATGCAGACTTAGCGTTAAGACTTGAATTGATTGATCATAATCAAAATGCCCTTACTGAAGTCCCAACAGAAAATGAACAGAGGCTTTTTGGGTTTATTTTAAGGGGTCCTCAGAGACTGAAAATATACATGTACCCCAATCTCAGAGTAATATGTTTAAAATCATGAAGAATTTCCAATTTCACCACATTACTCCTAAAGATGTAATTCCCAACTTGTCCAAAGTATTGCCCAGAATTATTGCATTGGTGTCCGTTGTTGTGACTGGCAGTTTGGTCATCCATCTGTTACCAATTTGGCTTCCACACGACTTGAGTTGTCCAGCATCTACAGTTGTCACACTGTGTGGATGGCTTGCACTTGGGGTCCGGTTAAACCCTGTCAATCTTGGGATTAAAATCTCAACAGTCAAGGTCCCTGTGAATGCAAGAAGAAAAATGGTTTTTGCTCAATAACATTAGTCCTAGACCTGGACTAAACTTTGTGGATGGCTTGCACTTGGGGTAAGTAAGTAGCGTATCAATTTTGGGGTCAAAAGGTAAAAGGCCAAGGTCAGTGTGACTGAAAGAAACCAAAAAAAAAATGGTTTCTGCACAATAACAATTATTTCTACATCATAGACCTGGACCAAAGTTTGTGGATGGCTTGCATTTGGGGTAAGTAAGAAGGCTATTAATTGTGGGATCTAAAGGTTAAAGGTCAGTGTGTCTTTGATTGAGAGAATAAAAGTGGTTTAAGAAAAAAATTCCAGGTAATCCGTATCAAGAACTAATAAACAAGGGGTTGGTGTATAATGTGCCATTCACAGTACTCTTTTCAATGGATTTTGATCTGTCTTCCAATATGGCCACCATTAATTTATGGACAGTAGTTTAAGTAAGAGATCATACATGTGCTTTAATAACTGACTGGCTTAGTGTTGTTGGTGGGGTCAGACCCCTTGATGTAAGCACTTGGGTTAAAATGTGGTGTAAGTGATTGATCTTGACAGATGTTTGATTTATGCTTGTACACATGGTAGTATTGTTCGAACTATTCAAGCGACTGAAGTTTGTTGTCTGCCTAGTTTTGTTTTTTTGTATTCTTTATTTTTTGGATATTTGATACTGTTTTTATTTCTTTTTTTAAATATAGTCCTAAGTGTATATGATGGGGTGGATTCTGTTATACTCTTGTTCAAGGAGCTGTGATGAAACAATTAGTCTCGTTCGTATGACAAACATCTGTGATTGTAAATTGTTTGTCTGAGCTCCAGGTCTTATCTTTCCAGATTTAAATTCCATGTATTGTTTGATTATAATAAAAAAAATCCTCACTCAAGTCACATCATCAAATGAGCAGAGGTTGTTTGTTTTTTTTAGCCTTCTTTAGTTGAAGTGAGACATAGCAATTGCTTTTCAAGCAGGAACATCAAGAGCTAATTTTTTCATAAAAGTTTTTTATTCGCATAGATTTCCTAAACTGTCCAATAGTCTTATTATACTTGGCATTAATCATTATGAGGCTAAGAAGATACAGTCTACAACAGTTTTACTTGCCTCTGTTATCTTAAGGCAAAGTTAACAGTCAGGGGCCCTGGGATGGCTGAGTCATCAAAGACGCTCTCTGCTACAGATCACTGTCATCTCGCCTCTGTCTGGTTTTAAGTGTTGACTTGACCAATATGGATATGTGAGAAAGCTTGCCAGTAGCTTCCTGTGGGTGAGTGGTTCTTCCTGGGTCTTTCAAGGCTCTTACTTCACCAGATGCAGTGTGTGGCCTATCATGTGCAAAAAATAGCATTTACCCCCCCCCCCCCCCATCCAAAGAAAATTTTGCATGAAGGTTTTGCTTAAAGTTTTTCATTTGATCATACTGTGGTTTCATTTATTTGTGTGGGTCTCAGTTTTTGCGCTTGTGTAAAAAGACATTTTCAGTGGTACTTAAATTTGTGGATTTGCATGTCAAAGTTTGCATATTTGTAGGTATTCAGTTTAGTTGATTAACCTGTACAGATACCCAAAATAAAGAATTCAAAAGAAAGGGTCCAGAAACATAGAGCGAAGGCCCTAGTTACCGAGAGAGCTCTGAAAAATTCAGAAAGCAATGGACATGGACAGAGAATTGGGTGTGCATGTTAAATTGTCGAACACTCCTTTTATAATCACATCGGAAATAATTGTAAAAAAATAGCTTTTTTGAGTGAAGTTGTTTGCTTTTCTGTATATATTACATTTATTTTCAAGATAACCAATCTCTGAAAGATTGTTAAAAATATTACTCCATGAGGTTTCAACACATTCAGATGATAGAGGAGATCAAGTCCAAATTTTATAGTTCAGTCAAAATTGAAGAATTGATGAATGGGTGTGAATGTTGAGGTTTGAAAGTTCCACTAATACAGCACAACTATGATGTCTTCCCTTTCCCTCATGGTCTCTATGACCTGTTGAGCATATCAGTTGTGGAAGTGTGATTTTCATTCTTCTTTGTTGTCTTTATTTATTGTCATGTCTAGTGGTTGGTGTGGGTTTGTATGTGAGGCAGGTACAAACAAAGCGGTGATTTCGTTGTCTTTCAATTTAGTTAGTATTTTCACATTTTGATGGTCTAGCATCAAATATTGCCACTGCCTGCTAATTGCATTGAGCAAGGGGTAACTGGTCACGTGTTTGGGTCATGTGAAATGGTGACATTATCCAAAACGAGTTGGCTGTAAGTTGAATTTTATCACTCTGAAGCCACTGTGTTCATGCCATGATCATCTGCAAGTACTGATGGTGCAGCTTGATGGTCAGTAGTTTCAAAGAGATTGTACACATGTGCTTTAATGAGCGACTGGCTTAGTGTTGTTAGGTGCATTGGCTCCCTTTGATGTTAAGCACTCTGATGAAAATACTGTGTAAGTGATAGATCTTGGCAGCTGTTTGATTTGTGCTCATAGAGGTGTTAGTATTGTTTTTAGAATTCAATCGACTGCAGTTTTTTGTCGGCACATTTTTTTTTCTTTATTTTGGGTATTTATAGATGTTAATCCATGAAATTAAATACGTACAAATATGCAAACTTTGACAGGCAAATCCACGAAATTAAGTACCCATGAAAATGTCCCATTTTATAAAACCACAAAAATTGAGACCCATGAAAATGAAACCAGAGTAGGTTATATGCTGTTTGCTTTACTTATAATATCAAGCAAACTGCATAGACCCTGATCTGCTGGTGCATTCTTCAATGGTGAGTATGAGTCTACTCTGTTTACAGTCGAGTTTGTGTTATACATGGAAAAGTATGGTACTAAAAGTGTGGAGGATGGGATGGGGGATATTTTGATGCTCTTTTGTTCAAGGAGCAATGATGAAGGAAATAATCTCGTTAATATGACAATCATCTGTGATTGTAAATGGTATGTCTGAGCTCCTGGTTCTCGACTTTTCCAGAATTAAATTCTTTTCAATGGATTTTGATCTGTCTTCCAATATGTCCACCATTAATTTATGGACAGTAGTTTAAGTAAGAGATACATGTGCTTTAATAACTGACTGGCTTAGTGTTGTTGGTGGGGTCTACTCCTCTTGATATTAAGCACTCGGGTGAAAATGTGGTATAAGTAATTGATCTTGACAGATGTTTGATTTATGCTTGTACACATGGTAGTATTGTTCAAACTATTCAAGTGACTGAAGTTTGTTGTCTGCCTAGTTTTGTTCTTTTGTATGCTTTATTTTGTGGATATTTTGATACTGTTTTTATTTCTTTTTTAAATATAGTCCTAAGTGTGCATGATGGGGTGGATTCTGTTATACTCTAGTTCAAGGAGCTGTGATGAAACAATTAGTCTCGTTCGTATGACACTTGTCTGTGATTGTAAATTGTTTGTCTGAGCTCCAGGTCTTATCTTTCCAGAATTAAATTCATAGAGTTGTTTGATTATAAGAAAAAAAAGCCCCGTCATAAAATGAGCCGAAGTTGTTTTTTTTCTTTTAGCCTACTTTAGTGGGAAGTGAGACAAAGCAATTGTTTTTCAAGCAGTAACATCAAGAGCTAACTTTTTCATTAACATCAAGAGCTAACTTTTTCATATAAGTTTTTTATTCGCATAGATTTCCTAAACTTTATGATAGTCTTATCTTGCTTGGCATTAATAATTATGAGGCTAAGAAGGTACAGTCTAAAACAGTTTTACTTGCCCCTGTTATCTTAAGGCAAAGTTAACAGTCGGGGCCCCAAGATGGCCGAGTTGTCAAAGACGCTCGCTGTTACAGATCACTCTCATCTCGTCTCTGTCTGTCTGGGTTCAAGTGTCGACTTGACAATGTGGGTATGTGAGAAAGCTTGCCAGTAGCTTCCTGTGGGTGAGTGGTTCTTCCTGGTTCTTTCAAGGCTCTTACTTCACCAGACGCAGTGTGTGGCCTATCATGTGCACAAAATAGCGTTTACCCCCATCACCACCACCAATGAAAATTTTGCATGAAGGTTTTGCTTAAAGTTTTTCATTTGATCTGACTGTGGTTTCATTTATTTGCGTGGGTGTCAAGTTTTGCGCTTGTGTAAAAAGACATTGTCAGTGGTATTTAATTTTTGGATTTGCATGTCAAAGTTTGCCTATTTGTAGGTATTCATTTTAGTTGATTAACCTGCACAGATACCCAGAATAAAGAATTCAAAAGAAAGGGTCCAAAAACATAGACTGCAGCATAAGCGAAGGCCCGAGTTACCAAGAGAGCTCTGAAAAATTCAGAACGCGATGGACATGGACAGAGAATTGGGTGTGCAGGTTAAATTGTTGAATACTCCTTTTATAATCATATTGGAAATAATTGTCAAAAAATTGCTTTTTTGAGGGAAGTTGTTTATTTTTCTGTATAAATTGCATTTATTTTCAAGATAACCAATCTCTGAAAGATCGTTGAAAATATTATTCCAAGAGGTTTCAACACACATTCAGATGACAGAGTCCAAATTTTATTGTTCAGTCAAAATTGAAGAATTGATGAATGGGTGTGATTGTTGAGGTTTTAAGTTCCCACTAATACAGTACAACGATTTTGTCTTCCCTTTCCCTCATGGTCTCCATGACCATTTGAGCATATCAGTTGTGGAAGTGTGATTTTCATTCTTCTTTGTAGTCTTTATTTATTATCAAGTCTAGTGGTTGATGTGGGTTTGTACATGAGGCAGGTATAAACAAAGCGGTGATTTCGTTGTCTTTCAATTTAGTTAGTATTTTCACATTTTGATGATCTCACATTGAATACACATGTGCTTTAATGAGTAAGCAGCTTATTGTTGTTAGGTGCATTGGCTCCCTTTGATGTTAAGCACTCTGATGAAAACACTGTCTAAGTGATTGATCTTGGCAGGTGTTTGATTTGTGCTTGTACACATGGTAGTATTGTTCGAACTATTCAAGTAACTGAAGTTTGTTGTCTGCCTAGTTTTGTTTTTTTGTATTCTTTATTTTGGATGTATTTGATACTGTTTTTATTTCATTTTTAAATATAGTCCTAAGTGTACATGATGGGGTGGATTCTGTTATACTCTTATTCAAGGAGCTGTGATGAAACAATTAGTCTTGTTCGTATGACAAACATCTGTGATTGTAAATTGTTTGTCTGAGCTCCAGGTCTTATCTTTCCAGATTTAAATTCCATGTATTGTTTGATTATAATAAAAAAAATCCTTACTCAAGTCCCGTCATCAAATGAGCAGAGGTTGGGTTTTTTTTGCCTTCTTTAGTTGAAGTGAGACATAGCAATTGCTTTTCAGACAGTAACATCGAGTTAATTTTTTCATACAAGTTTTGTATTCGCATAGATTTCCTAAACTGTCCAATAGTCTTATTATACTTGGCATTAATCATTATGAGGCTAAGAAGATACAGTCTACAACAGTTTTACTTGCCCCTGTTATCTTAAGGCAAAGTTAACAGTCGGGTGCCCTGGGATGGCCGAGTCATCAAAGACGCTCTCTGTTACAGATCACGGTCATCTCGCCTCTGTCTGTCTGGGTTCAAGTGTCGACTTGACAATGTGGGTATGTGAGAAAGTTTGCCGGTAGCTACCTGTGGGTGAGTGGTTCTTCCTGGGTCATTCAAGGCTCTTACTTCACCAGACGCAGTGTGTGTCCTATCATGTGCAAAAAATAGTATTTACCCCCCCCCCCCCATCCAAGAAAATTTTGCATGAAGGTTTTGCTTAAAGTTTTTCATTTGATCATACTGTTGTTTCATTTTTTTGTGTGGGGTCTCAATTTTTTTGCTTGTGTAAAAAGACATTTTCAGTGGTACTTAAATTTGTGGATTTGCATGTCAAAGTTTGCATATTTGTAGGTATTCATTTTAGTTGATTAACCTGTACAGATACCCAAAATAAAGAATTCAAAAGAAAGGGTCCAGAAACATAGAGCGAAGGCCCGAGTTACCGAGAGAGCTCTGAAAAATTCAGAAAGCAATGGACATGGACTGAGAATTGGGTGTGCATGTTAAATTGTCGAATACTCCTTTTATAATCACATCGGAAATAATTGTCAAAAAATAGCTTTTTTGAGTGAAGTTGTTTGCTTTTCTGTATATATTACATTTATTTTCAAGATAACCAATCTCTGAAAGATTGTTAAAAATATTACTCCATGAGGTTTCAACACATTCAGATGATAGAGGAGATCAAGTCCAAATTTTATAGTTCAGTCAAAATTGAAGAATTGATGAATGGGTGTGAATGTTGAGGTTTGAAAGTTCCACTAATACAGCACAACTATGATGTCTTCCCTTTCCCTCATGGTCTCTATGACCTGTTGAGCATATCAGTTGTGGAAGTGTGATTTTCATTCTTCTTTGTTGTCTTTATTTATTGTCATGTCTAGTGGTTGGTGTGGGTTTGTATGTGAGGCAGGTACAAACAAAGCGGTGATTTCGTTGTCTTTCAATTTAGTTAGTATTTTCACATTTTGATGGTCTAGCATCAAATATTGCCACTGCCTGCTAATTGCATTGAGCAAGGGGCAGCTGGTCATGTGTTTGGGTCATGTGAAATGGTGACATTATCCAAAACGAGTTGGCTGTAAGTTGAATTTTATCACTCTGAAGCCACTGTGTTCATGCCATGATCATCTGCAAGTACTGATGGTGCAGCTTGATGGTCAGTAGTTTCAAAGAGATTGTACACATGTGCTTTGATGAGCGACTGGCTTATTGTTGTTAGGTGCATTGGCTCCCTTTGATGTTAAGCACTCTGATGAAAATACTGTGTAAGTGATAGATCTTGGCAGCTGTTTGATTTGTGCTCATAGAGGTGTTAGTATTGTTTTTAGAATTCAATCGACTTTAGTTTATTGTCGGCATATTTTTTTTTCTTTTTTTTTTCTTTATTTTGGGTATTTATAGATGTTAATCCATGAAATTAAATACGTACAAATATGCAAACTTTGACAGGCAAATCCATGAAATTAAGTACCCATGAAAATGTCCCATTTTATAAAACCACAAAAATTGAGACCCATGAAAATGAAACCAGAGTAGGTTATATGCTGTTTGCTTTACTTATAATATCAAGCAAACTGCATAAACCCTGATCTGCTGGTGCATTCTTCAATGGCGAGTATGAGTCTACTCTGTTTACAGTCGAGTTTGTGTTATACATGGAAAAGTATGGTACTAAAAGTGTGGAGGAGGGGATGGGGGATATTTTGATACTCTTTTGTTCAAGGAGCAATGATGAAGGAAATAATCTCGTTAATATGACAATCATCTGTGATTGTAAATGGTATGTCTGAGCTCCTGGTCCTCGACTTTTCCAGAATTAAATTCCTTGTATTCATAATGGAAAATGATACACATGCAGACGTAGCGTTAAGACTTGAATTGATTGATCATAATCAAAATGCCCTTACTGAAGTCCCATCAGAAAATGAACAGAATTTTTTTGGGTTTATTTTAAGGGGTCGTCAGGGACTGAACATATACATGTACCCCAATCTCAGAGTGATATGTTTAAAATCATGAAGAATTTCCAATTTCACCACATTACTCCTAAAGATGTAATTCCCAACTTGTCCAAGTATTGCCCAGAATTATTGCATTGGTGTCCGTTGTTGTGACTGGCAGTTTGGTCATCCATCTGTTACCAATTTGGCTTCCACACGACTTGAGTTGTCCAGCATCTACAGTTGTCACACTGTGTGGATGGCTTGCACTTGGGGTCCGGTTAAACCCTGTCAATCTTAGGATTAAAATCTGAACAGTCAAGGTCCCTGTGAATGCAAGAAGAAAAATGGTTTTTGCTCAATAACATTAGTCCTAGACCTGGACTAAACTTTGTGGATGGCTTGCACTTGGGGTAAGTAAGTAGCGTATCAATTTTGGGGTCAAAAGGTAAAAGGCCAAGGTCAGTGTGACTGAGGGAAAAAAAAAAAAAAAAATGGTTTCTGCACAATAAGAATTTTTTCTGCATCATAGACCTGGACCAAAGTTTGTGGATGGCTTGCATTTGGGGAAGTAAGAAGGCTATTAATTGTGGGATCTAAAGGTTAAAGGTCAGTGTGTCTTTGATTGAGAGAATAAAAGTGGTTTAAGAAAAAAATTCCAGGTAATCCGTATCAAGAACTAATAAACAAGGGGTTGGTGTATAATGTGCCATTCACAGTACTCTTTTGAATGGATTCTGATCTGTCTTCCAATATGGCCACCATTAGTTTATGGACAGTAGTTTAAGTAAGAGATCATACATGTGCTTTAATAACTGACTGGCTTAGTGTTGTTGGTGGGGTCAGACCCCTTGATGTAAGCACTTGGGTTAAAATGTGGTGTAAGTGATTGATCTTGACAGATGTTTGATTTATGCTTGTACACATGGTAGTATTGTTTGAACTATTAAAGTGACTGAAGTTTGTTGTCTGCCTAGTTTTGTTTTTTTGTATTTTTTTTTTTGGGGGGGGGTATTTGATACTGTTTTTATTTCTTTTTTTAAATATAGTCCTAAGTGTATATGATGGGGTGGATTCTGTTATACTCTTGTTCAAGGAGCTGTGATGAAACAATTAGTCTCGTTCGTATGACAAACATCTGTGATTGTAAATTGTTTGTCTGAGCTCCAGGTCTTATCTTTCCAGATTTAAATTCCATGTATTGTTTGATTATAATAAAAAAAATCCTTACTCAAGTCACATCATCAAATGAGCAGAGGTTGTTTTTTTTTTTAGCCTTCTTTAGTTGAAGTGAGACATAGCAATTGTTTTTCAGACAGTAACATCGAGTTAATTTTTTCATAAACTTTTTTTATTCGCATAGATTTCCTAAACTGTCTGATAGTCTTATTATACTTGGCATTAATCATTATGAGGCTAAGAAGATACAGTCTACAACAGTTTTACTTGCCTCTGTTATCTTAAGGCAAAGTTAACAGTCAGGGGCCCTGGGATGGCCGAGTCATCAAAGACGCTCTCTGTTAGAGATCACTGTCATCTCGCCTCTGTCTGGTTTCAAGTCTCGACTTGACCAATATGGGTATGTGAGAAAGCTTGCAAGTAGTTTCCTGTGGGTGAGTGGTTCTTCCTGGTTCTTTCAAGGCTCTTACTTCACCAGACGCAGTGTGTGGCCTATCATGTGCAACAAATAGCATTTACCCCCTCCCCCCCAAAGAAAATTTTGCATGAAGGTTTTGCTCACAGTTTTTCATTTGATCATACTGTTGTTTCATTTATTTGTGTGGGTCTCAATTTTTGTGCAAGAAGAAAAATGGTTTTTGCTCAATAACAATAGTCCAAGACCTGGACTAAACTTTCAGTGGATTTTACTCTTTTCAGTGGATTCTGATTTGTCTTCCAATATGGCCACCATTAATTTATGGACAGTAGTTTAAGTAAGAGATCATACATGTGCTTTAATAACTGACTGGCTTAGTGTTGTTGGTGGGGTCAGCTCCTCTTGATGTAAGCACTTGGGTTAAAATGTGGTGTAAGTGATTGATCTTGATAGATGTTTGATTTATGCTTGTACACATGGTAGTATTGTTCGAACTATTCAAGCGACTGAAGTTTGTTGTCTGCCTAGTTTTGTTCTTTTGTATTCTTTATTTTGGGGGTATTTGATACTGTTTTTATTTCTTTTTAAATATAGTCCTAAGTGTACATGATGGGGTGGATTCTGTTATACTCTTGTTCAAGGAGCTGTGATGAAACAATTAGTCTTGTTCGTATGACAACCATCTGTGATTGTAAATTGTTTGTCTGAGCTCCAGGTCTTATCTTTCCAGATTTAAATTCCATGTATTGTTTGATTATAATAAAAAAATCCTTACTCAAGTCCCATCATCAAATGAGCTGAGGTTTTTTTTTTTTAGCCTTCTTTAGTTGAAGTGAGATATAGCAGTTGTTTTTAAGGCAGTAACATCGAGTTAATTTTTTCATACAAGTTTTTTATTTGCATAGATTTCGTAAACTGTCCAATAGTCTTATTATACTTGGCATTAATCATTATGAGGCTAAGAAGGTGCAGTCTACAACAGTTTTACTTGCCCCTGTTATCTTAAGGCAAAGTTAACAGTCAGGGGCCCTGGGATGGCCGAGTCGTCAAAGATGCTCTCTGTTACAGATCACTCTCATATCGCCTCTGTCTGCTTTCAAGTCTCAACTTGACCAATATGGGTATGTGAGAAAGCTTGCCAGTAGCTTCCTGTGGGTGAGTGGTTCTTCCTGGGTCTTTCAAGGCTCTTCCTTCACCAGATGCAGTGTGTGGCCTGTCATGTGCAAAAAATAGCACTAACCCCCCCCCCCCCCCCCAAAGTAAATTTTGCGTGAAGGTTTTGCGTAAAGTTTTTTGATTTGATCATACTGTGGTTTCATTTATTTGTGTGGGTCTCAATTTTTGCGCTTGTGTAAAAAGACATTTTCAGTGGTACTTAAATTTGTGGATTTGCATGTCAAAGTTTGCATATTTGTAGGTATTCATTTTAGTTGATTAACCTGTACAGATACCCAAAATAAAGAATTCAGAAGAAAGGGTCCAAAAATGTAGACTGCAGCATAAGCGAAGGCCCGAGTTACCGAGAGAGCTCTGAAAAATTCAGAAAGTAATGGACATGGACAGAGAATTGGGTGTGCAGGTTAAATTGTTGAATACTCCTTTTATAATCGCATTGGAAAATATGGGGGATATTTTGATACTCTTTTGTTCAAGGAGCTATGATGAATGAATTATCTCGTTAATATGACAATCATCGTTGATTGTAAATGGTATGTCTGAGCTCCAGGTCCTCGACTTTTCCAGAATTAAATTCCTTGTATTCATAATGGAAAATGATACACATGCAGACACTGAGATAAGACTTGAATTGATTGATCATAATCAAAATGTCCTTACTGAAGTCCCATCAGAAAATGAACAGAGGTTTTTTGGGTTTATTTTAAGGGGTTCTCAGGGACTGAAAATATACCCCAATCTCAGAGTAATATGTTCAAAATCATGGAGAATTCCCAATGTCACCACATTACTCCTAAAGATGTAATTCCCAACTTGTCCAATTATTTCCCAGAATATTACATTGGTGTCTATTCTTCTGCCTGGTAGTTTGGTTATCCATCTGTGTCTTTGATTGAGAGAAAAAAAGTTGTTTAAGAAAAAAATTCCAGGTAATCTGTATCAAGAATTATTAAACAAGGGGTTGGTGTATAATGTGCCATTCACAGTACACTTTTCAATGGATTCTGATCTGTCTTCCAATATGGCCACCATTAAGTTATGGACAGTATTTTAAGTAAGAGATCATACATGTGCCTTAATAACTGACTGGCTTAGTGTTGTTGGTGGGGTCAGCTCCTCTTGATGTTAAGCACTGAAAATGTGGTGTAAGTGATTGATCTTGACAGGTGTTTGATTTGTGGTTGATAGAATTGTGAGGATTCTTCAGGTGGACTGTCCAAAGAACAGTTCAAGTACTTTGTTGTCTATTTATATCTTTTTACTGAGTGGAAATGTCGAAATTAATCCAGAACCTAGTACTTTGAAGTTTTTTCAGAATCCAAGGATTGTTATCAATAAACTTGATGATTTCTCTGCAATTTGTACTTCAATGAAATGGATTTTATAAGTGTGCCGGAAACATGGCTACATGAGAGAGTATTCAAGAGTGAAATTCTTAAATAGTAAAAATGATAACATTTTCAGAAGGGTAGAGATACAGGATGTTCAAACAAAAAGAAAGGTGGAGGTTGTTTATTAGCTGTGAAAATCAGTCACAAATAAAGACATAGGCCTGACCTTGAGACAAATTTTGAATGTGTGTGGGTTGAAATCAGCTTTCCGCATAGAAAGTTGTACATAGCAACAGTGTAGCTCTCACTGGACATTTCCTTAAGCAAAATTTCAGAATTTCAGAATTTGAATGTTGTATTGATTTATTTGAAATTGGACAAGTTTTCACCAGTTTTAATGCTTGCAGATTTCAATTTGTCCAAACTAATTTTGGATAAATGGTGACCCCACTTGGTACTGCATTGTGTTTTGGACAGTATTAAATGGAACACAACTTTAAATATGCTGAGTGAATACTGCTTACATCGGTTCAACTGTAATTCTACCAGAAAAGGCAGGGTTTTAGATTGGATTATAAGTTCATTGTATCAAGTGAGGGAGATTTTACCGAATGTGCCCTTGATTTCACCCATGAGGCAATTATGATCTTTTTCTTTACCTGAGAATAAAGTGTATCAGCCTGCAACAGATGTTAAGTATGGATGTGTGAAAGACTCCAAACAGTACCATGTTTATTCTGTAGCAAGAAAAGAACTAAAAAGAACCTTAAAACATGTAAATACAAAAGATTATATCACTGGTATTGAATTTGTCATCAAAGAAAACCCTAAATGTTTCTGGAGTTGTGTAAAATGTAAAAAGTAGCAAGATCCAGTCCTTTCAACAATAACAGATGGAGTTTCTGTTTGTACAGACTCTTTAGATGTTGCAAACATGTCTAGTAAATTCTTCAAAAGTGTCTTTAACTCTTATCATGTAGATTATTGACTGGATATACATAGCTGTATGCAAACATTTTTAGCATGTCTATAAAGTCCTGTACTTCATTTCACCTTTCTTAAAAGAGAGAAGAATTAAAGTGAGTGTCTTCATGTAGAAGAGTTGTTTAAAACCTCTATTGTGGATATTACTAAAACCTGGACCTGATCATGTTCCGGTTTCTTATATAGGCATTGGTTTCATTGAATAAGAATGTATTTAAAAAATGTAAACAACCACCCCCCCAACCCCCGATCCATTTCTTATGTGTTTTATATACCGTATTTTCTGGCCTATAAGTTGATGTGGAGTATTAGTCAAATTTTCCAATTTTGTAAATTTTTCATCCCTCATCCATATATAAGTTGATGTGGAGTATAAGACGAAGCCAGATCAACATCTTGACTTCGTCTTTTACGTTAGTAACTTCCTGTTTCATGAATATTAATGGTATCACGATGTTATTCCTGATTAATTGGGAAACTGCAGTTTCTGATGTTAACATGCTTTTTATCCTGGGGTTTTTTGGAGGGGGAGGGGGTCAGTGTGATTGTTATCTGTATTTTTCAGTTACTTGATGATTGTGATCTTCCTCATGTACAAGGGCAATACTATATTCTTTTATCAATTGACACTTCTGAAGAAACTGTTTATTCTTGTTTTAATTATGATATCCATTGTAACAGGAACCACATGGCTATACAGTGTTATTTACATGCTAATTAAATATGCCTAGAGGTTTGGCCAGGTTATTGCAGTTGACACCTGTTTGAGGAAAAGATTCAACAGACAAGATCAAATTAGTGAGGCTGCCAATAGGGAAATGAGGCTACCATAGGGAAATGAGAAATATAAAGAAAATTAACGATATAGACAGAAGAGAAGAGAAAAAAAAAAATACTTTTGTACAAATTTCTTTAATATATCTATGAAATACTATATAGCAAATTTACACACACGAGAAGAGAGACGGCCTCATTTCTTGCGGTTCTCAATCCACTTGAGATCGTAAAACTGATAATTAATGTGGATTAATGATAAAGAACAAAAGGGGTACTGGCATTGCCTATTACCCAAAGCTGATATCTGGGTTTAAACAGTTAACTGGTATGGATTGTTGTTGGAAACCAAAGACCAGTCCATCAATTATAATCAAAGAGAGATGCTGAAACAACAGCTTGTTAAGAATGAACACTGGTACTGTTATGTGTTGACTTTACATTTTTGCTTTAAGCTGAAATGCAAAACTAAAAAGAGACATTGATGATGTACAAGTATCTGAATTTAAAACTATATTATGGGCATTCCTTAGTGAACATATGACAGTGCTGTGAATATATGGTAATTATGTGCCTAATTAATCAACTGTATTTTATAAATATTCATCGAACATTCAAGTTGTTAATATGGATTACATCCCTTTGTTGGATCGATTATATCAATGAAAATAATGTACCGGTAATCCCTTGAGTGCGTCAGATAAAATACTGGTAAATCAAATATCAATGGACCTATGGCTAAAATGTGATCAGCAAGAATCGGGTATGGTAAAAAAAAAAAGAAGAATCAAGCAAAATCTTTTCATATTTTTAGATATGCATTGCATAAGTACAGTACACTATAGGGTATTGACCATAAGAATGCTATGTGGCCTGTGAATTGTGAGCTCTTTAATTGTGTTTTTTGTTTTTCCATGTTGGAGAAATCAGAAAATACAAGCACATACAAAAGCATACAAAATAATGATAAAAATTATAATATAAAAGCAGTCGTATTAGTTTATAACAATTTATTGACATGGTAACTGAGCAAGAATTGGTACATTTATGTGACCTGTTTTCGATTTTACCAATTACATCTCATAATCACGGTAATCTGTTATACTGTTGTTCAAGGAGCTGTGATGAAACAATTAGTCTTGTTCGTATGACAATCATCTGTGATTGAAATTATTTGTCTGAGCTCCAGGTCTTATCTTTCCAGAATTAAATTCCATGTTTTGTTTGATTATAATAAAAAAAATCCTTACTCAAGTCCCATTATAAAATGAGCAGAGGTTGGGTTTTTTTAGTCTACTTTAGTTGGAAATGAGACATGGCATTTGTTTTTCAGGCAGCGACATCAAGAATTTCGTATGGTTTTCATTAAAGTTTTTTATTCGCATATATTTTGTAAACTCTGTGATAGGGTCTTATCATAATTGGCATTAATCATTACAAAGCCAAGACAGTTATTTCTACAACATTTTTACTTGCCCCAGGTGGCCGAGTTGTCTAAGACACTCACCTTTACAAATCAATTGGATCACACCTCTCTCAGTGTGGGTTCAAGTTTTGGCTCGATCAAAGTGGGTATGTGAGAAAGCTTGCCAGTAGCTTCCTGTGGGTTGGTGGTTCTTCCGGGGGTCTTTCTGGACTCTTGCTCCACCAGATATACAGGCCACAATGTATGGACTATCGTGTACTAAAAATGACGTTACCCCCCCCCCCCCCAAAAAAAAAAAAAAAAAAATCAAAGGCAAAAAACAAGGTCCCAGTCAAAGAAAATTTGCATTAAGGTTTTGGTTAAAGTTCATTTGCTTATATTTTCTAAACCCCTTGATAGAGTTTCATCATACTTGGGATGAATAATTATGAAGCTAAGAAAATTCAATATACAACATGTTTGCTTGTCCCTGTTACCTTAAAGTCAAAGAAATTTGGTGTGAAGGTTTTGCTTAAAGTTTTTTCATTTGCTTATATTGTGGCTTCATTTATTTTCATGGGTGTCAATTTTCGTGCTTTTGTAAAACGACAGTGGTACTTATTTGTGGATTTGCCTGCCAAAGTTTGCATATTTGTAGATATTTAATTTAGTGGATTAACTTCGACCAATACCCAAAATAAAGAATTCAAATGAAGAAAACTATGCTGCCAACAAATGGCGATAGCTTCAATGGTTAACAGAAAACACCTCTCACGCGATAACTCACACAGAACAGGCTCCAGAAACGAAGACCACAGCATAAGCGAGGGCCTGAATTACCGAGAGAGCTCTGAAAAATTAAGAAAGGGATTGACATGGACAGAGAATAGGGTGTGCAGGTTAAATTGTTGAATACTCCTTTTATAATTATGTTGGGAACAATAGCTTTTTCTAGTCAAGTTGTTTGAATTTGTGAATGGGCGTGATTGTTGGGGTTTGAAGGTCCCACTAATACAGTACAACTATGATGTCTTCCTTTCCCTCATGGTCTCTATGACCTCTTGAGCATATCAGTTGTGGAAGTGTGATTTTCATTTTTCTTTGTAGTCTTTATTTATTGTCAAGTCTAGTGGTTGATGTGGGGTTGTACATGAGGCAGGGGCACAAACAAACGAGTGATTCCATCGTCTTTCAATTGAGTTCGCATTTTCACACTTGGTTGGTCTCTGAACACATCAAATATTGCCACTGCCTGCTAACTGCATTGAGCAGGGGGCAGCTGGTCATCTGTTGGGTTCACATGTGGAATGGTGACATTAACCAAAATGAAGGGGTTGAATTTTATCACTCTTAAGCTTCTGTGTTAACGCCATGATCATCTGAAAGTACTGATAGTGCAACTTGATCGACAGTAGTGTAAGTAAGAGATCATACACATGTACTTTAATAACCAACTGGCCTTGTGTTTTAGCTGCATCTGCTCCCTTTGACATGAAGCACTCTGATGAAAACTGTGTATAAAATTGACAGCTGTTTGATTTGTGCTTATATAGGTGTTACTATTGTTTTAAGCATTCAAGCAACTGCATCTTGTTGTCAACGTAGTTTTGTTCTATTGTAACCTTTATTTTGGGTATTTATTTAGATTAATCCATTAAATTAAAGACTTACAAATATGCAAACTTTGACAGGCAAATCCACGAATTTAAGCATCCATAAAAATGTCCTTTTTTACAAAACCACAAAATTTGAGACCCATGAAAATGAAACCACAGTAGGTTTCTATTCTGTTTGCTTTACTTACATTTCAAGCAAACAGCATAGACCCTGATCTGCTGGTGCATTCTGCACAGGTCACAGTTGAGTTCATGTCATGCATGGAAAAGTATGGTACTAAGTATGGAGGAGTGGATGGGGGATATTTGGTACTCTTTTTTTCAAGGAGCTATGATGAAGGAAATAATCTCGTTAATATGACAATCAACTGTGATTGTAAATGGTATGTCTGAGCTCCAGGTCTTCAACTTTCCAGAAATAAATTGTACTCGTAATGGAAAATGATACACCTGCAGAAGTAGAGATGAGGCATAAATTGATTGATCATAGTCAAAAAGTCCTTACTGAAGTCCCAGCAGAAAATGAGCATAGGTCTTTTTGTTTACCTGAGAATAAAGTGTATCAACCTGTAACAGATGTTAACTCATTAACCCCTGGAGATTCTTTTCATTTTCGCCTGAAATGGGGGTAGGAAACGCATTTTTGGGGTTACTTCTGAATGCAGCAAAACACATCTGCTTAAGAAAGTTTTTCATTTAGCCGGATGCTTAGGTGTATCAGAAACATTGTTTTTGATTGGCTATTGCGCTCGCGCATGTGCAGAAGGGTAAAAGTTGGACTTCTTTTTTTTTTTTTTTTCGTATTGTATCCCCGATTTTTGTGTCCTGGCCCCTTTTTACTCCAAATCTCAAACTTATCCTACTTTTTGCAAAGGTTCATCTGTCTGTGTGCAGTTCGGACCGGTCTGCTTTAGATCGAAGGCCAAAAAGTCTAAAATCCGGACACAAACTCCGGTTCCGGAACTGGCAATTTTTGACCTAAAAAAAATCGGGGTCTCAAAAACTGCATTTTTTTCGCTGTATTTTTTAATGCGAGTAGAAAGTCGACATTATTTGGTATCATTGTAGAGCTACATCTGTCTACTTTCCTGAAATACCATCCACTTTAGTGTATCCTAAATGATGTTGATGTTACAGAGCTCGGAAGTAGGGTACAACCTCATGACGCGTAAACGGGGCGCCAGGGGTTAATGAGTTAAGTATGGATGTACAAAAGACTCCAAACACTACCATGCTTTTTCCGTAAATCCTTCAAAAGTATCTTTAACTCCAATCCTGTACATTATTGACCTGATATACACAGTTGTGTTAATGTGGAAAAAGTATGTGGTTTTCATAATGTCTATATTCTTTTAAGAACATGTGCCAATGAATCATGTGTAACTGTATGCAAACTTTTTAACATGTCTGTAGACACCATTACCTGTATTTGACCCCCGTTTCATGAGTGCAGCCATCAACCAATCATGTGATGCATCAGCCATAATGATAATGCACATGCTGCAATCAAAACAATATTGGTGTTTTGTTCACGTGTTATCTTTGCTCATTTTCTCTTAAAAATTGACATGGATAGCGATCGAAAATATATAAAAGTGGAGGCAGTTCATGTTCCATTAATGTATGTGTACATAATCATTGCAAACTGAATTTATGGAAGAAATCAATATGTGAAATACACGGACAAGTGCATGAAGACTATGCACGTTCGGTTGCATTTAAATTTCATTCTGTGCTGTCAGATGGGCCAATGAAGCTTGAGTGGATTAAAGCCAAGATAAGTTGAAATCACTGGTAATATGGCATTCAAGAGAAATAATTAGAGACTATTCTCCAGAATCTTTCAGAGAAAAGTACTGCACACTACATGTATTTTTGATTGTGCAGAAACAGTTATTCAGAGACCAACTAATCTCAAAAGCTTATAGCAATTATAAATTGCACAACACTGCCAAATACATGTATATGGTTGACATATCATCACATGGGCAAATTATGTTTATTTCAAGGGCATTTGGTGGACGGGCAAGTAATAATAAATTCATAGTTGAAAAAAGGGGATTTTTTAATTACCTTATCCCCGGAGATGAAATCAGGTGAGACCATGGTTTTACGATACATGATTTGCTTTTCCCAAAGAGAGTAAAACTTGACATTCCTGCGTTCACTTAATGCAAGCTACAACTTTGTGCAAAAGATGTTACATCAACAACACGGATTGCATGGGTTCGCATCTATGTAGAAAGAAAGGAGACTGAAAGTTTATAAATTTAGCAGCACAGTCCCAGTGGTTTCCCTTAGACTCTTTGATGAGATTCTTGTTTTGTGTGCAGCACTTGTGAATTTAAGAGCTGACCTGATGAGAGATACTGATGAAAATGATTTATGCTCTATGTTTAATAAAATATTGTGCTTAGACCTTCTTGATCTATTTTTGATGGAATACATTACACATCTACAATGTAGGTGTCAGCAATTTTTGAATTTTTTTGTGGTGACAGATTTGTATGGTTTTTGGTTTGTTTGGTGTTTTTATGCTACTTTTAGCAATTCCTCAGCTACATCATGGCGACCCGTTTTTCCGGAGTATTTGGAGAGACCCAACCACCTTCAGCAAGAACAAGGTTCTAAATTAGCAGTAGTCCGCTAGCCTGAGGCTAGTAAATTTAAACACTCTAAACCAATTCTATCAAAAGTGTTGGAAAAAGTTGTAGATAAACAATTTTCAAATTATTTAAACCCCACCATACATGAAGAACAGCATGGGTTTTATGCCAAAGCATTCTACAGTAACCAATTTAGCAAGTTTGATTTTATCTATAGAAAAAAAATGGATAGTAAGTAATAAGTTTATGCAATTTATACTGACTTTTCCAAAGCATTTGATTTCAAGTCTCACAGACTGCTTTTACATGAACTACAATTCTGTGTTGTGACTGGGAATATTCTTAATTGGTTTTCCTGATATTTGTGTGACAGATATCAAAGAGTTGCTTTAAATGGTCAAGGTTCAAAATTGTTTGAAGTTATTTCTGTGATCCCTCATAACCTCCCTTTAGTTTTAGAGCATTCAAAGTGTCTTTTATTTGCAGGTGATGGAAAGTTTTATAAATCTGTTGGGCAGATAAGTAACTGTAAACTCCTTCAGAGAGTTTTAGACTGCGTATATAGGAGTGGTGTGAGAAATGGCAGTTAAAAGTGAATGTGAAGCTGTTTTGTTACAACAGGTTTTCAAGCAAGAATAAACCTATTTGCTTTTGCTATTTAATGGGAGGTGTAAAGCTAATGGTGAGAGCCATGTAAAAGATTTGGGTGTATGGCTGACAAGTACCTTAAATTTTAATGTCAGTGTTAAAGTCACTTTGTACAAAGCAATGCAAATGTTGGGTTTTTTAAAATGCACTTGTAAAAACTGAATAAATATATCCGTCATTTGTACTTTGTATCTATCTTTTGTAATGTGTAGACTTTAATACTTTTGTGAAATTTGGCCCCCTCACCAATCTTTTATTGTTCTCATTTCTGTAAATTGGCCTTTGGATATGTATAATTGAATAAGTAAATAAATAAATATAGAGCTGAGTGTGCATGATGGGGTGGATTCTGTTGTACTCTTGTTCAAGGAGCTGTGATGAAACAATTACTCTTGTTCGTATGACAATCATCTGTGATTGAAATTGGTTGTTCTGAGCTCCAGGTCTTAGCTTCCCAAAATTAAATTCGTTGAATTGTTTGATTATAATCAAAAAGTCCTTAGTCAAGTCCCATCATAAAATGAGCAGAGGTATGTTTTTTTAGCCTACTTTAGTTGGAAATGAGACATAGTTGCTTTTCAGGCGGTGACATCAATAGTTTGTCAAGGTTTTTGTTCACAAAAATTTTTTATTCACATATATTTCCTAAACTCAATGAGTCTCATCATACTTGGCATGCATCATTATGAAGCTAAGATAATTCATTCTACAACATCTTTACTTGCCCCTGTTACCTTAATGTGAAGGTGACGGTCAAAGAAATTTGTATTAAGGTTTCGATTACAGTTTTTTCATTTGCTTATATTGTCTAAACTGCTTGATGGAATTTCTTCATACTTGGGATTACTCATCATGAAGTTAAGACAATTCATTCTACAACATTTTTTCTTGCCCAGATTACCATAGGGTCAGTCTCGCAGTCAAAGAAAATTTGTGTTAAGGTGTTGGTTATTTTTTTTTCAATTGCTCATACCGTGGTTTCTTTGTGTTAAGGTGTTGGTTAAGGTTTTTTCAATTGCTCATACTGTGGTTTCTTTATTGTTGTGGATCTCCATTTTCGTGGTATTGTAATGAGACATTTTCTTATAAAAATGTGTTTTTCAATCCTTAAATCATCTGAAAGTCGTCATAAAAGTACACTGATGGAAACAAAAATCGAGTGATAGTGAGAGACTGGTGGTGTAAAATGTTGTGGGAAATCAGCAGATTTACCATGCAATACACGGATCACCAGTCTAAACATGATCTTCATCAATCAAACGTTTGTCTGTTCTCAACCATAGCTTAAACTAAGTATCAACAGCAGCAGCTTATGGTATGTTCTAAATGGATGGCTATGATTTTTTTTTTAGTATGGTTTTACCGGCAGGGGGCAAGAATCAACCACAGGGAATTCGTCTATTACAAAACGTGTTGCCCTGCAGGACCTTAAATGTCCCAGGCCCGAAAAGGACGCAAACTATGATCAAAATAAACATATTCGGACTTTCCAGGATCAGCGGAGAAAAACTTGGCAATGGGTTGAGTATGATCTTTGTTCAACATATAAAGCATACCCTGAGTAAGCAAATCATTCAAGTGCCTTATTCAAAGGCACGTCTAATTTTAAAACTTACCCACTAATATTACATGAAACGAGCAATGGGCATATTACTTGCACCAGAAAGGTTATTGCTAGTAAATCAAACATACCCCCTCCATCATCAAGACACTGATTGTTCAAACCTTTACAAAGCCTAGTGCAGATCCGACGAAAAGGCTTGAATGTCTTTTCAACACCGCGCATGGGGTGATTACAGCTGAAAATCTTTCTCTGATTTTGAGTTAGCTTGTAAAATTCAGCAAAAGAATGGTCGGTATTTGGGCGAAAATTACATCAACAGTCATGGCTGTACATCTTTCCTCAACTCCATAGTTTGTTCCCTGAAGGCACCAATACAAAGTAGTTGTCTATAATTGGGGCTGTTAAATGTGATGGTTCAGATATCTTTGTGTAATAAAAATGACACTTTTCCCAAGTTGGGATCTGAAATTAACATCATCTTTTGAGGAAAATTCTTCTCAATATTTTCTTACTGTTGACAATGATTTCTATAGAACATTCATTGAAGTCAGGTCTCTGTTACAGTACACATGCAGTAGGCTGTATTGCATCTGAATTTAGCTGGCTCAAAGTTGTGTATTACACAACCTTGTGAACACAGCACATGGTTTGCATTTCAGTGTAAATTCGGTGTTGTTTTTTTTTTCTTCATGTAAATAGCAGTGGCTGTCATTTGGAATCTAATTGTCCATAGCTCATCAAATTACTTTTCCTTTGTAACAGTGAGATAAATTTATACCATTCATTAAAAGCTTGAAGATTGGCCTGTCAGTATGTCTGTACTTAAGTTACTTCAAATTTATTTGAATAAAATATAAATGTAAATGTTAAATTCCTAGAAGTGTCAGTTATATTTACTTTCCACAGATCGTGATGTAAATTTGTTAGGCTACATTGGAATGCACCTAAAGTTTTTACATCAGCAAGAACTGCAAATAAAAGTTGTGTATAGAAGCAGACCAACCTTTTCTAAACACATGTATTGAATATACAATATATGTTTGAGAACAGTGTTTATGTTGATTGCTTTTAATATTAGTTACAAAATTGAAAAAAGCCTACCTTGGATTAGATATCACAGTAGAAATAGGCCTACCTTGGGTTAGATATCACAGTAGAAATAGGCCCACCTTGGGTTAGATATCACAGTAGAAATAGGCACACCTTGGGTTAGATATCACAGTAGAAATAGGCCTACCTTGGGTTAGATATCACAGTAGAAATAGGCCTACCTTGGGTTAGATATCACAGTAGAAATAGGCACACCTTGGGTTAGATATCACAGTAGAAATAGGCCTACCTTGGGTGAGATATCACAGTAGAAATAGGCCTACCTTGGGTTAGATATCACAGTAGAAATAGGCCTACCTTGGGTTAGATATCACAGTAGAAATAGGCACACCTTGGGTTAGATATCACAGTAGAAATAGGCACACCGTGGGTTAGATATCACGGTAGAAATAGGCACACCTTCGGTTAGATATAGTATAACAGTAGAAGTTTCTTCCATTGAGGCACATGTTTATTTGCCAGTAGCTTCTGTTTTTAACTCACCTGTCTGAAGGCAATGTGAGTTTATCACATGGTTCTGCATCCATCATGCATCTGTCATTCATCTGTCCATCCACATTTGCTATTTTCAACTTCTCAAAAACCGATGGGCCAATTTAAATCAAACTTGTCAGGAATGTTCCTTGGGACATGCTCTACCAACATTTTGTTTGGGGTGGCTCCCTAGCATTGTTGTGGCTTCCTTAGCAACCGTATGGAGAAAACCTATTTTCAACTTCTCCAGAACAGCTGAACAAATTTCTATCAAAGTTGATAGCAATGCTTGTTTTAGGACATGCTCTGTGAAAGTTATATCAGGTGTGGCTTCCTTAGTAGTGATGTGACTTGCATAGCAACCAGATGGAAAAACTATTTTAAATTTCTTTTCTTGAGCAAGTGGGTCGGTTTCAATCAGACTAGGTAGGAATAGGAATGTTTCTTCCGGACATGCTCTATCAAAATTATGTCCATCGTGGCTTCCTGGCAACAGTGTGGCTTGCATAGGAACCAGGTTTAAAACGTATTTTCAACTTTTTTCGGCAAAGTGAATTTTTCTCAGGCATGGTAAGAATGTTTCTTAGGACATGATCAATATTGCATCCAGGGTGGCTCCACAGCAATGATGTAGGTTATCAACCGGGTGAAAAGCCTATTTTCCATTTCACTAGAATTTGGGGTGGCTCCACTTGCAACAGTGTGGCTTGTATGGGAATCTGTGGAAAACCTAATTTCAACTTCAGAATGGCTGAGCCAATTTTGATAAAACTAGGTTTGGTTTGGTTTGGTAATTTTTTTATGGCACAACAACATGGGTAGGTTATTTAGTGCCAAGGCAATCAGAGTAAAGTGCCTTGATGAAGGAGTTTCTTAGGACATGGTCTATCAGAATTTTGTGTGGAGTGGCTCCCCTAGCAATGATGTGGTTTCCATAGGAACTATATGGAAAACATTTTTTGAACTTATTTTCCAGATTGTTGAGTGGAGTTTTCTCAAACAAGGTAGGAATGTTTCTTAGGATGTGCTTTATCAAAATTTATCAAAAGAATGGTTATCCTAACAACCATGTGGCTTTCTTGGCAACCAGGTGGAAAATGGATTTTCAACTTTTCCTCCAGAATGGCTTAGCAAATTTTGATAAAACTTGTTAGGAGTGTTTCTTAGGATGTGCTTGTACAAGATTTTGTCTGGAGTGGTTCCACTGGTAACAGTGCAACTTTTTAGCAATCAGGTGGAAAACCTAATTTCAATTTCTGAAAGGTGAAGCCAGTTTATATCAAACTTCATAGGAATGTTTCTTAGGACATGCTTTCTCACAATTTTCTCAAGGTGTCTCTGAAGAAATGTTGTGGCTTCCATAGCAACTATATGGAAACCTATTTTCACATTCTCCAAAACTGCTGAGCCAGTATTGAACAAACTTGATAGGATTGTTCTTAAGGCTATTCTCTATCAAAATTTTGAACAGGATGACTCCCCTAGCAATGGTGTGACTTTCTTACCAACTTGGTGGAAAACAAATGTTCAACTTTTTCACTGGAACAGCTGAGCAATGTATGCCATGTGAGCAATATCAGGCCCACTTTGGCCTCTTGTTTGCCATTCTTTTTGCTTTTTCAAAAACTGGTAAGACAGGCACGGGTGTAAGAGTAATATTACCAGCATTGTACACATCAAACACAGTATAGTAAACTTTATTATTCTATTTTTTTCATGGGCAGACAACTCTAATGGTCATGTGTACATCATGATGGAGGCAAGGCTGGAAGCTCTTTTCAAGAAACCAGAGGAATACGTAGTTCTTGACAAGTAAGTAATGGAGAACTGGTTTTCACTCAATATGTTATATACTTTAAGGAAAGGGGTTAAGTACTTAGCAAAATAGATTGATATGCAATACAGCCTTGATTATTTATCAAACTTTGTTGGACATAAAGGTAGTTCACATAAACAGGAATTCAGATGACTGGAGTTGTGTGTGGTGAGATCAAATTATAGTGGAGGACATGCTCTGAGTTTGATTACACCATTAAATCCAAGTTTGATTACACCATTAAATCTAATCAGAGTTCAAATAGTTGCAGTTTTACTCCCAGTTGCGATTATACTTAGGGGCGCAATTAAAGAAGATGATGATGATGATGAATTGAGGTTTTACTATACCAAGTAGACAGTAGTCAAATTTTTGCCTTTCTTTTTGCAGCAAAAGCATGACATACCATAAAAGTTCTGATTTTGGTACACTCCAAAGTTGGAACCTTTCTGTTTGAACTTGTTTACAGTTTCTTTAATATAGAGACTCCTAATTTTTATAATTTGGATTGTAGTCAAAACAGAAAATAAAGTGTGAAAAATGTATCAAGTGATCTGTTTCTACATCTCTGTTTCAGAGGACCAGTTATTACATGTACAATTTTTCTATTAAAAATGATGATTTTCACATAGAACATTGTAATTTTAACCTGTGCTGAAATGTTTCCTTTTTATACTTCTTACTTTCTATCCCAACCGCTCTTTTTTTGGTAATATTAACTTTCAGTCCTGAAATCCTTGCAAAGAAATTTAATTCTTCAGTAGAGGATTTTTAAAATTCAAAGGAACCATCAAGAATTAAAGTAGTATCATCTGCAAACTAACAATAAATATTCCGTTTCCTTTAACTTTATACCTTTTATATTCTTATTATTCTTCAATAGTATAGACAATATTTCTGCACGTAATAAGAAAAGATATGGACATATTGGATCACCCTGTCTACAACAACTGGAAACTTTGAAAAAATCTGATATAAAGCCATTGAAACTTTGAAAAAATCTGATATAAAGCCATTTATGTAAAACTGCCGATGAAATACTACAATAAACAGTTTTAGCCCAGTACCTTATAATTGGTCCAAAATTAAAGACAATTAAAACATTAAGAATAAATTTCCATGAAATAAAATCAATTGCTTTTTCAGAATAAATTAATAATAAGATACCCAGAATTTGTAACTCTTCTGTGATGTTCATAATGTCATACACAGTCCTTGTATTTTCTCCATTATATCTGTCTTTTACAAAACCAGTTTGATCAACAGATATTATTTGAATTTAATATTGACTTCATTCTTCTGGTAATACATCCTGATGCTGATTTGTATACAACATTAGGTAGAGAAATTGGATGCCTGCTCTTGAGTTAATGCTTTGATTTATCCTTCTTGGGTATGCAGGTTATAATGCCATATCTCAAAACAGTCAAAAAAGATCCAGTTTCATATGCTTCATTAATTGTTCTAACTACAAATTCCCCAATGTCAGTCTAAAAAACTTGTAAAATTTCTGCTGTGAAACCACCAGATCCTAGGCTCTTGTTATTTTTCATACTTTTTAAACAATCTAATAAGTAATTTTGCCTTCTAATCTTAAAGATTGGTCTTGGTTAAGCACTAGGAATTTTTAGGAATTTTAATGTTTTTTTTTAGAAATTTTTAGGAATTTTATAGTTTTTTTAGAAGATCCTCTAAATCAATATCTTGTATCTCATTTTCCTCATTATATAGATTTGTATAATTCTATTTAACTTCCCCGAGAATTTCAAATTGACTAGTAATAATTTCATTTTCATCTTTAATTAATGTTGTAATTATTTTATTCACATAGTTTCTATTTTCTAGATGCCAAAAGTATCTTGAGGGTTTCTCCCCTTCTTCTACCCATTTCACTCTGGAACTAATAATACTTTCTCAAAGCTTTTTTTTTTTAATCATTACTTACAAGTTCTTTCTTTGTAGATTCTAATACAATCAAACCTGTCCTAATGGTCACCTTTACTCAGCAGTCACCTGTTCACAATAACCATTCTAATTTCCCACAGCAGATTTCTTAGTGACATTTTCATTGATCAAAATTTCCTCGAATATTGTTATTTACAGTGTACTGAAAATGTTGTTTGTAGAGAAAATTTTATCGTGATTTTCTTCATGTTCAACAAATAGGGGCCAATTTTGTACATTATTTTCTAGTTAAAAAAGATGGGATCTACGCCTGACCCTGCGTTATAAGCGGTTTCACGAGTTATCCGGGCGTGAGTTATTGAGGGCATGGTGCATCTTCTAATCCATCTAATTCCACATATGATACAGTCTTTAGGCCCAAATACCAGTCCTTGTAGGCTCAGAAACCAAATTTAATCTTACCTTTTGGCATACAAATTCATCCTCGCCAAGAAGCAGCAAAAATTTATGTTGGAAATATAGCAAAAATCCATGTTCCCAAATCACTATCTTGCTTATTGAAAGCTCCCAAATAATATTTGATCTTGGCCAATTCAAAAAGTCTTTTTCAGAGTAAATTCAATGAAATTAGAACCTCCTATTGTGGCCATATGTCCCTGTGTACGTTTTTCAAACGATAGGGACAAGGTTGAAAATGCCATTGCAACACCCCATGGCACCATCTCGAGCTGGTTACTGGATAAAGCATTCATTTTATCACAGAAATTACAACCATACTAAAGTCTCTGAACTACATTGAAACCTCTCGAAAATCTTTTTGAATTCCCTTTTGACACTGAAACCATTGCAAAACCTGAAATTTGACAATCCACTAATATCCCACATCTTACAGAAACATGATTTGCTCATACAATCTGGAAAAAAAAGTATTCTGTACTGTTGGCTGCCTATTCACATTGATATTAAGGGTAATGAAAGGGGAGATTAAGCAGCCAAAGTTGCCCTGCAGTTGCCAATTTCTGAATGGAAGATTTCATATACTGACCTCAGATATTCTATTAATCGGCGATGTTATTCATACTGGGCAAAATATGAGGAATGAAAACTCCACAAACAAGCTTCAAAACATCAAACCCATTATTGAAAATTGGCATCCCTCATATAAAACAAATCGCAGAGATGAGGTGGTATTGTGCTGATCATGTATCGGGCATGCATACCAGACTTGTGCATGCCTTCTGAATGGTTAACCTCTACCAGACTGCATAGCCTGCCAGTCTCCACTTACACTGGAACACATTCTTGTTGAGTGTGTTGACTTCCACCCTGTGAGAGAAGAGTTTTTTATGTGAACTCGATGAAGAACCTTTATGATCATGTACCAACAGAGAAATATTGGACTTTTTGAGGGAATATTAAAAACAAATTGATCAAGTTTTATGAATTTTTATACTTTTTACCTTTGTATTTTATTTTATATACATTTGACAGAATTTTAAAATCTGCACCTTTTATATTTTATCATGTAGTACTTCATATTTACACATATTTAGAATGGTTTATCTTTTTTAAACGTTTTTGTGCAATTTATTTGAACAACTATATAACTTTACTTTTTAATAATCTTCAGAGGTGGCAATAAACACTAATACATATGTAGCTTCTTACTACATGAAAGACTATTCTAATTAACTGGTAATTAGGCTGATATTGTCATGATGTTGAATGATATTTAGCTCTACTGGTCATAGACCAGAAGACCTTATGGGATGGTCTGTTGTCCATCATCCATCCGTCATCTGTCCATCCATTAGCACAAATTTGTTACTGCTACCCATCCTAAACTACTTGGAGGATTTGCAAGAAACTTTATACACACATTCATCCCATGGTTTAGTTGGTCCTAAATGAAAATGGTGCTGCTTGCACATCTTGCTACCACTACTACTCCTGAATGGATGGCCGTATCAACATGGGGTTTTCACTAAAAGACTTCTTATGATGTCTAGTTGGTCCTAAATGAAAATGGTGCCGATCTGTCATAAAATATGGTCACTACAGCAGCCTTCTTGAAAATCTTGTTATCGCTACACCTCCCACATAAAGCCTGGGTCAACTACCATGGTATGTCCTTGGGCAAGACACTTTACTGCAATTGCCTCGCAATAAATAACCTAATTGTGTTGCTGTGCCGTAAAGCACCAAACCAACCTCCAACATGGATGGTCATATCAACATGGGGTTTTAACTAAAAGACTTCTTATGATGTCTAGTTGGTCCTAAATGAAAATGGTATCAATCTGATGGCCACCATAGCAGCCATCTTGAAGGTCTTGTTATCGCAACTCCTCCTGAATTGTAAGGACATGTTGCCCACATTTTTAAACATAGATGCAAGCCTGTATTTGGACCAAGCATTGACCTTGTTACAGCAAACATCTCTGCCTTGATTAATTTTATGTTGCAAGAAATGTTACAGTGGTCGCTCCCTTATAACAAATAATATTGGGT
Source organism: Margaritifera margaritifera (assembly GCA_029931535.1). NCBI lineage: Eukaryota > Metazoa > Mollusca > Bivalvia > Unionida > Margaritiferidae > Margaritifera > Margaritifera margaritifera. Next base: position 735,647 of record JAQPZY010001005.1, read on the forward strand.
CCTTATGAAGCATTATTTATTACAAAGTATTCAATAATTAGATGTTTGTTTGGGGGTACAAAGTGGGCATTGTTTTCCTTTTTCGATTGTAATCTCTCTGTGTCCTCAGAATTGTATTGTGCCAGCCCATTGGTTAATTCATTTATTTTCAGGTTCAAGGGAAAATCTCTGGAGGGAAGGCAGTACAAACCATTGTTCGAGTACTTTGCATATGTAAGTTACCAAATATTTGCCCAATTTAGAGCTGAAACGAATACCAAAATTTTAATCTTTTAATATTTGTTGAACATATTTGGATAGTATTCAGATATTTGTCAGTGTTAAAAAAGCTATATAATCCATCCTCATTTATGTGTCTAATTTGGTATTTTTTGACACCCCCATTCCACCAAGCGACATCTCAGAAATTTCTCAGGGAAGTGATCTCTCCACAATCAAAATCACATGGACATACTTTGATATATAGTTGGTTCTAAATTAAAATGGTGCCAAGCTTACATCCAATTTGGCTGCCACAACAGCCGTCTTGGAAATCTTATTGCAATTCCTCCTGAATAGATTGTTTATTGACATTAGGTTCTCATCAAAAGACTTCTAATGATGTCTGGTTGGTTCTAAATGAAAATGGTGCTTATCTTACAGCCAATGTGGTTGACACAGTCGCCAATTTGAAAATCATGTTATCACTCAAGAAGATCAGAAATGGTTTCAATGCTCAGCAGTTAAAAAGAAGAAATGGTCTAATTTTGGACACCTGGAAATTTTCTTCCAACCAAGGTACTTGTCTACAACTTGTATTGTTCTAGTCCAAAATCATGTCAACTGGCCCATGTATATTTTAGTGATATGAGACAGATATCTGCATTACTGACTTTTAAGGAAATGAAGGAAAGGTAAGTGTCAGATTTTAAGCTTCTTGAAGATTCCATAGCTGTGTAATGACTTGAGAACTTGGAAAAAAAAGAAACAAATGGGGAAATATATTGGAGTTAACCTTCCAAAGATCGTCAAGGTGGTAATGGTATATGGAATTGACTGCAGCTGCTTTGGATGGAACAAATGTCTGACAACAGTTAAGACATTTTTTCAGAGCTCTGCTTGACTGATATGTAAATGCTTGACTGATATGTAAATGCTTTGACTGATATGTAAATGCTTGACTGATATGTAAATGCTTTGACTGATATGTAAATGCTTTGTTGACATTAAGATTACCTTTCGAGTTGGAGTTTGAATTTCAGCTGATTTAGCAGGTTTGAAGTTCCCTTGTAAAGTAATTCAACTTTGCATAGTTTACATTTCACATTGTTTCATTTACAGAATGCTGCTAAACTTGCTATGTAAGAAAACAAATATTCAAATACCAATTTTATATCTGAATATTCACAAAAAGTATTCTGAGTCAAATGATCGGTTATTCATTTTAGCTCTAGCTCAGTTAGTGTTGTTCATGTTACATGAAACTGTTTACTTGTTCTTTTTCATCAGTGTGCTTGTAGTTCAGTGTATCTCAGAGTTTGTGTAAATAATGCAGTAGCTGACTCTCACAAGACTTAATTAGTGTATTGATTTCCCGTTAGTTCTGTGTATCCTTTTCCAGGTAATGACATGCATTTCCTTTAATTATGGACTGGTTAATCCATGCATGTATCTTGGTTTTCTCCCAGATTGATCAGTATATTTATTATTTCTCTTGTACCACATACAGTTGAATAAATAGGTTACATTATCTGCATTGTAAGTATTCTTTTCTTCAACAACCCATTTTCTAATTGCCTCTTTCTCTTCCTCAAACCCACTGGGGGCTCGGGGATGTCGAATAGGTCCAACTTGTGACTGAAAGAGTTTGAGTTTGAATCCTGCCATCAGATCAGTCCAGGTCAGCTACCATGATGTGTCTTTGGGCAAGGCACTTTGCTCAGATTGCCTCGACACTAAATAACCTACTTGTATTGCTGTGCCATGAAACACCAAACCAGTTGTCTTCATTTCTTTGCCTAACACAGCAATTGCAACCATAATAACAACCACCACAACAGCAATGACTACCACAATAATAGTACATGTATCAAGAAATCTCAAGAATAGAACATCAGGATAGTTTACACTTTGCTAAATCTTTCACCAGGAAATGCAAAATAATATTACTTACATCACATTTTGCTTTCAGATGCGGGGGAGAACTGGTGCCTTCAAAGTGCTGGTGGACAATTATGTTACAGCAGAGAGTGGTACTGGAGTGGTTCACCAGGCTCCATACTTTGGTGAGGTAGTATCAAATCTTAATCCATAATTCATTAGTTTTGTTCTGATTAATCTGTTTAGGCAAGCTTTGGTCACTTTCAGTGAAATTATTAAGATTTCTGTGGGGGCCTTGGGTGGCTGAGTGGTCTAAGGCGCTCGCCTTTACAGATCACTGACATTTCATCTCTGTCCGCGTGGGTTCGAGTCTTGGGCTCGGCCAAAGTGGGTATGTGAGAAAGCTTGCCAGTAGCTTCCCGTGGGTTGGTGGTTCTTCCCGGGGTTTTTCTGGGTTCTTCCTCCACCAAATATACTGGCCGCCATGTATAACCTTTCATCTGCTGAAAAATGGCGTTAAACCCATAACAACAACAACATTGATTTCTGTGATGCTTTTGGTGGGAATTTAGTTCTACGTCATTCCCGCCATTTCAGACATCAAGCAATTTGAACATTAAGCCCACTTTTGGCAAGCCATCATTTGGACAAATTATTTGATTATTAACTAGTCATCAGTCGGCGACAGTTGATGATTAATCTATAAATTGTACCCAGTTCCCAATACTACAATTCATCAAATTTAGTTGGTTACAAGTTGACGGATATTTTGAGAAAAGAAAGAATTCTATTGAGTAATCTCCCCAGATAGCACGTTTGATATCAAAGATGCCAATACCCCAAGTATTCAGTTTTGACCTGGTCTTGAGAAAGGTGTAAGAAGAATAAGAATCAAATCAAAAGAGGACCAATATATAGATTTAGAATTTTACTGGAGTTAAACAAACAATTATTTTTATTGTCTCACCTGTGAATGGCAAGACATAGGTATCCCTTTTCTACATCGAGCGGTGTCAGCATTGTAAATATCCTTTTTCTACATAGAGCGGTGTCAGCATTGTAAATATCCCTTTTCTACATGAGCGGTGTCAGCATTGTAAATATCCCTTTTCTACATGAGCGGTGTCAGCATTGTAAATATCCCTCTTCTATATGAGCAGTGTCAGCATTGTAAATATCCTTCAATAAAGTTTTTAAAGTCTAGTACTTTTTTTGGTATCATTTGCTGTACAGTATTACTATATGCCTAAAGTTGTATTCCTGATGCGACACTATTCCAGATGTCTCACCTGCATCATCATAGTCTCTCATGTGCAACACTTCTGTCTTATGAATTACCTGTGGAACACCTATGAAACCTATATCTAACAGCTTTTAACATCTATGGATTGACTTCCCTTATTAAGTTTGGCAAAGTGGGGCCATTTTTGCCTTACAAACCAATTAGGTAACAATTTTATGAGGGTTAAAACCCACTTAAATTTTATTGAAGGCTTTCTCAGGAAGGTACCATCAGTTGATTGGGTAGTAAAGTGTAACTGTGCCTGTCTTTATGACATTTCTGATATCCTTACTGCTGAATTGGTCTGTCGCATGTTTTTGAAAACTATGTCACCAAATCATTTAACTTCATGTTGGCAACCCCAGGATGGAGGTCACTCCACTATGATTGGCTGAACTGTCTGTATGATCTGTTGGACACACATTCATAAAATCTGCTTACAATTGGTTGACAAGTCATTAATAGATGCACTTAACAGAACCAGAGACATCTATAGCACAGATTTATCAACACACTTGATGCTTTTTGTACTATAGCGTGGCAGCCTTTTCAGGTGCAAATGGGAGTGCAGACAAGGTCAGTGTCCTGGTAAGTATTTGTGTATGCTTGCATAGTGGCTAACGAAAATCAGGGATATATACAGCTGGTGACTGTATGTGCGGTAGTAAACTGGTGATGACACTTAAGCCAGTTGTTTAAACAGTGATAATTTTCAGTTCTGAGTTTTTATAAGGCACAAATTCGTGGCAAGAGCATCTCAACAGTAATGTCAAGCCCGTTTATTCAAAGACTGTAGGATACATTGTGGAACTGTTTTACACATCTACATGAAATATTTCATTATCATCAGAAAGATAAGTGATGTTTTAAATTTCATGTCATGCATTTGAATGAAAAACTCCATAAGGAATGTGTTAAACTTTCCCATTACATTCATCCACAGTTTACTCCTGGAGCATGCTAATGGACTTCATGATGAAAAACCAAATTTTGCATAGCAATAATCAACACTTGAGCAGGCAGCTTTTCTGAGAATGACCAATTTTATTTTATGTCTGTGGATACATTATTCATTCTATAAAATAGAAGTGCTACAGACTTTTTGACTAGGGGAGTGAGGGGGTTATAATGAGGTGTGGTTCTACTCCTGTTTTTGGGTCTGCTGGTCATAGAATAGACGAGTTTATGGGATTGCCTGTTGTCTGTTGTCCATCTGTTAGCACAAGTTTGTTATTGCTACTCCTAAACTACTTGGAGAATTGCCATGAAACTTTACACACACATTAATCCAAAGGTCTTTATGATCCTAAATGAAAATGGTGCTGCTTGGACATTTAATATGGCCACAATAGTGCCCATCATGAAAATCTTGTTATCACTACTCCTCCTGAATGAATGGTGATATCAACTTAGGTTATTCTCTAAAAGACTTAGGTCATCTAGTTGGGCCTATATAAACATGGTGCCAATCTGACATCCAATAAGGCAGCCATCTAAAAAAAATTAAAATCATTACCCCTTTTGAATGGAAGGTCATTGATATGGGGTTTTCATCAGAAGACTTCTCATGATGTCTAGTTGTTCCTAAATGAAAATGGTGCCACTCAGATGTTCAGTATGACCACTGGCCATCTTGAACATTTTGTTATCACAACTTCTTCTGAATGGATGGTCATATCAGCATAGGTTTTTCACTAAAAGACTTCTTATGATGTCTGGTTGATCCTTAATGAAAATTGTGCTGATCTGACATCCAGTATGGCCACAACAGCAGCCATCTTGAAAATCTTGTTGCTGCTACCCCTCCTTAATGGAAAGTTGTATCAACTTCAGGATTTCACTGGAACACTTCTTATGGTGTCTAGTTAGTCTTAAATGAAAATTATGCCAATCTGACATTCAGTATGGCCACCATGGCAATCTTGAAATCTTGTTATTGCTACTTCTGGTCGATAGAAAGATAGAAAGACCAATATCAACATTGGGTTTTCACCATGAGATTTCTTATGATGTCTAGTAGTTCCTAAATGAAAATGGTGCTGATCAGACATCCAGTATGGCCACCATGACAGCCATCTTAAGAACCTTGTTATTGCTCCTCCTTCAAAACAAAAAGTTGTATTGAGGATGGGGGTTTTCAACAGAAGACTAATTATGATATCTAGTAGGTTCTAAATGAAAATGGTGCTGATCTGACCTCTAATATGGCTGCCATTTTGGCCATCTTGAAAATCTTGTTATCACTATTCTTCCTAAATTGAAAGTCATATCGACTTGCGATTTTCACAGAATACTTCTTACAGTGTCTAGTTGATCCTCGTTAAAAATGATGCCGATCTTATATACAATATGGCAGCCAGCTTGAAAATCTTGTTATTCCTACTCTTAAACATAAAGTCACATCAACATGGGGTTTTCAGGAAAAGTCTTCTTATGAAGTCTAGATGGTCCTAAGTGAAAATGATGCCAGTCTGACATACAATATGGCAGCCATCTTGAAAATCTTGTTACAGCTACTACTCCAAAATGGAAAGTCACATCAGCATGGGGTTTTCACCTAAAGACTTTTAATGATCATTGGTTGGTCCTAAATAAAAATGCAGCTGATTATGTCCTATATGGTTGAGACAGTGGCCAATTTTAAAACCTTATTTTTGATCAAGAATATCAGAAGTGGTTTCAAAAAAATGAAGAGATGTTTTTATCTTGGATTTCTGGACATTCATATATAAAAGCATATACATATGCACAAGCTCACTGAATCTCCATTCTTTCTTTCTGGGTCCTTGGCAACAGTTTGGAATGGGTTTCTTAGCATCTCCCCCTTGGGGAGGGGGCTAACTTTCTACATGCATGCATGTGGTTGTACATTCTTGGTTAAGTTTATATACACCAGTCATAAGGTGTAGTATATTATGTTATGGTGTCTTCCAACTGTCCTTCTCTACATCTGTTTGTTACCAATTTCTTTTCTGTACAATAATTCCATTTTTCCACCATCCGCAGTTACCAAACTTTGTGGATGTGTTGCACTGGGGGCAAGGAAGAACCCTGTTGATTTTTTGTGCCAAAGGTCAAGATCACTGTGACTGAAAAAAAGAAAAATGATTTCTGAACAATAATCCGAGTTCTCCCCATCTTGCAGTTACCAAACTCTTTGTGAATGGCTTGCACTTGGTAAGGAAGAACCCAATAATTTAAAACTGACAAAGTAAAAGGTCAAGGTCACTGATAATGATTTCTGCACAATAACTCGAGTTCTTCACCCTCTACAGAGATGCTGCCAGGGCATGCAAGTGTGCAAATCACAAAAACTTGGAAAGAAGTGATGCGTGAGAACTGTGAATTAGTTTAAAGTTACACATATAAAAATGCACTCTGCGCAGTATGTAAGTTTTATTTAACTGTTAAGATAAACTGAATAAATACCATGCATGCTGGACCTTCTTTGGACCTTGTGCTCATGAAGACCAATAGAGTGTTTCTGGAATATATGGTTTATTCTTTAGTTTTTAGGAAAACGAAGTTTCCAGATAAAATCTATATCTCACAATGAGTCCAGATAATGCATATTTGACTATATACAGAATTATACATAAATGCTTTTGTCATTTTGAGACATAGGTCTTACTTGTCCACTGGCAGCAGTGCTGACTTGAACAGTATTAAAGCTTTGTGACACTGGCAGCAGTTCTGACTTGAACAGTGTTAAAGTTTTGTGACACTGGCAGCAGTGCTGACTTGAACAGTGTTAAAGTTTTGTGACAAAGCTTTTACAGGTCATATACAATGGGGATACATCAGCACATGGTCACAAGTAAGAAGCCAGAATCCGCTGAACACTTATTTTTATTGTAAATTGTTTGAATGAGCTCAATGATTTCTGTCTATTTCCAGCTTTGTTTTGTGCTCAAATGTAAAATGTAAAATTCTTATTGTCACTGTTTTAATTTAGCAAACCACAGATAGTGTAGTGCAATTATTTGGAAGTACATTCACGTTTGGATGCTTTGGACATTGTACTTTGCCTAAAAATATTGATGTGATAATGTCTTTTTAAGATGCCATGAAATGGTACTAAACACATTTGAACATTTAAAAAAATATCAGATAGGTTTATGAAATAGGGTCTATTATATGATGAGTGATTGTAGGATTCACACTGATTTCTCAAAAAATTACATCAAAAATGTTTTTATATTTTCAAGCCCAAACTTCATTTTGTAATTTAATCTATCCTATGTTCAGAAAATCCCCCTATTCCCCCCCCCCCCCCTTCCATATTTTTCAGTTCTAGAATAGTTACTAATGAAATATAATACAGATGACTTTATGTGATGGATACTGCTTTTGTTTGCAGGATGACCAGAGGGTGTGTCTCCATTATGGGGTCATCACCAAAGATATGGACATGATTTGCCCGGTAGATGCCAGTGGAAAGTTCACAGAGGAAGTTCATGATTTCAAGGGCATGTATGTCAAGGTAAGCTTATTTATCAAGAGTCAATGTCAAGGTAAGCTTATTCATCAAGAGTCAATGTCAAGGTAAGCTTATTCATCAAGAGTCAATGTCAAGGAAAGCTTATTCATCAAGAGTCAGTGATATTAATTTATTATTGGTCTCAAGACCTTCCTTTGATTTCACTGGGTACCTTCAGAATAATCAAATTTGAATGAAAAGTAGCAATAAAAGTTGGGATTTTACTCAGTCTAGTGTCCACATTTGAGGACTGTTTAGTGTGAGTAATGAAGATACACGATGATGACCAGTCTGAAGATCTTGCTCAATCTAGTATCTGGAGTTGAGGACTGTCTCATACAGGTAATGAAGATGTGTGATGATAACCAGTCTGACGATCTTGCTCAGTATAGTGTCTGCAGTTGAGGACTGTCTCATGCAAGTAATAAAGATGCGTAATGATAACCAGTCTGAAGATCTTGCTCAATCTAGTGTCTGCAGTTGAGGACTGTCTCATGTGAGTAATAAAGAAACATGATGATAACCATTCTGAAGATCTTACTCAGTCTAGTGTCTGCAGTTGAGGACTGTCTTATGTGGGTACTGAAGATACATCATGATAACCAGTCTGAATATCTTCATCTAGTGTTGGCAGTTGAGGACTGTCTCATGTGAGTAATGAAGATACATCATGATAACCAGTCTGAAGATCTTGCTCAGTCTAGTGTCTGCAGTTGAGGACTGTCTCATGTGAGTATAACCAGTCTGAAGATCTTGCTCAGTCTAGTGTCTGCAGTTGAGGACTGTCTCATGTGAGTAATGAAGATACATCATGATAACCAGTCTGAAGATCTTGCTCGGTCTAGTGTCTACAGTTGAGGACTGTCTCATGTGAGTAATGAAGATGCATCATGATAACCAGTCTGAAGATCTTGCTCAGTCTAGTGTCTGCAGTTGAGGACTGTCTCATGTGGGTACTGAAGATACATCATGATAACCAGTACTCGATCTAGTGTCTACAGTTGAGGACTGTCTCATGTGAGTAATGAAGATGCATCATGATAACCAGTCTGAAGATCTTGAAAACTGTGTTGTCTGTTTCATTTTTTCTACCCTCTAATATTGCTTAAACCAGTAATTCTTTTTTGTACAGAGAAATAGTTTTAATTTAAAATGTGAAACTTTTATGTACTTATAAAAAAAAAGAATACATTAAATATAATTATTTGAACACTTTGCAAAATATTTTTTTTTTTTTACAATGTATGAAAATTGACATAGAATACAGTACAGTCTCAAGACAGAAGATGAGGACCTATAATATGTGAAATTCTTGGAGCATGAAACTAAAGTTCAAGCTTCAAACCTCAAAATCAAATATGGTATTTGGAGTACATTTAGGTCAGCAAAGCTCAGCAGCTTATGAGTTACTAAAGTGAAGACAATTCTGGAAGTTTCCATGATTTTAACTTTGATAAAAGTTGAGAATGTGAAAGATTTTGTGACTTTACAAGTTTAAACTTGGTGCTCAAAACACTGAAAATACAAGGTCAAGGTCAAGGCCTCAGATTTGTGGGACACTGTGACATTTTGGAGTGAGAAAAGACTTGAAACTTTGGACTTGAAGATAATGTTGACAACTGTTTTAAATTCTCAGTGTAATTTACAATGCTGTTATGGAATGTTGATGCATGTTTTGAATGGAAGAGCTTTAGGGAAGTATAATTTATAAAATTAGTGTTTCAAGATGAGATTGCTTGCAAAGTTTTATGAATTCCAGGGCTATTAGTCTGTTGTAGGATTTAGTCCAGTGTGGTATCGGCCCTGACATATCTAAGGAGGGGGTATATTGTGTTAGTCATGTCTCCCCATCCCCTCACATCCAGTCATGTCCATCACACAACTGCTTCAGAGGACCAAGGATTGATTTGTGCAGAATAGAGATGAAATATTTTGTTATGCTAGAGATGAAATATTTTGTTATGCTAGAGATGAAATATTTTATTTATGTTCCAGTTATATATATAGATTGTATTAGCCATGTCTCTCAGTCCCCTCACATCTGATCATGTCCATCAAAAATATCATTTCTGCTTGGGAAATTTTGAAGGACTTGATGGATTGAAATAAAATTTAGTATGAGGCTTTATGTTAAGAAGACTTTAAGTCAAGTTCAATTTTCACTTTTTTTGTGGCAAACGATTACAGAATTATGGCCCCCTGCTTGATTTGGAACTTTATCCTGCAATGTGCACTCAATAACTCTCGAAGGAATTCATGAAAATGCAAATCATGGACAATCAAATATTTTAATAGAATAAGTCTGAAGAGTCAACATTTTGAATCCATTTTGTATAGGTTGTAAAACATATAAAAAAGGCCTCTATTTTTGCACCACAAACAACTTGCATCAGGTTAAATATAACAGACCCTGATCTGTCTTTCTCATATTGGCATTTGCTGCTTATCATCAGCAAAACACAACTCAATATTTTTTGTCTGTTGCTGTTATTAGGATGCAGACAAGCTGATCATAAAGAAGTTGAAGGATATTGGTAGACTGGTGCACAGCAGCACAACAAAACACAGCTATCCATTTTGTTGGAGGTAAGATAAAAATAATATCTACGTTTTTTTAGTAGATGTAAGGAAATATTTCATGAGAGAAGTGGACATAATGTATTGTCTTGAGTGTATCTTTCAATACAAAGACAGCACCCAGCCATGACAGCTCCAGCACTGGCTCTGTCTCAGATGCCAAAACAGGTTATGTTCATCTGTCACCTGAATTGGTGTATCATCTCTTGCTAACACACCACTAGGTACATGGAAGTATAGCGGATCAGCATCAGATAGTTTCTTCACCTGTCTCAGCACCGTCATGACTTGATAGCAGCTACATGGACAACCTGTTCCTGGATGCCTGGTACCAGGCCCAGACTGTCGGGATACACATAGTGAACACCTGGACATCACTGTCTTAACATGGACAGATTTGTAGTGTTTGTTATTTTCTTCTTCAAATACATTTCCTGATCATATTACCATAGGATAACTACTACTACCTTGTAAATCCAGCCCTCCCAGGCTAAAACTTTTCAGCTAAAAAGCTAAAAGTTATCTGCCCACCTAAGTGGCAGCTAGAGTGATCTCCCTTATTACAGGGATTGGTGCCAAATCCAGTGAATACTTCAGTTACTACTTCTGCCTGTGCTGAGTAGCATGCTCTCTACAGACAGAGAGGCCTCGCAATCCACATACATGTATTCTGAAAGTTTTCTACCTTAAAGTAAGTTGGAGGAGTGTTCTCTTCGAAGGGAAGTATACTCCATCTCAATTTTCCAACTTCTCTTGCTTCTTTTTTTCGACAACAAAGTTCTCTGTCTTTCTTTAGAATTATAACTTTGCCGTCCTCACACACTTGGGCGTCCTTGTTACGTACCTGCACAGGTCATTAGTGCATTCCCTCACATTGCTGTAGCCTTATTTTATGTATGGGTATTGTGAGTGCAATAGAAAACTCAATTATATTGCCATATAGTTTCTGCCATGGTCAGATACGTACAGGTAAGTTTTCTATACATAGTTTAGTCATAGCATCCACTTCGTAGTTACTATAAGTGACACTACGGTGATTTTACCTGTATAGGCAGTCAGTTGGCCTTTCCTACAGGTAACTTTTATTAGAATCTATATTTTAGCATCCACTTCGTAAGTATTATTAGCAATGCTCCAATACTCTACCAGTATTGGCTGCCACATGCACCCTTTTGCAGGTAAATTGTCACAGTGTGTAGCTCTGCGTGTACACTCTCTGAGTTCATAAAGCAGGACATGTGCCGGGCTAAACCTGTATATATTGTCTGCTCTATTTTGTCTTGCAGATTTAGACCATGGGCAAGACCAAGTGTAAGCTTTGTAAACATTGGAAACACGGGACTGACAACCATTCTACATGTGTAGCTTGCTCCGGTTGCCAATCTATGAATACATGTCAGACTTGCACATCATGGACCGAAGTCATTGGGCAGCAGTACTGGGGGTACTAAAGGGGGAGGCGCAGAAGCACACCTTGAGGGATGAAGATGTCATCAGTTTACACGCTTACATCCCGGTTGTGAATGACTTGATTCTCGATGGGTATCATTCTACATGGTTCATCAGCTACGAAGTGATCCAAACTATCACGGTCAGCGACAGCTCCGGCTCCTCCTTCACTGCCACATCATGATAAACCTTTCTTGACTGAACCAGTAGGCCGTTTACCTCATGGGCTTGAGATCCAATCGCCTTTATCACCTGCCATTGAGTGAGATCGAGATTAAAAACAAACCACATTAGTTACTGTCTTGCACTTCAGATTACAGACCTGCTATGTGGAGCAAATATCCCGTACCCTGTCCCAGCTTAATGAACTGGACAACATCATGCCAACTACGATAACCCTGTTCTGCCACAACTGGACTCTGTTATATGGCTCTGTCCACAATGGGTCATCACCACATTCGATCGTACATTGAAAACCAAAGGACGAAGGGCCTTTATTGACAACATTGGAGCGAGATCTAGATCAAAGCAAGCCTACACAGATATTGTCTTGCACATCAGCTGTATGGACCGGTTTTGTGGATCAAATATCCTATCCCTTTCCAACACAAATAATGGGACAGTGTCGTGCAAGATAAAATGGCACTGTACCATATGTCTCAGATCACAACAGGTCACCATCACAGTTGATTTTACCATTTAAGCCAAAAGACAGAAGGTCTTTGTCCAGTTTGCCTACTCCACAGCACAAGACACTTTCATTGATCAGCCACAGGTCGCTCGATGAGCCAGGTTCCCAGTTCAGTGCCCCAGTACACACAGGATATGGATTCAGTGCATTCTCATACCTTTGCCATTCAAAGGGAGCAATCACTTAGTGATCATTTGTAATTAACTGTATCCCAATCAGGATGTTCAGTGAACATTGTGGGTTGCCCCTTTTAGACAATCTTCAACAGCTTCATCTCAGATTGCACAGGAGGTGTCGGCGTCGCCCCGTTCACCTAGAGATGATGAAGTGTGCTTACAAGCTCCATCGTCTTTGCTAGATCTCACTATGACAAGAGACTCACTCCACCTCTTACCTATTCTCCTAAGGTATTATGATCGGTTAATGTATTTGAATGTTTCTTCTATAATACTTACCCGTTCATAATGCACATACAGCCTCCCTGCAGTTACATCTATATAGAGAGTATGCCTTCTGCTCCAGTAGTAACTGAAGTATTCATGGGACTTGGCACCAATCCCTGTATCAAGAGGAGATCACTCTACCTGCCACCTAGGTGGGCAGATAACTTTTAGCTTTTTAGCTTCAAAGTTTTAGCCTGAGTGGGCTGGATTTGTGAGGTAGTTCTCCTAAGGTATTATGATTGGGTAAGTACTATTGAAGAAACATTTTACTAGAAAAAATTGGTGTCTCACATTGCTCTATACGAAATATTTTCTTATATCTACTTTAAAAAATATTGATTTTCTTGTTATTACATATTTTGAAAGGCAAAAACTGTTGATTTGCATGGATTTTTTGCTCCATTCTGTGCCAGTGCAATTAACGGCTGCATTAGTACATCAGTAAAAAGAAGCACTGAAAAGTTTAGAATAATTTTAGGATTGAAACCTTTTACAAATTTACCTTGTACATATAATACTTCAAATTGTGTATTTTACTAAAATTAATGAATGTTGTCATATGAAGGTAGGAGTTGCAAGCCTTTTAACTTTTTTTATTCTACTCCTATCACTTGATTTGATACAGAAGACTAATTAATGTGATAATATAATGCAGGTCAACTTTTAATTGATTGTAACAATGCAGCCAACACTTTTGCAAGTTGGAGAGCAAAACACTTAATTAGGTTCTCATAGAAACACTTGCGGGAATTGCTGGGATGGTTGATTGGCACTTTTCACATGTGAATGCAAGAGGGCATATCACATATATGATGATTACACTGAAACCGAATTAAAGATAAATCTTATAACACAAATTTCACTTGACAAAACTTATTGAATTGGAATTTATTTCTTAAAGTGTTTCCACCTGTAGGCATTACTAAAATTTTAATTGATCAAAATTTGATTGTATATTGTTATTTACAGTGTAGCGAGAATGTTGCTATGAAGAAAATTTAACAAAATATATTACTTCTTATTAAAAGGTGCACATTTTATGATGTTGATTTCAAATTTTCAAGCACTAACCACTGTTTTTGACTGTAAAATGTGAAATATATCAAGGTTTTATATATCAATTTTAATTGCAATTTTATTCATGTTCAACAAACTGGGGCCTATTTTTGGGCATTGCCTATGAGAAAAAATGGGTTCCACACCTGCCTTTGTATTATAAGCAGATCTGCGAGTTATCCAGATGTGCTGTTGAGAGGGAGCTGTGTATAACTACTGTATATACTCGTGTATAAGCGAATACCAACTGCAAACTGTATAGACCCAGATCTGCCATCGCATAATGCGCCGGCAGATCTGGGTCTATGCAGTTTGTAATGACTAATCAGTAGAACAAACAACATCAACCCTGTCTGTCTTTTTGTCGACAGCAGATCAGGGTCTATGTTGTTTGCATTTGGACCCAGATTATACACGAATATACACGGTAATCATGAGTTTTACCTAAGACTGTGTACCATTTGTTGTACAGTGTAACAGGTGTAAGATATTGTAGGGTAATACAAAATATCGAATAGCAGCAGGTCATGTGAGATCAGTCACTGACAATTTGCATGATTCATGTGGAACTAATTATAAAAAAGTTAATACTTGAAGTCTGCTTTTTGTTGTTGGGAGTTAGTTTTCTGGCATTTCTAGATGGTACCTGCTCATTTATTACATAATTGTATGCTAGAGGGTCTAGTCTTGACACAATTTAAGATCGTTTCATCCTGATGTGGAGAGAGAAAGTGAAAGGGAGGGAGAGAGAGAGAAGGAGCAGAAGAAAAAAAATGAAATGAGCCTAAATATGGAAATGAAGGTTTGAATAACATACATAAATGCAGTTATATTTCCTAAATGGTAAAAGAAAGTAGTTCCAAAAGTGATATCACCACTGTGGTGATAAAAGTGGTTTTGCCACTGTGGCGATATCATTTTCCCCCCACTGACATGTTTCAGTATCTCATTATGAAATATATAAAAAATAAGTACCACACCTTCCTCACTTTTCATTGCCTCTCTGCAGAAACGCACTATGTTTGTTATGAATTTAAAGTAAGTTCCCTACACAAATCAGCAGAAGCAAAACTTTCCTCACATCTGTTCTAACCATGAGGCTATGCTCTTAACCCAACCCTTCCAGTTATTACAGATATCATTATTTAATTAAATATTTACATAAAAATATATATCCAAACTCCTAACGTAAAAACAATACTAACAATCTTAACTTATTCCCCATTTTAATTTACTGCAAAAGTTTGTCCAGATAATAACATCACACTCACTTTTCCAGTGCCAATGCCATTTTGTTAATGTTTTTCAACAATGCTTTGATTGTGGGCTCAACATGCAGGCCCTGACCTTGATTGATGTGTATATCCCTTCATTGCTGTGGGTTCAGCGGATTAATGTTAGAGGTAACTACTTTAATAGAGATCGTGTATATTCTCAGATCACACAGCAGTTATCAGCATGATTGATTTCCTCAGGGTGCCTTCATTGCATTATGTTAAATCCAAGAAACAGAGACCGTGAATAAAAATTACATACCCAGTTTGAGAACAATCTGTTTTGGATAGTTTTAAAATCATCAACCTTTTACAGAACCAGTGCGGAAAACATGTTGGAGAACAACAGCAGCAGCAATGTTCTATCGTCCATTTTTCTCCCATGATATTGGTTTAGAAATTAAAGAATTAAAGTTTGAAATAATTTTTTCCTAAGGTTTTGCTGACAGTTCATAAAGCAGGTCTGCACATGTATATTTCAGATCAGAGACTCCTTTGATCTACAAGGCGGTGCCTTGCTGGTTTGTCAGAGTAGAACATGCATCAGATAAACTGCTGGACAACAATGCAAAAACATACTGGTAAGTGTGGAATCTACAAAGCTCTTCATTTGAAGTGTCACAAGTGAGATATTGATCTTAAAAAACAATAATATATCTTCTAATTTAGTACCTTTAATGTTTTTGTGCAAATTGAATTGTAAAGGTAAAACTTATTTTAATCATTGCATACAAAATTAAAACATCATTACATACTACTAGTATTTATATACCATATGTACTTGCTTACAAGTTATGTCCAACTGCAGACAACATGGACCCAGATCTACTGTCACATAAAGTGCCAGCAAATCAGGGTCTATGTTGTTTGTTCTACTGATTATTCCTAACAAACTGCACAGATCCATATCTGCTTGCAAATCATGCTATGGCAGATATGGATCTGTGCAATTTGCAGTTGGACCCATCGTATAAGCGAGTATATACAGTAATGGAAGCTTTATTGAAAAATGTTCTGTTACCACTTTTAAATTGGTACTTGATGTCTATTATACACAAACTAAAGTTTGAACCATATATGATCCTCTCAAACAATATGATACTCTCACTTTTGTGGCTGAAGCAGCGACATTGAGGTTCATGTTGAAGTGTATGGTGAATTGTGTCTTTATCTGTGCATGATGGATGGGAAATATATGGGTGAGCATCTTGGTCAAACATTTTAACTTTACTGACAGAACAGCTTCAACTCCATTGTCACCTCTGAAATCGAAACGGGTTGATCGATTAAGGTCAATACCAGCTCAGACGTGTCCTCAACTGATGCATGGAGGGACCTAATATCCTGTATTCCGTGCTGGCTCATGAAACTGGCACCAGCTTAGAAAGAACTGGACTCTGTCATCAGAGGTGGATCGGCTATGGTCAGTACTGACTCTGACATGGCCTCAGCTAATGTCTGAAGGGACCAGTTATGATGATCCAATATCCTGAACCCATCCTGGCATCACAACACTGACATGAGCATTGAAGAGAGGATGGCCTCTATCCGGTATGGTCCATTACGAACCCACGTCGGCTCACTCCCATGATGGGTCCATTTCTGTCCAATGCCATTATGGACCTATGTCAGTCTATTGCCATTACGGAGCCATGTTGGAGAGGTACCATGATGGCCTGGTGCCATTACAGACTAATATCGATCCAGTGTCATTCCAGAGTCATGTTGGACCTGTGCCATTTAGGATGAATGTCATTCTCATGCCATTATGGACCCAAATGGGCCCTGTGCCATTACAGATCAATGTCGGCCCACTGCCATTACGGATCCGTGTCAGTCTGGTGCCATTACAGATCCATGTCGGCTCTGTGCCGTTACAGACCCATGTCAGCCAGCTGCCTTTACAGACCCATATCAGTTTCTGCCATTACAGGTCCATTTTGGCCCACCTGCATTATGGAGCCAGGTGCCATTGTGTACCCATGCTGGACATTTCCAGCATGGCCTGTCACGGCTTAGCAACTGGGCACTGGCTACAGCGAAGATCTAGACCTAGGTGCCAGTACCATTCTCAGAGCAATGGTTCACACAGGGAACACCAGACAGCTTTGGCACTGGCCTTGGCTCTGATGTATTCTACTAGTCTGGTACTGGCTATGTTGGTGATACAGTCCCAGATGCCCAGTATGCTCCATGGACTATTGACGATTCACTCTATGATCATCTGGAGATTACATTATCTCAATATGGCCAGACTTCTGGTCAAGTTTACCTTCCGTCTTGACAGGCTTTGCCATCTTCGTCACTTACATTGCAGGAGGCATCTGTGTCAGCCCATTTCTCTGTGTTTGAGGACTCAAGCTCACATTCTGTCACAACCGGCACTGGCTAGGGCAACATTCCAGTCCTGGATGCCCGTATATCAAGTAACTGACTCAGGAATACTCATTTCCGGTTTCAATACAAGGATAATGCCTAGCACCCAGCCATGACAGCTCCAGCATCTGTTCTGTTCCAGATGACAAAACAGGTCATGCTCATCTGGCACCTGAATTTGTGTACCATCTCATGCTAACACATCACCAGGTCCATGGAAGTTTAGTGGAGAAGTACCAGACAGCTCCTTCACCTGTCTCGGTGCTGTCATGATCTGGTACCAGTAGCAGGGACACCCTGTTCCCCAATGCCCAGTACCAGGCCCAGACCATCGGGATACACATAGTGAACACCTGGATACCACTATGTTGGAACACGGACAGATTTGCAGTGTTTGTTAGTGTCTCACACAGTCTGTTTCGCTAGGTTCATTGTTGCACAGTCTGGTCAACTTGCTGACATACTTTATTGCTTTGAAAGGCCGCTTCAAGACTCTGGTGTCAGCACTACTTTTCTTTTGCATAGGCAACATCCAACATTTTTAATCTGGTGTTCTACAGCTGCTGACCTTCCACCTTGCAGTTCCCAATGTCAACACAGACATTTTTTGTGGGGCTGGGACTGTCAACATTCTACTTTGTTAAAAGACAGAATGTCCTTCCGTGAAACAACTGATTCGAAATATCATAGCAGTAGCATCCATATTCGACTTGGCTTCCATTGTTATTTTCTCAGGGATCTGAACATAGCCTAAACCCTTTAACTGACAACCCTGCTGGCACTCATGCCGGGGAGCCTAAACCCTTTAACTGACAACCCTGCTGACACTCATGCTGGGGAGCCTAAACCCTGTAACTGACAACCCTGCTGCACTCATGCTGGGGAGCCTAAACCCTTTAACTGACAACCCTGCTGGCACTCATGCTGGGGAGCCTAAACCCTTTAACTGACAACCCTGCTGGCACTCATGCTGGGGAGCCTAAACCCTTTAACTGACAACCCTGCTGGCACTCATGCTGGGGAGTCATTCTTTCATATGGCTCATGTAGTAACAGAGCAGCTTAACACTAACTTCCCTAATGTCATAGCTGCTTCCATTAATCTTCACCTGGCGGAAGAGATGCATTTTTTAGCCACATATGCTATCTGGGCATTAAAGATCTTTTATGTTTCAACTGGCCAATTAAGAGGCAAACCTCATTTGTCCAGTGGCCCAGGTCTCTGCCCTCATTAAATTGGAGAAACAGAAAGGAACTTCTAACGCATGTAAAATGGGGAAAATTTCTTCCATTCTCATTCTTCCAATCCTGTCAGCTATAATGACATGATTACACTGCCCTGTTGACACATGGGTACAGGTTTTGGTGGGCTTCCAGACCATGTTCTCTGCCCCTACCACATTATAAACATTACCCACCATTACAGGCGTGCTCCTGCTCTTATTTCAGGAAGTTGGTGGGGTGTGGCTCCATCAAGAGCATTCATTGCACATTGATCTCTAGGAGATTAAGGCCATAATGAATGCATTTCAATCATGGCAGAAGATGCTGTCTGGAAAGGACGTGTTCATTCTATCCAACAACTCCACTGTGGTAAAGTACATTAGAAGACAAGGGGGAACCTAATGCCCAGACCTCTTCTTTGTGGTTTTGGTTTTTCTGAGGTGTCATTATTGACAAATCCACATCCAAGTCTGCACCATCCCAGACAGACAAGATCTCCTAGTGGACTAATTTTCCTGACGAAATCTGGTTAATTCAAACCAAATTCACTTCACCCCTTGGTATTCAGATGAATCTGCACCCATTGGAGTCGACCACTCATCGATCTGTATACAGTTAGTTTTGTGAAGGAAAACAAAAATTTGTTTGATGTATTTATGTTAGTACCTATAACACAGTAAATGACATTCTACATACAAGGTTGAAGCAGACTTCTTTCTTCTGTACATTTTCTTCACGGTCTGACAATTTGTTTGCCTGGAGCCCAGGTGTTATTAGAATGCTGGGTTTGGGCTACTGTATGTTGATTTCAGGTAGCACTTTGCACATCATATGACCTTTTCTGCATTTATTCAGTCCATACCTATTTTATTCAGTCCATACCTATTTTATTCATAACTATTTTATTCAGTCCATAACTATTAAAATGCATCACAAAAAGGAGCTACCGGTATCAGCTTTAGTACCCATAACAATGAGCAAAGGAAGTCTTAACCATAACAGTTTCAGGTGAAAGTGTCTTCTGGGCTACTGAATTCAAGCTGGGCTACCAGGTTTCTTTTCTTGAAGACTGCTGGGCTACCAGGTTTCTTTTCTTGTAGACTTGGGCTACCAATTTCATTTCTTGTAGCCAGCTTGGCTAGGCTACCTTCCAATTTTAAAATTTGTTGAACTCTATTATTTTTAAATCAAATAGTTGTCATTTGCTTAGACATTCTACTCGTCTCATATAATTTGCTTATTGAAATGTTTTCATGCTTTGATTTTTTTTATAGCCCCTACTGCTTGATTTGGTCCTGCCCATTCATACCATGCATACATCCCTCGAAGCTTGTTAGTAAAATTGCACAAAAACCATTCAACATAGACAACTGAAATTTGGCTTGCATATTTGTTTGTAAATGTAGATGACATGATTAGATTTTTGGGCCTTTACATCAATTTTTCATTTACTGCACATTTTTTTAACTTTTTGGACTTGGACTTTTTGGTCTTGGACTTTTTGGACTTGGACTTTTTGGACAAAAAACCTTGTTAGCATGGTTAAGCAAAAACCACATCAGGTTGACAAATTAAATTTGTATGCCAGTTTGTATACATATGTAGATAACCTGATGAGATATTCATGCAATTATTGCAATACTTAAAGTTGTTCTAAATCTTTTAATAGTTTAACTTAAACATTATGGTTTGCATGTCTACAGTTGGGTCATACATGTTGCACAAATACAAAATGTCATTGTTCTTTTTTTCATTTTTAGGGTCCCTGACTTCGTTAAGGAGAAGCGTTTTGCCAACTGGTTGAAAGATGCGAGGGACTGGTGCATATCAAGGAACCGCTACTGGGGTACACCCATCCCCATCTGGCTGAGTGAAGATGGGGAAGAGGTAAAATTATCTTTAATTGATGGATTTCCAGTTCTGTCTACCCATCAGTTAAATGTAACACATTGCAAGTAACAATGACCCCACTGATCGCTGCTATGGCTGGCTAGGTGTGAGTGTTATGAAATCACATCTAAGCATAAAGCTTGTTGACAGGGTTGTTGGCACTGCTTCAGTACCTTCATGATTGCCACTAAATAACGTGCTGCAATGTCATAGCTTCAAATTTCTCATCCAATTTTTGTGAAATTTTAAACTGATACTGGGAATTTACTTTACTTTCAGTGTAAGTTTTTGGCACAACTAAAAACTTGTATTTTTGCATGCTGATTAGTTGATGGAGCTGTCTTTGCTCTGATGATATGTCAGTATTATGTCGTTTGCAGACAGTGAGATACTTTGATTGACACAAACTGTCTGAGAGATATGGGTAACATTTATGAGAACAAATATATATTAGAAAATCCATTTTTCAGTAGCATAGTAGATTTAACTATGTTAAACTTATTTTTTTTGTTATATAGTGTAATTGTGAATTTTGTTATAGCATGGGTAGTAGGGTAGCTTGATTGTTGAAGAATATATTTAATGGTAAATGCAATGCATTGTGCTTATGTGTGCATTTCTAGATACCCACCTCTGTAGTAATCCTCCCATCTGGCACAGTCTTGTTAGCACAGCTAGCCCTACAGTTTTTGATGGATCGCTATGAAATATGGTAAATATTATGGTCATCACCTGAAGATTTGCATATCAACAAATCACTTTTCTTCCAGTATGTTTTGTTTTAATAGTTATTGCCCTTTTTATCTTGTAGCATGACACAATCTCATTAGTGCAACTAGTCTCAAAGTTTTTGGTTGATTGCCATGAAAGCTGGTAAATATTATGGTCATCACTTGAAGATGCTGATATTGATAAATCACTTTGCTCCCCCAGTTTTTGTTGAAGCTGTTGCCTGTTTTGTCTTTTACTAGAATACATTGTATGATGCAATATCTTTAGTATAACTTGTCACACAGTTTTTGGTGGATTGTGATAAAACTTGGTAAAATATCATGGTCAGCACCTGAAGATGCACATATTAACAAATCACTTTGCTCCCTTAATTTTGTATATGCTAGCGTAAGGCAGAGCATATTATGTTACAGTGTTGTCCATCTGTCTGTCTGTTACCAATTTAATTTCTGCACAATAACATGAGTTGTCCACCATCTTCACTTACCAAACTTTGTGGATGTCTTGTACTTGGGGTATGGAAAAAACCTATTGATTTTGGATTCAAAAGGTCAAAGGTTAAGGTCACTGTGACAGAATAAAAATGGTTTCAGCACAATGGCATTAGTTCTACACCATTTACCTGGACCAAAGTCTGTGGATAGATTGCACTTCGGGTCAGGAAGATGCCTGTTGATTTTGTGGCCCAAAGGTCAAAGTCACTGTTACTGAAAGAAGAAAAATGGATACTGCACACAAATTTCAGTTTTCTACATAAAGGACTATTAAGTACATGGCAGGCATAATGTGCCGCTCATGGTACTTGTGTTTTAGAGTAATTGCCCTTTTTGTCTTGTAGCAGTGTATAACACAATCTTGTTAGCATAACTATCCCCACATTGATGGGTTGTAATGAAACTTGATAAATGTTATGGAAGTGCATATTGACAAATCACTTGACTGCCACATTTTTTTAAAGAGTTCTTGCCCTTTTCATATTGTGACTTAATGCAGTGTATGTCACAATCTCATTAGTACAACTAGTTCTGCAGTTTTTGATGGACTGCCATGAAAGTTGGTAAAAATGATGGTGATCAGATAAAGATGGACACATCGACAAATCACTTTGCTCCTGCAATTTTTAATTTTACTGGTCATAGTCCAGAGGAGCTTATGGGATGGCCTGTTTGTCTGTCACCTGATGTCCATCTGTATGTTAGTATGTTAGCATAAGTTTCTTATCACTACTCCTCATAAAATACTCTGCAGACTGCCATGAAACTTTACATACACATTCATCCCAAGGTCTAGTTGGTCCAAAATGAAAAAGGTGCTGCACAAACATCCAATTAGGCCACCACAGCAGCCATTTTGAAAATCTTGTTGTTGCTACTCCCATTGAATGGATGGTCATATCAACATGTAGTTTTCACTAAAAGATTTCTTATGATGTCTGTTTCATCCTAAATAAAAATGGTGCCAATCTGATGTCCAATATGACTACCGTGGCAGCCATCTTGAAAATCTTGAATAGAAAATTATATTGACATGGGATTTTCACCAGAAGACTTCTTATGATGTCTAGTTGGTTCCAAATGAAAATGGTTTCACTCGGCCATCTAATAAGGCTGCCACAGTGGCCATCTTCAAAATATTATCATTATTCCCTCTGAATGAATGGTCATATCAACATGGGGTTTTCACAGAAAGACTTATTATAATGTATAGTTGGTCCTAAATGAAAATGGTGCCTATCTGACATCCAATATGGCTGTCATGGCAGTCATCTTAAAAATCTTGTTATTGCTACTCCTGAATGGAAAGTCATATCAACATTTGGTTTTCACTGGTGTGGTGTCTAGTTGGTCTTAAATGAAAATTGTACCAATGTAGCATCCAATATGGACAATGGCCATCTTGACAATCTTGTTATTGTTACTTCTCCTAGATGGAATGTCATATCGACATTGGGTTTTCACCAGAAGACTTCTTATGATGCCTAGTTGTTCCTAAAGGAAAATGGTGCAATCTGACGCCCATTATGACCACCATGACAGCCATCATAACATCTTGTTATCACTGTTTATAAATGGAAAGTCATATCGACATGGGGTTTCTCCACAAGACTAATTGTGATTTTTAGTAGGTACTGAATGAAAATTGTGCCCATCTAACCTCAGATATGGCTGCCATCTTGAAAATCTTATTATCGCTACTCCTCCTAAATGGAAAAACATATTGCCATGGGGTTTTCACCAAAAGTCTTCTAATGATGCCCATTTCTGAACGTAACATTCCATATACTGACTTGAAATATTGTATAAATCAGCATATTCATCATAATTGACAAAATATGTGGACTGAAAACGCCACAAACAAACTTAAGAAGATGAAACCCACTATTGGAGAGTGACATCCCTTGTATAGAACAAATCTGAGAGATGAGGTGGTATTGTGCTGATTGCGTATCAGTCTCGCATACCTAACTCATGCATACCTCCTGAAGGGTGAACCTTGACTGGAGTGTGTACCCTGCCTGTGTCCACTGACAGTGGAGCACATTGTTGTCAGATGTGTCGATTTCCACGCTGTGAGGCAGAAGTATTTGGACATGAACTGTTTAAAGAAACTGTACGAGGACGTGCCACCCAAGAAAATATTGGAGTTTTTCAAGGGAATGTGGTTTGTACAAGAAATTTCAATAATGTTTTAAGGTTTTTACATATATTATCTTTACTGCTTAATTTATATACATTTTTACAGAATTTGTAACATCTTTGCGTTGATATTTTATCTTGTATTGAATGTTTACATTTATTTGGAAGGGTTTATCTTCTGAAACATTTGTGCAATACATTTTATGATTATTTTCTAACTTTACCTTAATTTGGCACTACATAGCCACTTTTGTGCTGAGGTGCTGTAAACACAACTGCATGCATACTTCGAATGAGGCCTAGTTTGCCCTAATGAAAATGGTGCCAATATTGCATTCAATATGGCTGCCATAGTGATTAATTTAAAAATCTTATTGCTGAAGAATATCAGAGATTGTTTCAGCACTCAGCAGTTAAAATAAAGAAATGGTCGTATATCAAATTCCTGGAAATTCTTTTCAGAAAGTAGGGCATCAGTCCCATTGAGGGACTCTTGGTTTTTAGAGTTACTGCCATTTTTTACTTACAGTTGGATGCAATATAAGCCAGAATTTTGTGAATGTAACTAGACTTGCAGTTGTTAGTGGATTGCAGTGAAACTTAATATATGTTATGGTCATCATCAGAAGATATACATTTTGACCAGTCATTTTACTTGCACTATTTTCACAAGGGTTGTGCCATTTGTTTGACTATATGCTCATCTCCATCATGGGGTAGGGGTTGGGTGCGGGAGAGGAGAGGAGAGGGGGTATATTTATGTGAATAAATTGCTCACTATTCCACTTGTTGAGCCTGGCCTTCCTATTGAATATAATATAGTTGACAGAGAATAGAAATAGTGGGAAAATTGGTTGCATTTAAGTTATAAATTTCTTATTTAATTCAATTACATTTAAATCAGTAGTCATCACTCACTGTTTCTTTCACTTTCAGGTGGTGAGTGTGGGCTCCATAGAAGAGCTAGAGAAACTCTCTGGAGTTAAAGTGAAGGATTTGCACAGGGACACGTAAGTTTATTAACTTTAACATTTATGAAAAATTATTGTGTCTCCAGTCTAACAAGTTCTGTATTGCATGCGCCGACAGATCAGGGTCTATGTTGTTTGTTCTACTGATTAGTCCTTACAAACTGCATAGACCCAGGTCTGCCGGCGCATTATGCGAAGGCAGATCGGGGTCTATGCAGTTTGCAATTGGTATCGGCTTATACGCGAGTATATACGGTACTCATTTTTTTCGTGCAGTTTTTTAGAAACGAGTGCAGATCGTAAAAGCACACATCCTGGAATAGACCCTGCTTTACACTTTGAAGCTTGGATTCTCTAGACCTTAGAAGGTTAACAAAGGATCACATACTGTTAGTGTAATTGCACCTACTTGAGGCTACCAATGAAGTTTTTTATTACATCATTTTGTCCTTTCTTTTTTAGCACTATAGTTAGCTGCATGGGAAAGACTCCACAACAGCTGGAGTTTGTATTGCCTCTGTTTATTTATATAGAATGCAATTACATAAATCATGTAAGAACAAATTGGTATTAAAGGGATTTACAGGACATGAAATGTGCAGGCATCGCAGGTATGTTTCAAGTATGTTTTGTTTTTGAACATCTTTGAGATTGGACCCTTTCTAAAACAGCTCAGAATAATGGGAAAACACATTTCAAACAAGGTGCTGCACGTGTTTTGGCATAAACTATAGTGATGCTTTCCAGTGTCAAATTGATACCGAGCACCGTTTTTAGCTCGCCTGGCCATTAGGCCAAATGATCTTATGATATGGTCCTTCATCCATCATGCATCGTTCTTTCACAGTTGCTACAGAATTTGATCAAATTTTACACAAAGCATCTTGGCATAAAGTGCTTTGAGACTGGTTAAAATGATGCCAGTCCACATCAACCATTACTAAAAATAGAAAATCTTTAAACAACATGTTCTCAAGAACCATGCAACAGAATTTCGCCAAATTTGATAAAAAGCATCCTGGAATGAAGCTCTTTAAAATTTGTTCATATTATGCCAATCCACCATCAGATTTGGCTACTATTACTAACAATTATTTGAACCTTTTAAACTTTTCCTCTAGAACCCTCAACAGAATTTGACCAGATTTAACAAAAAGCATCCTGGCAAGAAGCTCTTTAAAATTTATTTGAATTACGACAATCCACCATCAGATATGGTCACAGTTGCTAAAACTAGAAAAACCAGTAAATAGCTTCATCTCAAACACTGTTCAACAGAATTTGACCAAATTTGATTGAAAGCATCCTGGCATGAAGGTCTTCAAAATTTCTTCAAATGTTTATGATCCACTGTCAAATATGGCTACCATAGCTAAAAATTGAAAAACCTTTAAATGACTTCTCAAAAAACTGCTGAACAGAATTTGATCAGATTTGACAGAAATCATCCTGGCAAAAATTGCTTTATATTTTATATAAATGATACAGATCCACAATCAAATATGGCTGTTGTTACTAAATATAGAACACCTAAAAAGAACTCAGAAACTGAAAATCAGGTATGGACCATATTTTACCCCAAAAATTAAGGATTTTAAATTTATATTAATGATGCTGATTAGCAATTAAATATGGCCCAGTTACTAAAAATATAAAATCCTTTGAATGACTTCTCCAAAACCACTCAACAAAATTTGACAACATCTGGCACAAATGGCTTTTCAGTTTGTACAAATGATGCCAATAGCTTTTAATAACTTCATTTAAAAAGCTGCTTAACATAATGTGGCAGAAAGCGTCCTGACATAAAGGCTTTTCACATATGTTGAAATCATGCTGATCCCCCATCAAATATCTCACAGGTTTTTGTGCAATTTTTCTTTGAGAATTTTTAGAACTTTACTTTTAATTGGCACCACATGGCCATTAGTTTGCTGAGGTACCATTAAAAGCTAATACATACATACCCCCATCTAATATGGTGATCATTACAAGAACAGAGATGCTGCCAGGCCGCGGGATCGTGGGTTTCTCGCAAAAGTGATAGATAGTCACGCAACTTTTAAAAGCCAATGGGGGAAAGATCGCGCAAGTTATCTGTGCTTCCAGCGATTTCTCGAACCCAATGCGCGACTTTTTTGTTTTTTGTTTTTTAATTAGGTTGATCAGATCGCCTTTTTTGACTTTTCTCCATGATCTCAATTAATCCTATATCTATGGAGAATATTGTTTGAATACAAGCACCTTTGTGATGGAGATCTGTTGGAGTATTGCAGAAACTATGGAGGTATTCCGATTGAATTGTTTCCTGGTGCTGTGTAGTAAATTGATCCATCGATCGAAATGTCTAAAGCGCGACAGTAGTGTGTTATGTTGAAACAAAATATAACAGATTTCTTTAGGAAACTCAGCGAGATGGAAAGATCATCTGTTAAGGACGAAACTAGGGAGGATGAAATATCTGACGGTTTGTTGCCAACTGAACATAGCGCAGAAAGCTGTGATACAGAAATAACCGGCATGATGTCGTTTACTACGGTTTAGGCCATGCAGAAATTCTGATACATCGACAGAAATATCCAAGGAACAGCATGCCTGAATTGTGGAAAATTGTGTTTTGGATACCTGAAAACCAGTTCCCGAAAATATTCAGACTGGTCATAATTGCAGCAGTTCTTGCCTTTACGAAAAACTGATTGTGAAAGATGATTCAGTTCTCAAAGCAAAATTCACACTACTCGGCGAAATAGGGTAACCACAGACCTTTAAAACTGTATCACTGTAGTAAGAAAATGTCAGAATATCTGGGAACAAAACAAAATAAAATCCTATAAAGATATATAATTCGGATTAAGTATTTTTTTTTCCCATTTTTTTTCTCTAAGATATTCTGACATTTTCCTACTACAGTGATAGAGTTTCAAAGGCCATTGGGCTAACATCTGAAACAATAAATAAACTGATGACTATACAGATGTGTGTGGTCCAGTAAATTATTTTCAGTTTGCAAAGCCATATTTGAAGGGCAGTGATAAGAAACAAAGAAGAATATTTACCAGCTGAGCAACAATTAGGTATGCAGCTACCTTATACATTTATTGTCAAAGAAGTGATACAAAATCATTAAATACTTGTTTTAAATTAGGTGTTTCTACACCTTATAATAATGTTGTCACCAATCTTCTACCATTCAGCTTAGTTTACCCTTGCCCCCCTCCCCAATGATCCCCCCCCCCCTCTGAGGGTAGGTGTGGGGGACCTCCCCCTCTTAAGAAAATTTCTGGCAGCATCTCTGCAAGAAATAGAAAAAAAACATTTAGATAACTTTATCTAAAATGAAATGTTTAGGAGAATTTGACCAACTCCGAGAGAAAGCATCCTTTTGCATAGAGGCCTTTCAGTATTTGACAAATGATGTTGATGTACCATCAGATATGGATGAAGGTATAAAAACAGGAGAAACCTTGAAAAAGTTGTTTTCATAATATATACAGTGGACAGCATTGGAAGAAGTTTCTGCAGACAGCATCCTGCTGATCCAGATTTGTTACTAATTACTCTTGCATTTGGTTTTTGGACAGATGTCAGCCAGGTGAGTGATCTCAGGCCTTGTTGTGGTACACTCCCATGATACTCTCTTATTTTGGAAAAGGTCCATTGATTGGAAGACAAAGCAGGGCTGTTGTTGGCACAGGACCTATTTCATGTGTATCCATATATTTAAACAACTTTTTATATGGAAGACCTCATTGCATCTTCGCTAATGATAGGACTTGATTTAAAAAAACTATTGTTTAGTGTCACTTTTTTCTTAATTCGCCTTTTATTGCTGCATTTGGTTTCCTATTACAACAGTGTGGATAAAGTGACTATCCCGTCCAAACTTGGGAAGGGCACCCTGCGCCGTGTGCCGGAGGTGTTTGATTGTTGGTTTGAGAGCGGCAGCATGCCCTATGCTCAGGTACACTACCCATTTGAAAACAAAAAGGAGTTTGAAGAATGCTTCCCAGCAGACTTCATTGCCGAGGGAATCGACCAGACGAGGGGATGGTAAGGAAAATAAATCACAGTTGTTTTACTTCTTATGTATATCTTTGGATGATTTTCAGATGAAAATTCGGTAACCTGAAACTTGCATAATAAAATTCACATATATTTTGAATAAAAATAGCAAATTCCAATTCAAATTGATTAACTAATTGGAGGAATGTGGAGTTGTTATTTATTCAGACTGGTAGACAGGTCTATTTTAAGCAATGTTTAATCATATATCAATGTAAGTACTTTTATACTGTTCAGTGAGACGATGGTGCATCAAGAAGCATCTCTTATCCTTGAACAAAATTCATTATTGCACACTATCAAGACCAGTGTGCCTGAGTTGTCTTCTTTCCATAACAAGACAACTCAGGTGCACAGGGTAATGGCAATAAGACAAAGTCATACATGCTTGCAGTTAATTCACACTACTTTATTCAATGGTTTATTAAACTAACTCTCTCTCTCTCTCTCTCTCTCTCTCGTTTGATCATTAAAAATTGATATTTTTACTTATAATGAAATCCTGAGAATGCATTTATTTTTATGGGCATCAATTATCATTATTTTGCAACCAGAAAAATTGGTTTGGTAGTTAAATGTGTGAAGATCATCATGCTTGGTTAATAGCTACCACAAAATTCAGAAAATATTTACCCCATGAAAAGTTTTGAATTCACAGTATTAAATGTTTTGGTGCTGATTTTTTAAAATGTGTTGCTTTCATCATGAAATTAAATTGAACAGACAAGCAATAACCATACATTTTATGTAATTGAGGAAGAAGAAACTACAGATGACAAATCGACCATATATACTCTCGTATAAGCTGGATCTATGCAGATTGCAGATGGTATTGGCTTATACACGAGTATATACGGTAAGTTTTTCTCATTTGTTTTTTTTGGTGTTTTTTTTTTTTAAGCAGAGATCTGTAATCAGAATGAAGAGGGTTGTTAAGCTATCCTTTTTTAATTTCAGGTTTTATACTCTTCTGGTTCTCTCAACATTGTTGTTTGGAAAACCCCCCTTCAAGAACCTGATCTGTAATGGTTTGGTACTTGCAAGGTAGGTGAAGTTAACCAAACTTTAGAAACTATCGTATATACTCGCGTATAAGCTGAGTCCAAATGCAAACAACATAGACCTTGATCTGCCGTCACATAATGCGGCGGCAGATCAGGATCTCTGTTTTTTGTTCTACTGATTAGTCCTTACAACTGCATAGACCCAGATCTGCCGGCGCAATATGCGACGGCAGATCTGGGTCTATGCAGTTTGCAGTTGGTATCGAATTATATGCGAGTATATACGTTAAGTAATTACATGATATTACCTTTTCCTTCGAGTTTTTACATGGTTTGTAATAGCAACAAAAAAACATCTATGTAAATGTAGGATATACTGTCAAAATTGAATACAAGAATATGTGCACGTAATCCCTACTTTCTGTAGTAGCCAATAACTGTCTGATGCACTATACACCAATTTGCTTGATATTTTAATATAATCTGTCATTAGCTGTGGGCTTCCTGAAATATCTTTATTGTCTAGCCTTTTCGAGAAAAAAATGGGAGACATGGCGAGCATGATGTCGTTCAGTGCTGGCATCTGTTCAATGTTAAAATATTGTTGCAAGCCAGTGTTAACGTTTTTGTGCCAGCTCACAGCTCAAAAAGTGGGAGACTGTATTAGAACTTTTTAATAAGAGCTTGTGCATTTTAGAAATTTTACAATTTGCAATTGAAACAATGATCTATCATAAAAAAAGATATTCCAGTCCAGTTAATATTTTGAGAATTGCAGATTGATAAAATTTTACATAAACTGTAAGTAGAAGTGACATACCATATAACATGATTGATCTATTGTAGATAAGAATATGTGTGCTTTTACTTGATTCAAAATCGTGTTGTTTACTTCATTCCATAGTGATGGTCAGAAGATGAGCAAGAGTAAGAAAAACTATCCAGATCCCATGGAAGTAGTGAAGAAATATGGTGCTGATGCTCTAAGGTGAGATTTGTATGGGTTGAATCTTTGTAGCTATTATAAAGTGGAAGGCATTCAAAGTTACAATCACCAGATTTTATCTTTGTCCGAAATTAACACAAAGATTGATCATTCATTCAGTTATCATACTACATATGCCTGGAACTCTTAGGAAGGATTTCTCCCCCCACCCCCACCCCCCACCCCCATGTTGCTTACATTATTGTGGAAAAGCTACCTAGATCACTAGTGTTACTTATGCTATTCAAGAACAGTTACCTAGATTACAAGTGTTGTTTATGTTATTCTGGAAGAGCTACCTTGGATACTAGTGTTTTCCCCATTCCACCTGGGTGGCCATAAAAGAATAAACCCATTAAGGAAAAGTGATTTTGATACAAATAAGAAAAAGATTTTTTTTTCTAGCGTACATGTAGTTGTTTAGCTTCATACATGTGTTTGGGGAAAGGTTACTTAATACATAATGTTCTTCCATTCAGGCTGTATTTGTGCAACTCTCCAGCAGTAAGGGCAGATAACCTGCGTTTCCAGGAGGACGGTGTCAAGGATGTCCTCAAGGATGTATTTATTCCCTGGTACAATGCCTACAGGTTTTTAATGCAGAATGTTGAGAGGCTAGAGAAGGTAAGAATCAACTTGCATCCTGAATTTTTTCATGCTCTCTTCTGAGAAAACAAAAGGGGGACATCATTATTTTGTTTCACTCTCTTTGTCTGTCAGTTCATGTGTTCATCCATCTGTCTGGGCTGAGGTTATTTCACTTATTACACATAGTTGACTGGGCAATAATGAAATTTATTTGTCATTTGATTAAAGAATTTGATAAGTCTTCATGACTTACTAACATCCATGTATTGTCATAGGGATCAGCAAACATTCAGTTACAGTCCATGTGATAAATAAAGTAAAGGCCGGAGTCAAGGCCCCAGCCTAGCAACATTCAGTTACAGGAGTCCATGTGATAAATAAAGTAAAGGCCAGAGTCAAGGCCACAGCCTAGCAACATTCAGTTACAGGAGTCCATGTGATAAATAAAGTAAAGGCCAGAGTCAAGGCCCCAGCCTAGCAACATTCAGTTACAGGAGTCCATGTGATAAATAAAGTAAAGGCCTGAGTCAAGGCCCCAGCTTAGCAACATTGAGTTACAGGAGTCCTTGTCATAAATAAAGTAAAGGCCAGAGTCAAGGCCCCAGCCTAGCAACATTGAGTTACAGGAGTCCTTGTCATAAATAAAGTAAAGGCCAGAGTCAAGGCCCCAGCCTAGCAACATTCAGTTACAGTCCATGTGATAAATAAAGTAAAGGCCAGAGTCAAGGCCCCAGCCTAGCAACATTCAGTTACAGTCCATGTGATAAATAAAGTAAAGGCCAGAGTCAAGGCCCCAGCCTAGCAACATTCAGTTACAGGAGTCCATGTGATAAATAAAGTAAAGGCCTGAGTCAAGGCCCCAGCCTAGCAACATTCAATCACAGGCAACACTGTACATTTCATATTTTCTCTGATTTACAGGAAGAAGGAATTAAGTTTCTGTACAATACAGACAAGCCTGAAGTTTCAGACAACTACATGGACAGGTGGATCCTTTCCTTCACACAGTCTCTCATCAGATTTGTACGCCAAGAGATGCAAGGTAAATGCAGTCACTTTTCCTCATTGCTGCATGTGACATAGTATATCCATGTAAGAAAGACGGGATATGCCTGTCTCACATGAGTATACTTGTTGACATCTTCTGATGTCACCACAATGATGACATCATGAAAGTTGTCCATTATTGAAGTGATTTGTATCATGAGAAAAGCTTCACTAATATTTGAACAACAGTCTTTATTTACAAAATTTTTAGACAAATATTTTGTCATCTAAAAAAGGTCACATCTGATGCAATAATTCTACTGTTTGTTTTTTTGGTTTTTTTGGGGGGTTTTTTTAAGCTGTTATTTCTCAATTCTCATTGTGATAGAAGTAACTGTATACATCTGGTTAGGGGTGAAACATTCCAACCTTAGCATCAGAATATACAGGCAGAAACTGTGCAAAGCTACACTCCCACCAATGAATTCTTACCCCTCAGGTGGGATTAATACAATCAATCATGTCAGTCAAAGCTATATTCCCACCACTCAGGTGGGATTAATAGAATCAATCTTATACACTGGTGTTGGAAAAGAAAATCCTACCGTAGGTCCAGAAATTCGGGAAGGTACCTGAGCAAGGGTCAGAATGAGGCTCTGCCAAGTTGCTGGCCACAAATTCTGACCAATGGTCACATTTCCATATACCTCTCAGTGTGTATATGATTGTATATTCTTCCATTCCCATGTCAGATATAATTCAGATTGTAAAAATGGCAGATGAATAGCTTTATGCTGCTTTTGTAATGGACATTTTCTGGGTTATAGGTAAGATGTTGTCGATTTTCTGGGTTATAGGTAAGATGTTGTCAATATCGTGTCATCAGGTGCTCTCTCATAGGAATAATAGATCCCTTCATATGCATTAATGTAGGATAGGAAAAGTCGTATTCCTAATATTAAACAAAACGGATCATACCCTACTGTACCTGGAGTGAGCCCCGCAGGGTTTTTATTATTCTAATGTACCTGGGAGGAGCCCAGCAGGTTTAGATCATACAGTAATGTACCTGGGGAGAGTCCTGCATGTTTAGACCCTACAGTAATGTACCTGCTGGGGTGGACTAAACAGTATTCTAACTTTTTTAATTATGGTATGTACAGAAATGTAGTGAACCTGGGGGGAGCCCAGCAGGTTTCTATTATACTCTACTGTATCTGGGGGGAGCCTGACAGGTTTAGATCATACAGTAACCTAGGGGGAGTCTGGCAGGTACACAAAATGGTATTAATTACTGTATGTACAGAAACGTAGCTACCTACAAGAATGCTTACCTTATCAGTCAGTCCTGTCAGTGAATTTCTTTACCTTTCCATCAGAGCTGTGAGTTTTTGTACCTTTTCATCAGTCCTGTCAGTGAGTTTCTTTACCTTTCCATCAGTCCGGTCAGTGAGTTTCTTTACCTTTCCATTAGCCCTGTCATTTTCATTACCTTTCCATCAGTCCTGTCAGTTTCTTTACCTTTAAATCAGTCCTGTCAGTGAGTTTCTTTAACTTTCCATTAGTCCTCTCAGTTTCTTTACCTTTCCATTAGTCCTGTCAGTGAGTTTCTTTACCTT
Organism: Margaritifera margaritifera; assembly: GCA_029931535.1. NCBI lineage: Eukaryota > Metazoa > Mollusca > Bivalvia > Unionida > Margaritiferidae > Margaritifera > Margaritifera margaritifera. The sequence continues at coordinate 770,051 of JAQPZY010001005.1, forward strand.
TTCATTAGTCCTGTCAGTAAGTTTCTTTACCTTTCCATCAGTCCTGTCAGTTTCTTTACCTTTCCATTAGTCCTGTCAGGGAATTTGTTTACTTTTCCATCAGTCCTGTCAGTGAATTTCTTTACCTTTCCATCAGTTCTGTCAGTGAATTTCTTTACCTTTCCATCAGTCCTGTTAGTGAATTTTTTTACCTTTCCATCAGTCCTGTCAGTGAGTTTCTTTAACTTTCCATCAGTCCTGTCAGCGAGTTTCTTTACCTTTCCATCAGTCCTGTCTGGGAGTTTCTTTACCTTTCCATCAGCCCTGTCAGTGAGTTACTTTACCTGATGGTTTTATCATCTTTTTAATCAGTAATTTATTTAGCAAACTTTCAGTGTCTTCCAAGATCTTAGTTGAAATTTTATTTAATTATTACATGTTATATTTAAATCATTTTTCCGTGTTTAAAAAACAAACCTAAATTTTTCTTTTTATTTTTGTAAGGATAATTTTCGATGTATTGGTATAGTTTGATTTTTATCAATGGACCGACAATCTCTATTTCAGTCTCAAGCTTAAGCTGCATTTTATCTCGCATTTAAGGCTTCTTACCTCCCTTTCATTAGCATGGTGAGATATACATATCACTTTTCTGGTGGCAGCAACAGTATCAACAATGTTGAAGTTTTGTGTTAAAGTTTCTCAAAGTGACATGTCTTCTTTATCACTTGCTGTATTCAGTTTTTACTATTAGGGCGTGCAGTTAGCTCAGGTGGTTGAGCATTTGGACTCCTAATCCATGGGTCATGGGTTCAATACCTGTCCAGACCAGTTCAGGTTGGCTGCCTAGGTGTTTCCTTGGGAAAGACAATTCGCTCCCATTTCCTTGGCTTGATACAGCCAAAAATGAGTTATAAGTGCCATTTAAAGCAAGCAGCCAACATCATCTGAAACCTTGGGATAATAATAATGTATGTCCAAAGTCTATACCTGGATGGGGCCCTGATTGGCTGAGTGGTCTTAGGTGCTTGCCTTTACAGATCACTGACATCTAACCTCTGCCCGTGTGAGTTCAAGTATCAGCTCAGCCAGTGTGGGTATGTGAGAAAGCTTGCAGTAGCTTCCTGTGGGTCAGTGGTTCTTCCTGGGGCCTTCCCGGGTTCTTCCTCCACAAATGTACAGGTTGTCATGTGCTGAAAAATGGCATTAAACCCCACAGAAACAAAAAAAAACTATACCCTGATATGCCAGGTGTTTCTGTCTCACCTGCATAAGAAGAAATCGGCTTATCATAACATTGTTCACAGATTAGATACAGTGTTCCATGGAATCATCTTATATTGGCTGACCTGCATAAGCGAAAAAGCTGATTCATCATACAATTGTTCACATTTGAGATAGAGTGTTTCATGAAACCCTTTTACATTACCTGACCTGCATTATCATGGTGAGATGTGGTACCACTTATCTCTCAGTAAAGTCTATGACCTCTGTTAAAGTTTTAAGTTGAAATTTGTGCAATTCAGATAAATTGGGAGAAGGGGGGAGAGATACTTCAGTGCATAGTGCAAGTGAGACACCAAGTTTTTTGGAGCACTTGTAGACATTTTAAAACTGTTTGAAGGTTCCATTTGTTGGTAGCAACAGTCTTGTATTTGATTTTTACAGAACATAAATGGTGGTTTTACTGTTTCACATTGAGTTATATTGGAGATGCATCAACAAAGCTGTTCAAGTCTGAGTTACTAAATAGATATATGCCATAGGATAACAGCTATTAACATTCTTTAACCTTGAAATACAAGACTGTTATCCTGGCTCTTAGACATTTTAAAAATTAAACTGAGATAATGTCTAAAATGCCATTCTCTGTCTCACTATCACGAGACACATCTTGACATTACAGTATCCTCGTCATTTATAATGTCTAAAATGCCATTCTCTGCCTCACTGTCACAAGACACATCTTGACATTACAGTATCCTCATCATTTATAATGTCTAAAATGCTATTCTCTGCCTCACTGTCACAAGACACATCTTGACATTACAGTATCCTCATTATTTATTATGTCTTAAAATGCCATTCTCTGCCTCACTGTCACAAGACACATCTTGACATTACAGTATCCTCGTCATTTATAATGTCTAAAATGCCATTCTCTGCCTCACTGTCACAAGACACATCTTGACATTACAGTATCCTCATCATTTATAATGTCTAAAATGCCATTCTCTGCCTCACTGTCACAAGATACATCTTGACATTACTTTATCCTCATTATTTATAATGTCTAAAATGCCATTCTCTGCCTCACTATCTCGAGACACATCTTGACATTACAGTATCCTCATCATTTATAATGTCTAAAATGCCATTCTCTGTCTCACTGTCACAAGACACATCTTGACATTACTTTATCCTCATTATTTATAATGTCTAAAATGCCATTCTCTGTCTCACTATCTCGAGACACATCTTGACATTACAGTATCCTCATCATTTATAATGTCTAAAATGCCATTCTCTGCCTCACTGTCACAAGACACATCTTGACATTACAGTATCCTCATTATTTATAATGTCTAAAATGTCATTCTGTGTCACTGTCACAAGACACATCTTGACATTACAGTATCCTCATCATTTATAATGTCTAAAATGCCATTCTCTGTCTCACTGTCACAAGACACATCTTGACATTACAGTATCCTCATCATTTATAATGTCTAAAATGTCATTCTGTGTCACTGTCACAAGACACATCTTGACATTACAGTATCCTCATCATTTATAATGTCTAAAATGCCATTCTCTGTCTCACTGTCACAAGACACATCTTGACATTACAGTATCCTCATCATTTATAATGTCTAAAATGCCATTCTCTGCCTCACTATCACAAGATACATCTTGACATTACTTTATCCTCATCCTTTATGTCTAAAATGCCATTCTCTGTCTCACTGTCACAAGACACATCTTGACATTACAGTATCCTCATCATTTATAATGTCTAAAATGTCATTCTCTGTCTCACTATCACAAGACACATCTTGACATTACTTTATCCTCATCATTTATGTCTAAAATGCCATTCTCTGTCTCACTGTCACAAGACACATCTTGACATTACAGTATCCTCATCATTTATAATGTCTAAAATGCCATTCTGTGTCACTGTCACAAGACACATCTTGACATTACAGTATCCTTATCATATTGCAGCAACATTTTCCATTCAGTGAATCATAAAGCTTGTTACATTATTGGAAGGGTTTAAAGTTTGCCACTTGATTATAAAAACATATTGATTACAACTCAGACAGCAAAATTTAAAGCTGAAGCTGAGTTTTGGCACAAGAATGTATTTATAATTTTGGAACTTTCATTCCAGCCTACAAACTGTATACAGTGATGCCGAGACTGGTGAAGTTTGTCGACCAGCTCACCAACTGGTATGTCAGAATGAACAGAAAGAGACTGAAGGTATTTGTCACGTACATTTTATCTTAATTGCTTTCTTGTGTAATGTTAGAAGCATTGATTGACTTCCTGAATGAAACGATGCAATTTTGAAAAAGTCTTTTTAAAATTATTTATTTTATTATGTGGTGAAGAAAATTTACATTTTGTGTTTAAGTGGTATGAAGTTTATGAAGCCAGTTGAATAATTTCAATCTTTTGCTTACCAAAAGATGGAAATTAATTGACTTATTTCATAAGTTATATGAATTGCACACCCTATAAGATCCTGTTTTATAATAGGGTAATAAATAGTATTCATATATATTAAAGGTCCAAAGTGGGTAGGCATTTTATCCTGAAATACATTTAAGTTTGTTGTTATTAGCAATCACTTTATTTCCTCCCTTTACAATATGATGTAGTTGATAAACCAGCCCCCAAACCTGTACTGATACTGATGGGCAGTTTGAGGTATGATCTCACCTCTTCATAAAATCATGCAATTGACACAGACAGATCTGTCCACAACACATCAGTGTACATTTTAGACACTTCTGCATTTGATGTGCCATCGAAATGCTGTCCAAATGTTATGCTATATTCTCCACATGCCTAACGCACCACGCTAATTGGTCTATCACCTTGTCAATAGCTACCTTGCCAAAGAGTCAATTAGGGCTTTGAGACCTTTAGAAATCAGGATATTGGCCTCTTTTTTTTTGCAGCATTCCAAACAGTGAAAATTACAGCTTTAATGAGACTTGTCCAAATTATTTTTAAATATTGTGCTTCATTCAGTTTAATTTTACAAAGTTGATCATCATCATGTCATGGCTACAAATACTTAAGATAAAGATTGCATGACTTATATAAGAACTATGTTTCAAGTTGCCTTATGAAATCATACTGTATATACTGAAAACAACATAGACCCGGATCTGCCATTGCAGATCAGGGTCAGTGTTTGTTCTACTGATTACTCCTGACAAACTGCAGAGACCAGATCTGGGCCTGTGCTGTTTGCAGTAGGCCTCAAGTTATAAACTAGTATATACAGTAAGAGTGTCCTTTACATTTATGGAAATGGTTGTTACAAATAGTGTTATGGAGATAAACTCAATTTAAACTAGTCTCATAAACAATTCAGCCTTTTGAAGGCATTTAACATTAACATGGAGAATGATGTTCAAGAAGATTACTGTATATACTTGCGTATAAGCTCAGTCCAAATGCAAACAACATAGACCCTGATCTGCCATTGCATAATGCACTGGTAGATCAGGGTCTGTGTTGTTTGTTCTACTGATTAGTCCTTACAAACTGCATAGACCCAGATCTGCTGGCACATAATGCGCTGGCAGATCTGGGTCTATGCAGTTTGCAGTTAGTATTGGCTTATATGCAAGTATATATGGTAAATATTGGTCTGTGTATGCTTCTTCCCAATTAGTTCACATATGCTGATACACATGTAATTTAAGGAATATGTGAAAATATACAAATTATGATATTATGAGACTGCATTGAGGAAGAAGCAATCATTTAGGTTGAGACTGACCAAAGTTTTTTTTTTCTTTTCCATTTACAGGGTGATAATGGAGCAGATGATTGTCAGCAGGCACTGGAGACCCTGTTTTCAGTCCTCTTTGCTATGACCAAGGTCATGGTAGGTGCATTGTAATCTTGTAATTCCCCCCCCCCCAATTTCATTTTGAGAGATCCACTGTGTATTCTGAGCATAAAGTTGTTGCGGTTCTAAAGGTGCTTATTTCAGTTTTCAGTGCATGAAGTGACAGACATAACTCCCCAGATGGGGACATTAACAGCAGGATCTACTGGACCAAGCAAAGTCAGATGCCTTGCTCAAGGACACAGTGGGGCATGACATACACTAGCAATGGTCTGATCATTAATCTGAGCGCTGTGCCACTTTGAGTAGTAATTTTTGTAGTGGCTATACTCTGTATATGTTCATATGTTTGAATCCATAGCTCATACTAGTGTAAACTTTGCAAGTATGTCATATAGGATGTTACTTGTAATGTCCATAGCTCAAGAACCATTCAGCATATTCAGCATATTCAGCATATTCAGATACAATTTGAACATAGACCTAGATATACCTTTTATGGGTTTTTGTTCTATCAACACCATTTTGGATAGAGTTATGGCCCTTGGCAATCATCACCTAGAATGTCGATTGTAACCAGCAATTACAGCGCTTTTTAGCTCATCTCTGTGAAATAGGGGAGAGCTCTTGTACTACCCAGGCACTGGCATCAGTGTCTCCACATATAATAGCATATACATATTTTCAATTGCACTGCATCTCAACCCCTCTTTCTTCCTAGGTCCTAGGTAACAATCTGGAACTGCTTTAATAGGACACACCACCCACCCACCCTGCCCCCTTCTGGAAAGGGGGCTAACTTGGTACATGTCTTGGTTAAGTTTATACTTGGAATCATGAAACCTAGTGAAGGGATGCATCTTAACAAGTAGTACACCCTCAGCACAAAAGTAGGTCACTGTAACACATTTTAGGATTCACTAACTTGGGTTCAATTTTGTGTTGTAAGTTTATTTCTCAAGAATTGTTCATGCTAGAATCATCAAACCAGCTGACTGTATGCATCTCTATTAATACCACACCCTTACAATAAAAGGTCACCAACCTGCATTTCACATTTTACTAGCTTAGGTTAAGGTTTAGCATTTAGTTCATGGCCACATACGTTTTTTGAATGCTGTGTACATACTTTCCTACCCAGAAGCATGAAACTTTGTGAGGGGATACACATTGATGAATACTGTTACCTCATTGCAGAAGTAGCTCATTATGACCCATAGTTTATGCTTCTCTGACTTGGGTTGAATATTGTGTTTGATATTCATTTTTCAGGCACTGTTAATGCCAGAATCATGTAATTGATGATAATCTGCATCTCAGTTAGCACCATATCCTTAAAACAAATTAAGCACATCGTGACCTGTATTTCATCATTTACTGGCTTTGGTTATGTTTTTGCATTTAGCTCATGACTATGAGTTTTTGGCATGCTATATGCATACTATCCTACCTTTAATCATGAAACTTGATGAGGTGATGCATCTTGATAACTATACCCATTTTGCAAAAAGAGGTCTCTGTAACCTATATTTCATACTTCAGTTACTTATTTGCAATTTTATGTTTAAAGGTCATTTATTGGGTACTATTTATGTTAGAAACTTGGTAATTGGATGCTTCTTTGTTAGTACCATACCCTTACAACCAAAGAAGGTCACTTTGACCAACATTTTATGCATTAAGTATTTCTGTTTGGCTCATGACCACAGATTTACCATGCTATATAAATTGAAGACTACACAGAAGGCCTTCATGTGGGAATAAATATCTTTATTTAATGGTAAACTTTCCATATAATTGACTGTACATTGTATATTGTTATGGATTAAACTCGATAGTTTAACTGTGTATTGTACATGTGAATGAGTATAGTAATAAGATGAGAGGACTGTATGCATTTCATGTCAGTCCTCAGCTGTAGTGGCTACTTAAGGTAGTTACTGATGCTTGAACTATACTTCTAATAGTGATCATAATGTCTCTCACTCCCGAGTTACTTTGACATGCGACTTTCACCTGGTAAAATATGGCTTCTGGGGTTGGACAAGTCTAATAGCTTCTGCAGCAGATTTTAAGAACAGTGCTTTTAAAAAAGTAAATTTAATCCCTGGCTTTTAGCTCTACTGGTCATAGACCAGAAAAACTTATGGGATGGCCTGTTGTCCATCGTCCATCTGTCCATTAGCACAAGTTTGTTATCACTACTTCTCCTCAACTACTTGGAGGATTGCCATGAAACTTAACACACATTTATCCCAAGGTTTAGTTGGTCCTCCATGAAAATGGTGCCATTTGGACATACAATATGGCAGCCCCTGTGCCCATCATGAAAATCATATCGCTACACCTCCCAAATGGATGGTCATATCAACATGGGGTTTTCAATAAAAGATTTCTTATGATGTCTTGTTAGTCCTAAATGAAAATGGTGCTGATCTGCCAGAAAATATGGCCACCATGGCAGCCATTATGAAAATCTTATTGCTACTAAATGGAAAGTCATATTGAATGGAGTTTTCACCAGAAGACTTCTTATGGTGTCTAGCTGATCGTAAATTAAAATATAGCCACCATGCAACCATTTTGAAAATCTTGTTATTGCTAGTCCTTCTGAATATCAGTGATGATTTCAACACTCTACAGTTAAAAGGAAGAAACAGCCTTATCTTGGATTCCTGGACATTTTTTTGGCCAGCAGAGCGTCAGTGTCTTCGAGGGACTCTTGTTATCAACTTGTTAAAGCACAACTACTTTGATATCATAAAAATGAATGTTCATTTTGTTTTTGTTTTATGTTTTTTTATGCTCTGACAGAGGCCAATATTTCATTCTCAAGTTCACTTTAGTCTGAATTTATTTTCTGCATGATAGTTAATGTTTACAGCGGTGACTGAAGACTGCTAAAAGCTTTGTAGAGGCAAACTATGTAATCATTAAGTACACTGGTTGATATGTTGAATATTGTCATGTAAAATGAATATTTTTAGCCATTTCTGCATTGCATATAATATTCCAGTCCCCTATGATCCCATTCATCACTGACTACATGTACCAAAATCTGAAGCATATGGTGGATTCAGAGTGTACCAAGGGGCAGGACACCAGGAGTGTGCATTTTCTGCTGATTCCAGAGGTCAGGTAAGGAGCCGTATTGAGTTACCTCCTCTTTGTCATGATAGCTGATAGTTTTGCTAACCACTGTTATGTTCAAATGGCTGCTGGATCCAAAGTGCACAAATTGAACCAGGAAGTATGCATTTCCTTTCGATTCCAGAAGTGGTTAACTTCACTTGGACTTTTTAGGTAACCACCTTGATTCTCCAGATACAAATATGTATTTGGTGTCACAGTGCATCGATATAAATGTAAAACAGACTGTATTTATGCGGCATGCATGATAACTTTCCTATTCAGATATAAACTCTCAGGTAATTCCTCCTGATTGAGGCAGCACCAGAATTGATCCATTCCATTTTAGCTCACCTCTAGAAGTAGAAGAGAGCTGTTGTACTCCCCTGTCATCAGTATTCGCATTGGTGTCAGAATATATAAAAGCAGACATATGTACTGTCTCACTGCATCTCAATCAGTCTATCTTCATTGGTTGGGGCCCCGGGTGGCTGAGAGATCTAAGGCACTCGCCTTTACAGATCACTGACATCTCGCCTCTGTTCGCATGGGTTTGAGTCTCAGGCTCAGCCAACGTGGGTATATGAGAAAGCTTGCCAGTAGCTTCCCATGGGTCGGTGGTTCTTCCCGGGGTTATTTCTCGGGTTCTTCCTCCACCAAATATACTGGCCGCCATGTATAGCCTATCATGTGCTGAAAAATGGTGTTAAACCCATAACAACCAACCAACCAACTTCATAGGTCCTAGGCAAAAGTTTGGAGTGAGTTTCATGGCACCTACCCCCAGAGGACGGGACCACGAGAGCTAACTTGATTCATGTACATTATTTGTACATTCTTGGTTAAACATTTGCATTTAGCTCATGATCCCACAAGTTTTTTGCAACTTGTAGACATATAGTTACATATGGAACCAAGATACTTGGGGAGGGGATGCATATCGATGAGCATTACACCCTCATTGCAAAAGTAGGTAACAACGGCAGATATTCTACACTTCACTGACTTCGGTTAAATTTTACATTTTTAGTATATTTTTCCAGTACTTTTCGTGCTAGAATCATTAAACTAGATGATTGTATGTAACTCTACTTCTACCACACACTTAAACAAAAGATCACTGACCTACATTTCACATTTTACTGGCTGACATTAAGTTTTTACATTTAGTTCATGACAACATAGGTTTTTTTGCATGCTTTGTACATGCTGTCCTACCTAGAATTATGAAACTTGGTGTGGTAATGCATCATGATGAGTACTACACTCTCATTGCAAAAATAGGTTACTGTGGCCACTATTTCGTGCTTCCCCAAGTTTACTTAAATTTTGTGTTGTTAATTTCTCAAGCATTGTTCATGCTAGAATCATGAAACTTGATGATGATATGCATCTTTTTTAGTACCACACCCTGCAATAAAAGAAGGTCACTTTGACCCGCATTGCTCATTTTACTGGCTCCGGTTAAGTTTTTGCTATTAGCTCATGACCTTGTAGGTTTTTTGCATGCTTTGCACATACTATCATAACAAGAATCATGAACGTGGTGAGGGATGCATCTTGATGTACTACACCCCCATTGCAAAAGTTCGTAAATATGGCCCATATTTTTAGCTTTACTGATTTTGGTTAAATTTTGTGTTTGAAGTTAATTTCTCAGGCACTGTTCATGCAAGAATCAAGAAACTTTATGATGATATGCATCTCTGTTAGTACCACACACTTGAAAGAAGGTCACTGTGACTTGTACTTAACCTTTTACTGGTTTTGGTTAAGTCTTTTAGTTCATAGGTTTTTGCATGCTATATGTATATAATCTGTTTGATTCCTATTATAATCCAGTTTTTCCACTTTCACTAAAAATCCACCAACTTTAGCAAAGTTTTAATACCTCAGAGTTTGCCTAATGTGTATACGTAATTACACAAGATATTTTGTTAATGCATTAAACTGTTTTTGTTTTTTGTCTTGTTTTTTTTAATATATAAATATCATTATTGTTGGTTTTAACAGCATTTTTAGCACATTATTGACTATATCATGCTGACGAATGGGGGCTAAGTACCTTTCACAAGGACACACTGAATCAGCTGGCCTGGGTGGGTATCGAACCTGCAACCTTTGGATTATGAGTCGGACACTCAATAATCTGAGCTACCATGGCTTCCCATGCATTAACTTAATTTTGTAATTCTTTGTCATCTAAATTGGCCAAACGTGTTCTCCATAAATGTGGAATGAATGCTATTCCTAACACAGCCAAATTTGACCTTGTACTGGTGTATACACATGCTATTCCAAATACAGCCAGATATGACCTTGTACAGGTGTGTACACGTTATTCCTAACAAAGTCAATTTTGACCTTGTACAGGTGTAAACACGTGCTATTCCAAACAAAGCCAGATTTGACCTTGTACAGGTGTAAACACGTGCTATTCCAAACAAAGCCAGATTTGACCTTGTACAGGTGTATACACAGGCTTTTGTTTACTAACCATTATCGGGACTGCATTGGTGACAATACACTCAAGTTATAAACTGGTCATGTATGAACAGGTAGTACATTAATTGTTTCAAAGGCAAATAGAGTCTAGGCAGAAATTTTTAACTTGCCAAATATGTCTTCTTCTCGTTCATTATCAATATTTATTGTATTTGCATTCTTTGATTTATACATGCATATCATACTATATAAGATTTTAATTGTAACCTGTATTTGTTAGATCTGTTGGTCATTGACCAGAAGAGCTTATGCAATGGCCTTTTTGTCCAGTATCCATTAGAACAAGTTTGTTATCACTACTCCTCCTAAACTACTGGATTTTACCGTGGCCGAGTGGGTTAGAGAATTGGCCAAGATAGTATATAAGTTAGTTATTATTATTATTATTAAAGAATATTACAGACTTTAGAGACACATTCTTCCTATGGTCTAGTTGGTCCTAAAGACCTTACTGCCCCTCAGACATCAAGTATGTATACCATTTTGAAAATCTTGTCTCTCCTACTCCGAAATGGATGGTCATATCAGCATGGGGTTTTCACTAAAAGACTTCTTAGGATGTCTAATTGGTCCTAAAATGAAAATGGTGCTGGTCGAACATCCACTACTTCTTACCACTACTTCTCCTGGATGGTCATATCAACATGGGGTATTCACTAAAAACTTCTCATGATGTCTAGTTTGTCCGATATGAACAGGGTGCTGATCTGACATCCAGGATGGCCACCATGGCAGACATCACTACTCCTCCTGCATGTATGATCATATAGATATGTGGTTTTCACCAAAAGACTAATTATGCTGTCTAGTTGTTCCTAAAGGAAAATGGTGCCAATCAGACATCCAGTATTGCCACCATGGCAGCCATCTCAAAAATCTTTCCACTACTACTCCTAAATGGAAAGTCATATCGACATAAAATTTTCACCACAAGACTTATTATGGCGTCTAGTTGGTACTAAATGAAAATGGTACCAATCTTGCATCTGATATCGCCACCCAATGGTTTCTTCAAAAGAAGAAACAGTTTTATCTTGGATTCCTGGAAATTCTTTTTGGGCAGTAGAGTATCAGTCCCTTCAAGAGGCTCCTGTTATTGTTTTCTGTTATGAAATAATCCCATCTAAGATGTACAAGATTGAACACGAAGCATGTACTCACATACCTTACTATGACACAAAACCATGTGCTTGTTAATATGAATCAGCTGTTGGAAGATGTGGGCATGATCTACATAGAGAGAGGGTACATATTGCTGTGCAAAACATGAACAACTAAAAATATTTTATTTAAAGTAAATGTGGAAAAATCCAAAACTTCCTTGTTAGTTATGTATGCCACTTGCATTACAGTGAGAATGGATTGTGATAAACTTGAAAACAACTTGGTATAATTATGGACTAGACTGACCTACCTCGAATCATGAAACTGTGATGCAATGCATCTTGACAAGTACTACACCTTTATTGCATAAAGGTCTCTGTGACCAATATAGGCTTGTCAACTCTTACGAATTGACTGCAAGTCTTACTGTAATTAACCATAATATGTGAACTAATGAATAAATGGCAAAAAATAACTTTTATTGTTGCGATCAAATCCGGATCTTGGCTTGTCCAGGTTTTGTCCGGATCTGGGTTTTCATATTAGATTCAGAGGAATTGGTCAAGGAACTAGACTAACTTTACAGGAGTACCTAAGACACTTTTATCTATCCATGATTTTTATGTAAAATGACTGAATAATCAAGAAACAAAAACAATTTGAATGCTTAAGGGACATTCAGTTCAAACAATCAGCACATATGTATAAAAAGGAATATTCAGATTCTTGGCCAAATTGGGGGGGGGAGCAGGAAAGGCAACAATTGCATTTACTGGACATCATGTTGTGTCGATTTGACTATTGCTTAGGGCTGGAAAGATGATTGCCGCCACCATGACAGATTTAAAAAAAAAAAAACACTACGTTGAGTTGGGAGCTCTAGCACAAAGGCATTGAGGTTCATGGATTTTGGAACTGCTGTTTCTGAAACTGAACTGGAGGTTATTATAATTTAAATGTACTTTACAAACTTTTTAGTTGAACATGATGTTGCCTTTGCTGCATCATATCACACTTCTGAATTTTTCAAATGCATGTTTTCTAAGTTGACCTGGTCTAAATTTTGAAAAAAATATTGACTGCCTTACTGAGGTGTTGTTAAGGTTGGCAGGTCGGACTATATTTCATGTTTCAGTGACTTTGTTGAAATGATGTGTTCAAAGTTCACTTTTTTATTCTGTTCATGTTAGAACGAAGAAACTTGACAATTGGATGCATCTCTGTTAGTACTGCACCCTTATAACCAAAGAAGGTCACTGTAACCTACATGCTCTGCTGTACTAACAGTTCAAGTATTTGGGTGTAGCTTGTGACCAAACATACTACTGCTTGCTTTATTTATACTGACCTAAACAGAAGGCCCTTTCTGACCAGTGCAGTTGAAAGTAGCATTAAATATCTTTATTCAGTAGTAAACATTTCATATTAATGACTATACATTATATATTGTGATAGGTTACTCTCAATATGTTTACTGTGTATTTATTGTACATATGAATGAGTAGGTATTAGAAGAGTGAACTGCTTGCAGTTCATGTGAGGACTCCGCTGTAGTGGCCAAAAAAATGTTAATTACAGATGCATGAACAATGCATGTAATAAAGTGGCCATACTGGCTGTCACTCCAAGGTTATCAAAGCCTGTGAGTTCCACTAAATAGAATCTAGCTTATAAGGGTGGACAATGATAATAGCTTCTGAAGTAGATTTTATGAACAACAATTTGAAGAAAAAAAATAAATAAATTTTTGGTTTTTAGCAGTACTGGTGATAGACCAGAAGAGCTTACTGGATGGTCTATTGTCTGTCGTGCATCAGCATAAGTTTGTTATCGCTACTCCTCCTAAACTACATGGATGATTGTCATGAACCTTTACACACGCATTCATCCCATGGTCTAGTTAGTCCTAAATGAAAATGGTTCCGATCTGACATCCAATATGGCCACCAGTGGCCATCTTGAAACTTTTGTTATAGCTACTCCTCCTGAATGGATGCTCATATCAACATGGGGTTTTCACTAATAAGACTTCTTATGATATCTAGTTGGTCCTAAAGGGGAGCCGATCTGATGTCCAATATTTCCACCACAGCAGCCATTATGAAAAACTTGTTATTGCTACTCCTCCTGAATGGAAAGTCATATTGACATGGGTTTTCGCCAGAAAACTTCTTACAATGTCTAGTCGGTCCTAACTGAAAATGGTGATGATCTGATGTCCAATACGGCCATCACTGTGGCCATCTAGAAAATCTTGTTATAGTTACTCCTCCTGAATGAAAAGTAATATTGACATGGGGTTTTCACCAGAAGACTTCTTATGATATCTGGTTGGTCCTAAATGAAAATGGTGCAGCTTGCACATCTAATATGGCCACTAGAGCAGCCATCGTGAGAATCTTGTTATTGCTTATCCTCCTGAATGAAGTCTAGTTGGTTATAAATGGAAGCCATCTTGAAAATCTTGTTCTCGTTACTTCTTCAAAACAGACAGTAATATCAACATCCTATGATGTCTTGTTGGTTCTAACTGATGTCTTGTTGGTCCTAAATGAAAATGGTGCTAATCTGACATTAAATATGTCTACCACAGCAGCTAATTTGAAAATATTGTGTTTTGCTGAAGAATATCAGAGATTATTTCAAGACATTGCAGTTAATAGGAAGAAATGGTTGTATCTTTAATTCCTGGAAAGTCTTTTTGGCCAGTGGAGCATCAGACCCTTTGGTTATCAACTCATTATAGTACTTCTACTTTGATATAATAGAAAAAGATTAAATTTTTTATATATATTTGATGCCTGTCATAAGGGCCAACATTTCATTGGTCAAGATCACTTTAGTCTGAACTTATTTTTCCGCATGATAATTAATGTTTACAGTGGCTACTGGATATTACTAAAAGCTTTGTTGAGGTAAGCTATTTAATCATTGATTACATTCTGGTTTTATGTGTGTGTATGTGTATTCCTATCGTACCATTTATCTGTAGGGAGGACCTGATAGATATACAGATAGAACGAGCAGTATCTCGCATGCAGTCTGTGATAGAACTGGGTCGTCTGGTGAGAGACAGGAATACCTTACCCACCAAGGTGAGTGAGCACTTGCTATTTAGACCTGTATTTGTGAATATTTTCGGGAATGAAATTGAAAATAAAGCTGAAAAACCCAAATACAGGTGTAAAATTTTGAGTGTATTAATATCACTAAAAATTAGAACACATAAAGAGAATCATAATTTTAGAAAATTCTGATCGGACTTTGATTCTAATTATCTTCGAGTTATGAAAAGTCAAAATATTGTGGGTCTTGAAATGAATTTAAGCTTGATGCTTCAACATTTTCAAGATTTTGCTAATTCATTTTTAGGAGCATCTCTATTACAGCAAGACTTGGTACTATTTTATCTAAATTGAGATGGATGTAAATAGATCTACAGAACCAGTCTCCATGAAGATTGTAAATATAGCTTTTTCATTCAATGGAATTTAATGTAATTGACATGACACTTGTTCTTGTGCCCAAAGTCATAATTAAACTTTGAAATTGTCTTCCTTCCACCATGTGTTTGATTAGTTTGATTTGGTGTTTACAGTACATAAACACTTTGAAGGTTAAATCATGCTGAAGCAATTAAAGTGTCTTGCCCTAGGATACACCAAGGTAGCCAGTCTGAGGAGATCCGATGGTGGGCATCGAACCTGCATCCTTCTGGTCATGAGTCCAACATCTTAACCACAGAACCACTGGTTTCTAATAAATATCTTAACCACAGAGCTACTGTGGCTTCTAATAATTATCTTAACCACAGAGCCACTGTGGCTTCTAATAATTATCTTAACCACAGAGCCACTGTAGCTTCCAATAAATATTTTAACAACAGAGCCACTGTGGCTTCTTGACCATGTATTGGTAATGAAGCCACATACTCAGATTTTTGCATACCAATGAATGTGAATATTTCTCCAGCAATGACCAAACATTTCTCCCTTGGTTTCACATTGACCAACATTGTAACCCCACTAAACCAATCAGGTAGGGGACACAACATATAGATTTGTCAAAGGGAGATGTCAGCTGTAAGGAGGTAAAAAAAATAGGGAATATTATAAGAGGAAAACAAAAAACAAACTGGCCGGATATTAAAGGTGACTGTTGGAGGGAAGTGACTCTTATAAGATGCCTGATTGTAAGTAGCAGTATTAAAGTAGGAGAAAATCCCTTTAAAAAACAGTAACAGATTTCAGCTCAGATTTGATCAACCCCCAGCAGGATTGGGGAGGTAGAATAGGTTTGATGCGCTCCCCAGTATGTCATAAGAGGTGAATAATGGAGGCAGGAGCCATGGTGGGTTAGTGCGTCAGACTCGCGACCAAAAGGGTACGGGTTCAAATCCTACCATCGGATCACTTGGGTCATGGTCTGTTTTCTGACAAATCAACTAAATATGCGAAAATCCTACATTATATTTTCAAGCCTTATCTTTATTTCTTAATTAAGTTCCTCCTATATTCCCTGTTATTTTCAAATGGATGCATCAAGATTCAATTCTAGAACAGACCCCGCCCGGGCAGCTAATGTGGTGTGTCCATGGGCAAGGCACTTTACTCCAATTGCCTTGGCACTAAAATAACCTAATTGTGTTGCTGTGCCATAGAACATTAAACCAAACCAAACAAAAAAGATTTTGATGAATTTTGGTTTGAGCTCTGATAATAGAAAAGACTGCAAAATGAATTGAAAAATGAACATTTTCCTGCTTTAGAATAAGAATGGATTATTAAATGTTTGAAAGGCTGTAATCTTTTCAGTATCCATTGAAAGAGGTTGTTGCCATTGCCAAGGACGAGGAGGTCTTGCAAGATATGAAATCCTTGGAGAGCTACGTTATAGAGGTAGTAACATGGCAGCTGCTTTACTTGCACCATAATGATATGAATAGCATCAAATTTCAAGACCAACTGTTTTTTTTTGCCAATGTTTGTGAAAGAGAAATGGGAATCTGGTTACACTTTTCGTGTGTCCATTTTTGAATACATTTGTGTGTACATTTTTGCATATATAATTGCATATATAATTTTGAATAGTTCCACTGTCAGCTTTCAATATTAAGGGCTTTGAGTCTTGGATATTGCAACCAGAGGAGAAAATTTGGGGGAAAAGTTGCTTTTGTTCAAAGTTGTGCTTTCATACAAATTTGTGTTAAGCAAAGTGCTGCATGTGGTATTAAATCCTTCAGGTATATGCATGAAAGTGTAGTAGACATGGACACGGACATTCATAAAGTGAATTTAGGATGTTTTCATCAAGCACTTGTTTCTTTGTCAACAGTTCTTAGCATTCAGAAATGTCCTTTTTGGATTTCTTCTGATTTTATCACTTGATTCAAATGTCTAAATTATATTAATCACTTTTCTTTGTATTTTGCAAAGTTGATGTGCTGGCACGCATTTTGATTGGGCAATCCATAATTTATAGAATAAGGTGCTAGTATAATTTAATTGTGACCCATCAGAGATCCTAAGCTTAAAGTCCATAGAATGTTTATATTTGTCATGATTCTGTCTATTGTGTATGACAAACTTTTGGTGTTGATTTAATTAAATATTAGATTCACATGTGATGACTTTTTATTAGTATTGCACATATGGCTACTTCAATCAAAACAAACTGAATTTTCAAGTTTTGTTTTGATACTCGTATTCTTCTTGCCAATATTATTAGTATTTTTATTAGAGGAATATTCTAGCATGTAGAGATACCAGCAACAAAATATCATATGTACTCACGTATAAGCTGATACCAACTGCAAACTGCATAGACCCGGATCTGCCAGCGCATGATCTGCCAACGCATTATGCGATGACAGATCAGGGTCTATGTTGTTTGCATTTGGACCCTGCTTATATGCAAGTATATACGGTAGTTTGTATCTGTATATAGTATGGTGGTATCTTACTTTCGACCTCATTGATTTGAACTCCAATCTTTCTATCTGCAGCATGCAAGTGTAAGTGAGCAATCAGATACCACCTTTCCTAGGTCAAGGGTTTTCTTCAGGCCTGGAGATCATAAAACTCAGACCTTGAGTTTGAGAGAGAGAGTTTTCATTTTGAGCAAATCAAAACTGGCATTATAAAAGTTAAGTTGTTTGAGACCGGCTGATACAAAATCCTAAGCTTAAACTCAAGCTCAGACATTTTATGATTTCCAGGCCAAGTTTTTTTGTTTTGGAGAGCATTCTTTGACAACTCGGAGATGTCAAATGTACTTCACAGAAGTTTTAAGAATTTGTTATACAGTTGGTATAAAAAAATAAATATCATGGTCAAATTGTGCACTCAGATGTCATAAGTTTTGCTTTGATCATGACCATTTAGACAATTCTTGGCAATCCTTGTTCTTGTCATACAGGAATTGAACGTGAAGGTGCTGACAGTTACAGCCAACAAGGAAAAGTATGGGGCACATGTGCATGCAGAACCAGATCACAAGGTCCTAGGGTCAAAGTTGAAAGGTGACTTCAAGAGGGTCACTGAAGCTATTCGCCAATTGACAGATGAGCAACTGACCAAGTTCCAGGCACAAGGGGAGATAAATGTGGAAGGTTTCACATTGCTGCCAGAAGATCTTCGTTTGATGTATAAATTTGATGCCTCAAGTGACTCCACACCAAACTGCTATGATGCTCATTCGGATGATCAGGTTAGTGAACAAGTCACGACAATTTTGAATATAAATTTATTTACATAAATCTTTTTGCAGCAAAAATTTAGTGGTCTTTTTTCTACTTATATTAATAGACCTGGAGTAAAAATTTAGCAAGCCTTTCTCTATTTATGTCAATAGGCCTGGAGTAAAAAACTTCAGGAAGCATTTCTGTCTGTGTTAATAAGGCTGCATTGAAAAGCATTTTGTCAGACATTTATGTTCAGTCAGTAGGAATGTGTTATTAAAGGGTTGTGGCTAATCAAATAATCAAGCATTAACAGGATGTACTGGTTACATGTCAAAAGTGCAGTGCCCTGTATGAGTAAATGGTGAACTTCCTGTGTCGAAAAAAAAGAAATAATAGAGGCTGATTTCTCCTGAACTGGTGGGCTAATTGTGTTCAAATTTTACAGATGTACTAAATAAAATGAACTCAATCGATTGAGTACATATTATACTTTAGCCCAGATTTTCCCTTTAAGGCAGCAATGAAATGTTTGAATTATGCTGTACATATTTTAAGGCCACTTAAGGATGATCTTTAACTATTTTGACTAAGCTGGTGTGTTATTTATGAAAATATTGTTGAACTAATTTTTATATCATTAATGACAATTATAAAATTTTGTACAAGTTCATATTTGTTTAGCAGCTAAGCTTTAATTCAGTACATTTTTTTAACTTTTATTTTCTTTAAATTAGCTGTGATGGTCTGATTTTTATTGACTTTCCCTATTCTTTTTGCACCAATTTGATTGGAAAAATATACTACATTCATCTTAATAGATACTGATATCTTATTTTTTTCTTTCAAAACTTACAAAAGTGAAACACAGGAGTCTAAATTTGTCATATGGCCAAATTTTTGCAGTGGTCATAAATCTGTACTTTATGTGGAATGTCATTAAACTTTGCATCATGTTCAGTGGAACTCACCATTTATTAATGGGTCATTAGGTAATGGAACTCCCCAGTAATTGATGGGTCATTAGGTAATTGAACTCCCCAGTAATTGATGTGTCATTAGGTAATTGAAATCCCCAGTAATTGATGTGTCATTATGTAATTGAAATCCAAAGTAATTGATGTGTCATTATGTAATTGAAATCCCCAGTAATTGATGTGTCATTAGGTAATTGAAATCCCCAGTAATAGATGGGTCATTAGATAATGGAACTACCTAGTAATTAAAGGGTCATTAGGTAATGGAACCCTCCAGTAATTGATGGGTCATTAGGTCAAGATTGAAAGTCATAAGGTAAGGGAGGTTCCAGGGTGTAGCTGAGACAGTAAATTTTGTGTCTTGTCTGCTTCTTTTACAACCTAATCTTTATTTGGCACTGCAAAGCCAGGATTGTGCTGATGTGCCATTAAATCCTATACATATTCAGTGTTGCACATGGAGCACAGGATAGTGGGTTTCCCACAATTTTTGGCCCCATGTCCTCCAAATCTTTACCCCTGTGCATTAATGGGTGCACTTTTTGACCATTATTTCTAATGCAATAAGTTATATGTCCCTTTGAAATTGTTTGTGTCCCCCAGATTTGGGGTACAGGGAGAAGCATTGTCCCTAGCTCACTGGATCCAAGGTGTAACACTGCATATATATATATATATTAGCAGATACAGAGATACTTTTATGGTAATAATGGCAGGTTGTCAAACATGCTTAGAACTGTGTAATGGTTTCGTGCTTTTGAAAGACATATAACAAGATACATTGCAATGCTGATGTTGTTTGTTGTTTTTTGGTAAAACTTGGTGTTGTGTTGAACCATGGTATATTTTGTTTTTAACTTAGGTCTTGGTTTTGCTAAATGTAACACCAGACCAGTCCATGTTGGATGAGGGTGTGGCAAGAGAGGTCATCAACAGAATACAGAAGCTGAGGAAAAAGGTGATTGCATATATACACACACACACAGCTGTTCCTCATTATGATGCAATAGTTGGGGTCCATCACCACTGATTTTGTTATGTGCCAAACAGCAATATAGTGAGAATGATACAATTTTTGTTTTTCTTCTGCAGGGGGGTGGGGAATAAACTGAACACCAGTGAAACATATGGTAATTACACAGCAGTTGGTGTTGGTAGACACCAGTCATGTTTTGTACTAAACTGCAGTATAGTGAGAATTGTTGAAAATTTGATGACTGGGGTGGGGGACAAATGCTAGTCAAACGAGTAGTTTATGTAAATTAAATCTATTTTTCGCTTAACGGTATTTGTGCATTTTATTTTGTCAAATAATAATGCTTTGAAAAGGAAATAAAGCTATAATACCAAGCTTCATGTGGTTTTCCTCCAACTCGTATTGTCATACATTTCATAGACCAATTCAAGTACAGTGGTTTAATTTTGGTCATCGAGTCCATAGCAGTACCGTGTTATATCTGGAATTGCATTATAATGGAAAGTGTAATAACAGTGGAGAGCTGTGTATTTATATTGAGAGAGAGAGAGATTACTTATATTGTTCCATATATATCTTGTGTGCATATTTTAAAAATCAAAGCATCACACAGATACCCTTTTTAATTAATTGCCAGTTACCGTATATAGTCACGTATAAGCTGGGTCCAAATGCAAACAACATAGACCCTGATCTATCTGCCAGCACATAATACGCTGGCAGATCAGGGTCTATATTTTTTGTTCTACTGACTAGTCCCTACAAACTGCATAGACCCAGATCTGCTGGCACATTATGCGATGGCAGATCTAGGTCTATGCAGTTGGTATTGGAATATATGCGAGGATATACGGTATTCCCACTCTGAAGACAGTTTGGGTGATTTTTTGATTGATTTTTGTCTACCTTTGCAGACAAATGTCTTATCTGTTATTCCATTCATCCCTTCATCAAAGGTCATAACGACATCAAACTTTGTACTGTACTTGCTCATGTACTACTGGGTATGGGAATTAGAGAGATTTTTTTCTCGGCCTCCAGAGGAAACCCGGAATTTTTTTTCAAAAGGTCATTCTGTTAAAGTCCGTGACAGGGACATTTTGAAAATTTTTTTTTTTTTTAACAGAAAATATATACATGAGAGCTGTAAGACTGGATGGTTTGGAATATTACTGGTAGCTCTTGGTGGGGGTTGGGCTGGGGTGGAGGAGGAATTTGGGTCACAAAAACACAATTTTATCAGTGTTGGATGGGAAATGCAAAATTGTCAAGAAGGCCATTTTTTTAAATATTTTTTTTTTGGTCTAGACATCTGAAATGCACATTGCAAGAATGAGAAATTTTGGAAGCAGTTCAAAAAATTACATTAATTTTAATCCATCCTGTTGTTTCATAAAGTCTTCAGGACTGCAACTATACTTGTGCATGATATTTGCCATTTTGGGGAAAAAAGGATAATGAGTATTATTAGTTTATTCATACTAAAAAAAAATTGTTCTGGTCTAACATAATGATAAAGTATGTCATAGCAAACAAGTTATGATTCCATCAGTGCAAATATCCCTTGTATTTTTATTTGATATTGTTCATTCTTATGACTATGTCTTTATTAATAACACTAATATTCCTGATGTTTTTATTTTATCTTATTCATATTTTATTTAGTTTTAGAAGAGAAGTACAGTATATAATTGCATATAAGCCGGTTCCAAATGCAAACAACATAGACCCTGATCTGCCATCGCATAATGCGCCGGCATATCAGGGCCTATGTTGCTTGTTCTACTGATTAGTCCTTACAAACTGCATAGACCCAGATCTGCCGGCGCATTATGCAGTTTGCAGTTGGTATCTGCTTATACGCAAGTATATACAGTACCTCAATTCTAGTACTATAGAATCCATTCCAGACATTTTTTGTTATGTCCATCTTTCTCTAGATCAGCAACATCAAATTGTGTTTTGATTCATATACACAGT
This sequence comes from Margaritifera margaritifera, assembly GCA_029931535.1. NCBI lineage: Eukaryota > Metazoa > Mollusca > Bivalvia > Unionida > Margaritiferidae > Margaritifera > Margaritifera margaritifera. The sequence goes on from JAQPZY010001005.1 coordinate 792,478, forward strand.
TACTTCCCCTGCACATTCACCTATTTCCCAACTGGATGTGCTCGAAGCAGCAGCTAATGTGTATTGTACTGGATACAATATACAATAAAACCTGTTAATTGCTTTTTGATACCTTGTTGAAGGCACTAATAAGCTTCAAATGCTTTCTCAACTATGGATATTCTACCCTCCATTTGTTATGGTTGGGTATTTGGGAATTTGTTTTTCATGCGATAGCATGACTTGACAAGTTTGCATCTTTCAGAGGAGTAAATGGCCACAAAATGCTGTCTCTCTATTAAATATAGTTAACTGAAGACAACGTGGACAGTATGTTTTGTACTTTTCAGTTACATTCGTGTCAGCTTTTCTAGAAGTTTAAAGATTGTTTCTTTGTCAAATTAACATTGAAAAAAAAAACAAGATTAACTTTTGTGCAAAGAAAATCTTAATTTATCTTTCAGGCGAAGCTGGTACCCACAGACAACATCACAGTGTATTATCAAGCACCCAAGGAGCTAGGAGACATTATTGTGAACTTTGGGGATTTCATCTACAGCACAATCAAGCAGCCTTTGGTTCCCTACCCTGTTCCCACAGGAACTCCAGTCATCGTACAGGAGAATTTTAAGGTAAAATCGATGCTTAATGTGCAGCACGAGCTGTTGTGTTCGTGTTCATAACATTATAACATCACTTTTTACCTAGGTGTATTATAGCGCTATAATAAATTGGACGTAAAATGACTTAGTTCTGACTACAGTCTCTTATTAAATAATTACAAGAAACAATCTTAGTCAATTTTAATAATGACAGTTACAGACTGGTGAAAGAAAATGATCAACAAAATGTATACATGACCTTTGGAAATCTTTGGTGATTTCTTTTTCGGAAAACCAGCGTAATCTCAATAATTGTGTCATACTGAAAACATTTGCTTTCCAGCATACCATTTCCTTTATGTATTTGATAAAAGGGATCTATGGTCTTGAACCTGTGCAAATTTGATAACATTTTAGCTCTACTGGTCCTAAATGAAAATGGTGTTGCTCAGACATCCAATATGGCTGCCACAGCAGCCATCTTGAAAATCTTGTTATTGCTACTCCATCTGAATGGATGGTCATATCAACATGGGGTTTTCACTGAAACACTTGTTAAAATGTCTGGTTGGTCCTAAATGAAAATGGTGCCAATCTGATGTCCAATATGGTCACCACAGCAGCCATCTTGAAAATCTTGTTATCATTGCTTCTCTGGAAAGTTATATCAACATGGAATTTTCACCAGAAGACTTCCTATAATGTATAATTGGTCCTAAATCAAAATGATTCTGCTCGGACATCCATTATGGCTGTCACAGTGGCCATCTTAAAATCTTGTTATCGCTACTAATCCTGAATAGATGGTCATATTAACATTGTGTTTTTGCTAAAAGACTTATGATGTCTATTTAGTCCTGAATGTAAATGATGCCAATTTGACATTCACTATGGCCTCCACAGCAGCCATCTTGAAAATCTTGTTATCACTACTCCTCCTGAACATAAAGTCAGAATGGCATGGGTATTTCACGAGATGACTTCTTATGATGTCTAGTGGGTCCAAAATGAAAATGGTGCCACCCTGACATCCAATATGGCCACAGCAGTGGCCATATTGACAATTTTGTTATTGCTACTCCTTGTGAATGGATTGTCATATCAGCATGGTGTTTTCACTAAAAGACTACTTATGATGCCTAAATGGTCCTAAATGAAACCGATGATCTGGCATCCAGTATGGCCACCACAGTAACTGTCTTGAAAATCTTGTTACTGCTACTCCTCCTAATGGAATGTCATATCAGTATGGGTTTTTCACCAGAAGACATCTTGTGGTGTCTGGTTGGTCTTAAATAAAAATGTTGCCACTCTGATATCAAATATGGCTACCACAGTGGCCATCTTGAAAATCTTATTGCTTCCTAAATGGAATGTTATATCAACATGGGGTTTTCACCAGCAGACTAATTATGATATCTAGTTGTCCTGAACAAAAATGGTGCTGATCTGACCTCAAATATGGCTACCACAGTGAACATATTGAAAATTGTGTCACTACTTCTCCCGAAGGGATGATCATATGAACATGAGGTTTTCACCAAAAGTCTTCTAATGGTGTCTAGTTTGTCCTGAATGAAAATGGTGATAATCATAAATTCAGCTGCTTTGAAAATGTTATTACTCAAGAATATCAGCGATGGTCTTAACACTCAACAGTTAAAAAGAATAAATGGTCTTGTCTTGAATGCCAGGAAAAAGATTTCAGACAGTAGAGTGTCAGTCTCTTTGAACGAATCCTGTTAATTACTCACTCAGCTATTATTTTATGGTCAATTAGTGGCTTTTGCCCATACTTTACTATGCAAGTACCCTTACATGGGAATGGATATTCAAGTACCCATGGCACCAGAAAATGGATACCAACTTACATTTTGAGATACTTTAGGATTGATTGGACTCTTAGCTATACAAAAATTAAAAAAAATTGAAAAAAGTTAAATATTCCAACACTTGCAAGTGATTGTTTTTAATGTAAGGAAGATGATTTTATTATACAATTAAACCTTTCTTCCACATGTTAATTTTCCAAATCTGTCACTCATTTGTTAGTGTGGTCCTTACATTATTACCGTGTTTTTTAATTGACTTTGGAATTTCTCCTTCCTCGACACAGATACTTTGAATTGCCCAGTATGGAAATGCCAGCAAAAATTAACTAATGGATTTTTACACGAAGCTAAATCAAATTGAGTTTGCCCTGCCCTGTCTAACACCAGTCATCTTGTTCTAGTTCACAAAATATTGTGCATAGCAGCAGCACAGATCTTATTCAGACAGGTGTTTGCACTCTTGAAAATTCATGACATCAGCTTGAGCCTAAAACTGAGAGAGACAGACAGACAGAGAGAGATCGAGAGAGATCAGCTTGAGCCTAAAACTTAGAGAGAGAGAGAGATAGCGAGAGAGAAACTTCAAGAGCTTTTGTAATCTATTATCGTATCCAGTCACAGTTCATTGGTTTACCAGCACCTTCCTTATGCCATGTTATCACTAAAGTCCCTGTTTTTACCTCACCTGGTAATTAGGAAAGCTATAGATTCTGGGCTATAAAGGTCAGAGGTCATTGTCATGGAAAATCTAATAAGAAAGTAATGGTTTCTGCACATTCAGTTTAGTTCAGAACTGCATACTTTGACCAGAGGTAGAGGTCATTGAGACTCATTGGTCGGTAATCTCCAGAGTCAACCATACCCTACTAGTGTCTTCACAGAGGACTATTAAACACAGGCAGGCATATAATGTGCCATTGAAGGTGCCCTTGATGATGAAGTGTTTTTCTGACTCCATGTCATAGATTATTTTGCTGAAACCATTTGGCATAATTGAGCAGAATTTTCTTGACATCGGCAAATTTGGTTTGAATATGCTTGTTTGTGTGCCTATGTAGGTTACCTGATTAGATTTTCATGCCATTTACCATATATACTTGTGTATAATCTTATACTAACTGCAAACTGCATAGACCCTGATCTGCAGTCGCATAATGCACTGGCAGATCTGGGTCTATGCAGTTTGTAAGGACTAATCAGTAGAACAAACAATATAGACCCTGATCTGTCAGCGCATTATGCAATGGCAGATCGGGGTCTATGTTGTTTGCATTTGGACCCGGATTATATGCGAGTATATGGTAAATGATTTTTGCAAGCTTTATCAAATTTTTGAACATTCTTGGTTTCTACCTTTTGTCTGAAATGCGGGTATAAATGTTGTACATATACATGTCTAGTTGCTTATGTTTGGACAAGTTCCATTACTTCTATATAGGCTTGACAGGTTTTGAGTTTTTTTTTTTACATGAAAATCATGCAGATCATATAATGTTGATAATAGAATAGTAGAGTGCATGTTTTTTATACCTTGCTTTGCCAACCCTCAGCTAGGTAATGGGTGCACTGTTTACATTTATCGATCATGTGTTCAACACATTTGAACCACTGGCTTACTTCTGCATATCTTCAGACTTTACCTTATGCCATCACACAATATTCTCTGACTGCATCCAGTTATAACATAATGGTTCCATCATAAATTGTAGCTCATTGTATGAATTCTTTCTTTCTCTTTTTATTTGATAACTTGTAAAAATTGTGGCATACAATGTTGGACAAACTCGTAAGTAGTCATCTAAATGCATGAACAAACAGAGATTTGACATAAATAACTTCAGTGATCCATCATTTTCATCTCATGTTGCCACACATTTTAATGATGGCTTCCATAAGTTACAAGATTTGTCATTTATGCCAGTTGATATTATTAATTCTGAAATGGAATATCTATTAAAGGAAACATTGGATTCACCATTTAGATATTGTCTTTTCAAAAGGTTTAAATTCTGAGATTTCATTAATCGATACATTCAAGGTAATGAATAAATTCTACATAGTTAAAGGAAATTATATATAAAAAAATGTTGATTTCTTTATATATGTTCTACTATTTATAGTTTTCAATAGAGATTAGTGGATATCGTAATGATCCACTTTTATATATCTTTTTATGTATCTTTTTTATGCATCTTTTTATGTATTTTTTTTATATGATGTTTCACCATGCTATATATGCATATCGGCCATATTCCGAAACAGTGAAGTGTTTTTTTAGGTCCCAAGAGGGTAAGTGCACGTGACCCAAAAGAAGCGATGTTATCCAATTGAGAATAAGCTATCTTTTCATAAAAGCCTATAGAAAACGACTGGAAATTCAAATCTAAATATTTAAAAAAATAACTTATGTTTTCTTTAAAGCATTAAATATATTTACAAACAAAAAATAGTAGGTAGACTTAGCATTGACAAATATCATCACTACACAGATACACGTATGTACAAACACTTGCCTAATCACAACCAAACTGACATTTTAAAAAAAATACAAAGTTTCTGTCTTTAAAATCCATTGGATGGCAGAATATAGTCTTAATTTGATGCAGTCTTTGCTACTTTCAATGGTTCAGTAGGGGGTTTGAAGGTAATTCCAGTGTCATTTGTGTTCATCTTTGCACTTATTAGAGACTGGATGGTATTGTTGTTCAAATTTCTCGGCCGAATTCTCTGAGTGAATCCTGATCAGAACTGAGTTGTTTTCGCTGACCATAAAGTTGGCATAGTCAGAACTGTATCCAATACAGTTTGACAACGAGACATTCATGTCTCTGTTGAAAAAAAAAATATTCATCACATTAGGGACCGACCATTTTATGGAGAGGGGGGGGCGGGGGCATAATTTTTCAAGCTTTAAGGGGGCCATACAGGTAATACAGCAGTAGTAAATGCCTCTGTCCAATACAGGTGTTAACGCAATCTCTTTAACAACACAAATCAACTGTGTAAACATGAGCATGTGCTTATTATTATCTTTCAATCAATCTATTTCATGACTAAATCATTCGGAAAAGCATGGATCGATTAATAGTTGGTACTTTAACAAGATTAAGAGATAATGAATAATAAAAATGAAAACTAACCTGAATGTTCGATTCAACGTGATCTGACTTGTCCTGATTACACCAGTGCTGCTATGTCGAGTACTCTCCAGAATGACGTATTGATTTGGTGTTTGCAGTATGTACAAAGAATGAAATGCTCCCTCCCCTCGCATGGTCATGGGTTTAATGTTTGCTACAAACCATAAAAATTTAACATCTAATGGAGAAAGATCCAACTGTGGCAATAAAAGACTTGTTTCCTCATCAGAAGTATGTCCATGAATTTAAGTAGCAAATAAAAGGGTTGCTTTTGTATTTGTCAAACCCACATTAGTGGGAAGCGTGACCTAGGAGTCACTTTTCTGATGGCAGAGGTGGTTGTGTCAGCAATTTGTTCAGGTTTTGGTTAAGTTTTATTTCATTTGCGCATATTTCCTAAACCACAGACAGTTCATTGTATGACATGCTTGCTCGCCCCTTTGACCTTAGGGTCAGGGTCACACTCATAGAAATTATGGGGTTTGTTCAAGTTTTTTCATTTGTTTGTAGTCCTAAACCCCTTGATAGATTTTCTTCATATTTGGAATTACTGTATATACTCGCGTATAAGCTGATACCAACTGCAAACTGCATAGACCCAGATCTGCTGTCACATGCGCCAGCAGATCTGGGTCTATGCAGTTTGTCAGGAGTAATCAGTAGAACAAACAACATAGACCCTGATCTGCCGACGCATTATGCGACGGCAGATCAGGGTCTATGTTGTTTGCATTTGGACCCGGTTTTACGAGTATATACGGTAATCATTATAAAACTAAGCCAGTTCTTTCTAAGACATGCTTACTCACCCCTGTCATCTTGGGATCAACATCACAGTCAATTAAATGACCCTTAAATTTTGGACTTGAGGGACAATAGCAAAAAATATGAAATTATGATTGTTGCAGTCAAATCCAGATATTGGCTTGTCCATATTTGATCAGGATCTGGGTTTCGTGTTGGATTCAATGGAGTTGGTCAGGGAACCAGACTAACTGTACAGGAGTACCTCGGATGCTTTAATCTGTCCGTGTTTTTCATGCAAAATGTCTGCATGGTCAAGCTGTTGCTTATAGCATTTTCTCAAAATGATGTCCAGCAAATGAAAATATGTTGAAGGCAAAAAAAATCGGCCTCTTAAAAAGTTCAAACAGTTGGCACAGGAATGTACAAAGGAATATTCAGATTCTTGGAAAAAATTAAGCAGGAAAGGCAGCAATTACATGTATTGGACATCATATCATGTTGATTTGAGTATGCCTCGTGACGGTAGAGATGACTGCCACTGCCATGTGAAATTAAAAAAAACAAAACAACTATTACATCGAGTTCAGAGATCTAGCAAGAAGTCTTTGAGCTCCATTGGGTTTGGAATTGTACTGGAGGTAATTAAGGTCTAAGTGTACTTGACACTTTTTAGTTGAACATAATGTTTGCCTTCACTGCATCAGATCACAATTCTGAACTTTTCAAATGCATGTTTTCCAAGTGAACAATAGCAATACATGATAATGATATTTCATTACACCATATTAAAAAATAGGTCTAACTTGCGGAAAAATATCAACTGCCTTACTATGAAGGTCTTGTTAGGGTTGGTGCGTTTGCATTGGATGCATCATTATGAGACTAAGACATTTAATTCAGTCACCTGGTCGCTCAACCTTTTGACCTTGGTGTCAAAGTCACATGTTTTATAGCAATACTTTGATTTTGGGCTTAACATGCTGGCTCTGGCCTTCTTCTTTGATTTATTTTGCAAAATGGGAATCATGGTAGCTCAGTTGTTAGAGAATCAGACTCGTAAATAAGGCTCATGGGTTGGATACCTGCCCATGTCAGATGCTTGTTGTTGGGAAGGCAGTTACCTCCCATTTCCTTGGCATTATATAGCCAATAATGTCTTAAAAGTGCTGTTAACACCTAACAAAATTTTTTTATTGCAAAACCAGCCACAAAATAAGGGAAGTGAATATTTTCCAGGTGCTCACACAATAGAACATCGGCATTAAGCATAGTTTGCTTTATCACAACATATCGCACAAAAAGCACAATTTCTTACCCCCAATCCCCCAGACAAGGATTTCCCAAAAATTTAATGAAAAAACAAAAAGAGAGGGACCTTTCTTGACATTGGAGTCTATGCCTGTAACCTGTTGTCTTTATAAACAGTAAACAATCATGATTTGCATGACTTCAAGCTGATTTTAAAGACAGAAGTTTTGTGTATTGTTTTTTTAATGTTTGTGTGGTTGTGATTACGAGTGCCTATGTGTGATGATGATATATGACAATGTAGAGTCTGCTAGCTGTTTTTGTTTGGAAGTGTTTAGAATGCTTCAAATTAAACAAATATTTTTTTTTTCTTTTTTCAAATGAATATATTCAGTCATTTTCTGTCAGCTTATATACAAATAGATAACTTGTTCTCAATTGCATAACATCGCTTATTTGGGTAACATGCACTGACCCCCTCCTTGGAACCACAAAACACCTTTTGAGTCTTAAAAAATCCCCAAAACTGTCTGGAAAGTTGACTGGTATATATTTACCATGTAAGTGATAATAGAGGAACCGCTGTAGCTTGGTATAGAGCATCGAACTTGTAATCCGAGGATCTCAGGTTTGATACCCACCCAGGCCAGTCCAGGTTGGCTGTCTCAGGGTGTCCTTGGGAAAGGCACTTAGTTCCCATTTCCTTGACACAATAATCTATTAAAAAGTGCCATAAACAACAACCAACAACATTAGTCGTTATAGAATCAATCGCATATATTGGTTCATCTCTCAGACCCACTTTCAGTTCTTACAATGGGTGTTGTTTTTTGTTACAACCTAATTCAAACTTTATCGTAGAAAAAAGCGAAGAATGGAACATAATTATATATATATATAACCACAGAGAAAGTTAAGTTTTTGTGTTTTCCTTTTTCAGTTCAAGACGTACTTCCTAGATATGACTATTGTAAAAAGAAAGGGAGAAGATTCCACAGTGGCAGAAACCTTGACCGCAGTTTTATCTCCTGTGTCAGTCAGGAATGCTGTTAGACCAAACTGCAGCTTTGTTAATGTCCAGTTGTGTGGCATGTCCACAGGGGAGGGAGTAGAGGGTGCCATGGCAACAGTTTTATTGGAAAACCCCCATGGACATGGCTTCCTTGATGCAGAGAACTTGAAACAACAGGTGGGTTGGTAATGGGTGAAATGGGATTTTACCCAAATTTTAGTTTTTGAAGAAGATGAAAAGAAAGGGAACTTGTAATGTTTTGTTTGAGATAAACATTCTACAATGTGAGATATAGCTTTTGAAATATCAGCAATCATTCATTTGGCATCAGTTTCCTTTTTGTTTCCATTCATCAAATTTAAAATCTAGATTTTACATGTTAAAATTTTAGTTAAATGTTTTTAAAATGGTATGGAATTAATCCTATTTAGGTCAGGGTTTTCATCAGACTTTTCGTATTATTTAGCAAGGAAAGAGAGAATACTAGAGGGTTAGTGTTTAAGGTCACACAGAAAAGGCAGTGAGATATTATCAGTGATTATAAATATCCACATCAATCTCATATAGCTTTATGCTGTCGAGAGTCCATATCTGAATTAGGGACTCTGTTTAACAACTTAATACTGTAATCTCTTCCATATTTCTTACAGATTCAGTCCCTGTTTGGGGTCAGAAGCAGCTATGTGGCACTGTACAGAGACTTTAATCTCAAACAAGAACTTGGCCCCAGTACAGATTTCCGCAGTCTTGATGCCAGTACATTGTATGTATCCTTAACCAGTGGGAAAAAGAGTTCTGGTCCAGCAGCACCTCTCAATATCTCTTCCCCAGTGTGCCACTTTGCCAACCTGGAATTAACCAGCAAAGCCAGTAGCAAAAGGAAAGGAACATTGCTGTTGGAAAATCCAAGGGGAAACAGTTTTACTTTGGAACAATTACGAGAGCAGGTTAGTTCCCATTGCTGAAATGGGTAACAAATCTTGAGGCAACATAGGTGGTGTGATGAATAATTAGAATAATTGAAGATGGAGAAGCAAACAAGCATTTAAATATGATTTTCCATAATCGGTTATAAACTAATATAAAGTTTTCTTCTTTTGAAAATTTTGTTTTTATGCCTGTAATTCTAATATTTGATTGCTTTGAAGTCCAGGATGATGTTTATTTGATAAACGATAGAGCAATGAAGGCATGTACTTTTATTGGTTGTTGATCACCAGTATCAGTTAATCGGAGGTTTTTAAGATAACATGGTGTTTAAGATAACATGGTGACAGTGATAATTTAACACAGTTAGTTACTGTAATTTGGTGTGTATAACATGCACTGCAATTTTAAACCCAGAATGAGATGAAAAACTTTTTTCTGTCATACAATGTGCATGCGATATAATACATTTAAAAATCTTGGTGATTTCACTCCATTATCATTGTGTGACAATAGTCCACCATTTTAGATAGTGCACTGATCATCACTTGTTGTACAATGTTAAATTGGTTTACAATTAAACAGTGTTTGACTGTTTCTGTGGTGGGGTTTTTTTGGTAGTACTTAATAACTGTACAAGGCACCTGATCACGACCAATAATTTTGTGTAGATATCGTAAAAGAATGAAAACAAAATTGGCAATAGGGAAATTACATGAGGGGTATTTAAAAAGTTGTCAGTATTAGTGTGCTGTACAACATAGTTATTTATTAGTGAACAGTATGCCATTCCATCCGCTCAATGTACTCCCCATGCATACATACTTTCTCAGTCTGATTAACCAATTATAATGCCATTTTGTATTCATTTTTTGGTATGTTGTTCATACATTGGAAAACTGCACTTTTAAACTGCATTGCAGCTTTCAAATTATATGCCTCATTGAATCTCTGGTAACGGGATTTAGGTGACAATCACATGGAGGATGTGGCAAAGTTTGTGCTGTGCTCCTTCAGGAAGTCTGTCACAATGATGGATATATGTACAGGTGCATTGTTATGGAGTAGATGGATACCTTTGGTACAGGTGTGTGGATGGGTGGTTCGGTAGTGTTGCACAACAACAATTACAACTATTGAACAAATTTCCATTTTTTAAGTATTAAAATATGCACATCTCATCACATAAGTCTTTTCACAGTAATTTGTTGCCATTCATACTTTCCTTATAGAAGCATTTTGAGCACCTCACAGGTGATCATTATCTGGATTATATATTGTGACAGTCCTCATCATAGTTGATCTTAACACTTAGGAGATGATGTATTGTTACTGGATCCAAGTTTCCTCTGGAGTCGGCCTGAATTTTCCTCAGAATGGAAAATGTCCTTTCAGTGTCTGCATTGGAATTTGGCAATGTTAATACAATTCTACTGAGTTCATATAAGGGCTGTTCTAAGTTTTAATGTTTGCCATGTCTATGGAGTTCACTCTGTTTCATCAAGTCCTTTAAATTCCTCTTCTTTTTCGTCACTTTTGAAAAGTCACTGTCAGGTGTTGCTGCACAAAAATAGTCCTTGTCTTAGTCTTCCCTTTCAAGATTGAACACAAGATTCTGTGTGAAAGTTCATGTATTTGTACTTCTTTGGATTAGTAGTGCTTAAAGAAATTTTTTTCATACACAGGCCCAGGGCAAGCAGCTTTAAAAAAATCACTTGTCCTGACTCAAATTCCACTTGCACCAGAAGGCCACAATTTTTTACTTTTATTTTGACACGGCATTGAAATTACTATAAATCAAATAAAGAAAGAAATATAATATTGCTTTAAATTGACTCTTTTTCTGTTTTCATATGTCTCTCAAATTGGTGTATCTAAGAAAAAATACTGTGGAATTTTTAATAATTGTGGCATGCTCCTCTGCTCTTGGGATCTCTGACTGTTTGTAAATCTATATCTTTGCCTTCACATCAATATACTGTCTGTGTATTTCATCATGATCTGTAGGGAAGAGTATTTGGGGGACTTGGAGTACTGTATATACTCGCATATAATCTGATACCAACTGCAAACTGCATAGACTCAGATCAGCCGTCGCATAATGCGCCGGCAGAGCTGGGTCTATACAGTTTGTAAGGACTGATTAGTAGAAAAAACAACACAGACTCTGATCTGCTGGCGCATTATGTGATGGCAGATCATGGTCTATGTTGTTTGCATTTGGACCCGGATTATACGCAAGTGTAGACGGTAGTTTCATTTTCTGAATGTTGCATGAACCTCCTCATGTTGCTCAATTGAATTGAAAACAAAATTAAGTCAGCAAGCCATGGGTCTTTTTTTTAATTTCAATTAGTAAAAAAAAAAGATAGATTCAAGTTTTGTCATTAATTTGTCATAGTAGAGTGAGTCAGTAGATGCATCACAGTTAGAGAAAATACTCACTGCATATATCGGTAGAATCGGAGACTACCACCTCTTTTGAACTAAATGGATTAAAATACAATATAAGTGACTCTGTTTCTTTAAGGAAAAAAAATTGTCTTTAATGCTTTTATAAGCTGCTAATTCTCTAGCTAAGATTAATTGTCAAACCATCACTTACATACTGCGTGATATATTTAATTAGTGTGTGCAAGGGACAGCATATTATTCATGAATGGCAGGTGAGCGCTAATTATAGGCAATGATGAAATATGGAGAACAGAAATAGTATTGTTCCCCATTCACATGCTTTGTTTTGTACACAAATCTTATAGCTTTCGATACAAGTAAGGAGATGATATTCATAAGGGTGATGGAACTACAAATGGAGCTCCAGCAAGGGCTGAATATTAATAATTTACCAGTGTCTTTCAAGAACTTCAAAATGAAAATGCTGCATTTCACCAGCATGCTCAAGGTATTCTTGGGCAAATTAAATAACTTTTTTTTTTGACAAGCCCAATGGGTAATTCATTTAAATTCAAGAGGGGCCCAATCTAGATTTAGAAGGTCCCTGAGCATTGGGTTATCCAATTTTTTTATTACTGGCTAAGATGACACTTCCTAGAATTGACTCAGACAATGCATCATAATCATGTTTGGCACATCAAAGCTTTGGCTGGTACTGATTACCTTTGAAAACACCATGTTGGGAGAGTTAAAGATTGATCACTGTATAGTCACGAAGAAGTAAGAAATACTATGATTTAAGATGAGAAATGAAACAAAGAACAAAGTTTGTTTTCCAAAGAAAAGTAAATTGCAATTTTACCTAGACAAAGCATTGTAATTACATTTAGCACATGAAAGCATTAGCTAGCACTGATTACCTTGAAAACACCACGCTGAGTCGGTGAAGCAATGATCACAGTATAGACACAAAGAAATATATAATACTGCAATTTAAGATGAGAAATAAACTAAGAACCAAGTTTATTATCCAAAGAAAAGTAAATTATTTACCAATTAATTTCATACATGAACCTAATAATTTGTGTCACAATATGTATCAATGTTACTATAATAGACAATCCAGTCACAATGTCCCCTAAATGTGCCTGGGATGAGAACTTTATCACTACTTGAATTATAAAAATTATGTTTCAGTTCAACCATGAATGAAGAAAAATGTATTAATCAACAGTTATTGAATATTAAACATTTACGGATATGGTAATCATATTTGTTCTGCTGCAGTGCTGTATTTTGTACAGATTGAATGTAATCATGACAGTAGATGAACAAGTCACCAGTCATGTTTATTTTCGGTTGAAGGTACACAACGGTGTGAAATGAATTGAGTTTATTAACATAAGCAGTCAAAGAAAAGGACTATCGAGGTTTATGAACCTTGTTTATTTCTTAAAGCTACCGGTAGTAAACAATGGAGGTACAATGTGATGGATTTAATAATTCACAATGAGTGAATGTGATGTGTATAGGCAGCTTTAGTGCCATGTTCCTTTTGTCAGATTGACCTGGAAATTTTTTATTTTTTTTGTTCTAGTGTAAAATATGCACTCCCTCCTGAAAATAAGAAAAATGATTGAAAATAAGAAAAATTAATAGAAAATATGTGCATTATACACACAGAAATAAGGTCTTTTGTCAGCAACACTAATTCTTTGATGGCTGGGGGGTTGGCGGGCGAAAATCAAACTAAATAAAAAACAAACTAAATAAAAAAAAACCAAGATTTTAAAAATATTTGCATATTTGTTTCTTCCCCTTTTAATTTTCCACTTTACCAAATTACAAAATAGCTGGAAAAGTAATTGAATGAAAGCCCCTGCTTAAAGTTGACTGTCATATATTATTGTAATAAAGTGTACAGTACCTAAAAAAAAAACATGGCAGATGACAAATATGCCAAATACACTGCTTAGCTTTTTGAGAAAATCTTCCTGGATGAGTCAGGTATATACCATAAATAAAATGCTTCCAGTTAAGATGGACTTTCGTTGTTTTGTGCAGTCCAAACATCAGCAATATGGTAGACATCAGTGAAGCCAGCAAACAGTTCAACTTTCCAAGACACAAGCAATTTTTATTAGCCCATCATAAGGCAGTATTATGTTATGATATCCACCTGCCCCAATGTCTGTCTGTCTGCTACCGATTTCATTGCTGCACAATAACTCTAGTTGTCCACCATCCACAGTTACCAAATTTTGTGGATGGCTTGCACTTGGGGCAAGAAAGAGCCCTATCAATTTTGGGGTGAAAAGCTCAAAGATCTAGGTCACTGTGACTGAAAGAAGACAAATGGTTTCCATACAATAACTCGAATTGTCCCCCATCAACAGTTACCAAACTTTGTTGATGGCTTGCACTTGGGATACAGAAGTACCTTGTTAATTTTGATGTCCAAAAAGTCAAAGATCAAGGTTACTGTGACTGAAAAAAGAAAAATGGTTTCTGCACAATAGGTCGAGTTCTTCATAATCTGCAGCTACCAAACTTTGTGGATGGTTTGCGCTTGTAGTAAGGAAGAACCGTATCAGTTTTGGGGTACTTTCACTGAAAGAAAAAAAAACGGTTTCTGCACAATAACAGTAGTTTTGCATCACAGACTCGGACCAAACTTTGTGGATGGCTTACACTTGGGGTGAGAAAGAAGCCAATCGATTTTGGAGTCAATAGGGCAAAGGTCAAGGTCGCTTTGAATGAAGACATGTAGTTTCTGCACACAAATTTCAGTTATCTACATAGAGGACTATTAAATGGGGCTGGAAGGGGCGTATAATGTGCTTTTCAGTATTCTAAAATGACATTGTCCATGAAAAATATAGAAATATCTCTGGCTGATTAAAATTGATGGATAGTCGGTACTAGTGAACTATTGATCAATCTTTAATACTAATTTCCTATAGTAGAAAACAATAATGTCACATAAGTACTTTGACTGAAACATACCCCAAATAATGTCACATAAGTACTTTGACTCAAACAAACCCAAAATAATGTCACATAAGTACTTTGACTGAAACATACCCCAAATAATGTCACATAAGTACTTTGACTCAAACATACCCCAAATAATGTCACATAAGTACTTTGACTCAAACATAACCCAAATAATGTCACATAAGTACTTTGACTCAAACATACCCCAAATAATGTCACATAAGTACTTTGACTCAAACAAATCCAAAATAATGTCACATAAGTACTTTGACTGAAACATAACCCAAAATAATGTCACATAAGTACTTTGACTCAAACATAACCCAAATAATGTCACATAAGTACTTTGACTGAAACATACCCCAAATAATGTCACATAAGTACTTTGACTCAAACAGCAGTGATAGTGTCAAGCATTGGAGTGACACTACATCACTTTGAGGTACACATTTTTTGTTAATAAAAAATTGTTTTTTTTTTTACTTGATAATATTTTCACAACAAAATTTTAAAGACCATACATACTAATATCCGTCACTATAGCATGCATGTGAAATAAACACAGTACATCCATCACTATACCATGCATGTGAAATAAACACAGTACATACTAATATCTGTCACTATACCATGTGAAATAACACCATACATACTAATATCCGTCACTATACCATGCATGTGAAATAACACAATACATACTAATATCTGTCACTATACCAGTTTACTGCATGTGAAATAACAAAATACATACTAATATCTGTCACTATACCAGTTTACTGCATGTGAAATAACACAATACATACTAATATCCATCACTATAGCAGTTTACTACAAGTGAAATAACACAATACATACTAATATCCGTCACTATACCATGCATGTGAAATAAACACAGTACATACTAATATCCATCACTATACCATGCATGTGAAATAAACACAGTACATACTAATATCCGTCACTATACCAGTTTACTGCATGTGAAATAACACAATACATACTAATATCCGTCACTATACCATGCATGTGAAATAAACACAGTACATCCATCACTATACCAGTTTACTGCATGAAATAACTGAGTTTGTGAAATAACAGTTTGCATGTGAAATAACACAGTTTACTGCATGTGAAATAACACAGTACATCCGTCACTATACCATGTGAAATAGCACAGTACATCCGTCACTATACCAGTTTACTGCATGTGAATATCCCAGATATTGAATGGGATTATTGTTTTACCAGTGAAATGTTAATATAATGATCAACTTGAAAAACTTACAAACTACAATTTACTGCAAGATTAGGTGATCGAATCAGTTCAGAAAGTTTCACAAAGTGTTTGATTCAAAGTTGTAGCCAAATGCTCTACTGGTAAAATTCACTCAGCTGATTGTTACCTCACATATGCAACCCTTGATTGCACTTTTTTCATCAGGAGTCTTGTAGAGAGTTCATTTGAATGATCCTGTCTGATCTGATAGCCAAAATAAAAGGGGTTGAAAATTAAGCCATTATTCATTAATTTAGAAATGCCGAGACTGTTTACTTTTTTTCGTGTCAGTATAACTACTGTATGTACTCACTTATAAGTCGAGTCCAACTGCACAGACCCAGATCTGCCATTGCATAATGCGATGCAGATCTAGGTCTATGCAGTTTGGAGTAATCAGTACAACAAACAACATAGACCCTGATCTGCCAGCACATTATGCAATGGCAAATCAGAATCTATGCAGTTTGCAGTTGGACTTGATTTAAACACGAGTATAAATGGTAACTAAACATTTGTGAAGCATTGCAGTGAATTCGTGTATTTTCATGGGTAGGAATTTTTGTGGTTTTGAAAAGAAACAAAAAAATTGTTTTTATTGGTACATACATTTTTGGATTTGGGATGTGGACCTTTTCTTTTCACAGAATGATCCAGGTTCATTGGGTCTATAAATTCATGGTTTGTAAGAACCATGTAATCCACGAAAATTGGTACCCCACAGAAATTAGTGAATTATGTAGCACAAATACTGTTGCATTTTCAAAGTCAGTCAATATAGATGGAGATTAAATGGGATTAACTTAAAGTTAACTGTTTCACAAATTTGGCAACATGACTACATACCCCAAAAAATACAGTAGGACCCCGTTATAGCACGATGGTCGGGGTCCACAAAACGAGATCGTGCTATACCTGAACCGTACTATAACCGAACAAGACAAAACCATGTCATTTAACTGAAGAAAATGGGGGGGGGGGGGGGTAAATTGTGGTATGAAAACAACGTGCTTCATTGGCACCGTTACCATCTTAAATCAATGCATATTAAATGAGAAATACACATGCAATGAAAACAGAGATTGCACATATAATATTTAACTTTATTCAGAGAACCATGCATTGGTACATTTCTATATACATGTCTAATGTATAGCATGAATAGTTAAAGGATCAACACGTGTACTCACCAACCGATCTCATGGCATGCGTAGGAGTGAGTCCATAATAATTCCATCGAAGTATAATATTTTAATCATAGATCATTATGTGTCTGAATTCAATGCAAAAAAATAATTATAATCAATAAATCACATAAGGAATGATGAAGCACATTTACAGTGTGTATGCACGTGTATTTCCCAAGGTCAATAAACGGTGTAAGTATAAATTTCATACTGCTATAATTTTATCTGCTACGAATTTGAATACTTTATTGTTTTTGGAAAAACTGATTAATTTTCAGCTGCTTCTTGCTGCTGTCACGTTTACTCTTGGCAAAGTCGACCATATTCCTCAATTGAAGAATTCGAATGGTCGACTCGTGAACGCCTAAATCTCGAGCTAATTGCGTTTGTTTAACACCGGACTAAATCCTGTCTATGGCTTCAAGCTTCTCTTTAACAGTAAAAGCTTTATGTTTCCATGTACTGTTATCCATTGTAAATAACTAATAATTAAAACTCTGACACCTATTTGTTTGAACGACTACAGCAAGAATAATTTTTAATCAACAATGGGGTCATTTTTATAGGGAATGTACAATATTATTCACTGGTCAACTGATTGCGTGGCAATTGTCTAACAACACCGCCAAGCCACGTGTGCGCCTTTCGTTTTTTGATGTTTTATAAATCATTGCCGCATGGTTTGAACAACCTTTAGCTTTGAGATTGACTTTGATGATTGTCAATGACTTAAATTAATTGATTTATACATTCAGGTGCGAATCTTTTATCAACCACCCCATTGTTTGGTGCTTGGCTGTGTATGCAGTTGAATGAGCAAACATATGTCGGCTATTGTTTGAGCAACGATTGTACACAGAATGCACTGAAGACAAACACAAAGAAGACTTAATGACTTTATTGTTCATGTATCAGTAATAATAAGATTAACACTTATCAGCTTTAAAATGAGCTGACATCTTTCAAAAATAAGCTAAGATCAAAGTGCAGTGGTTGACTACTGACACATTTGAAATGAACATTCACAAGCAGTAGTTTAAGAAATTGGCGAAATTATTGTAAAATTTCGGTAGCCATGCCACGATCGTATTATATCCGAATTCATACACGATCTCTTCCCCAAAATGATAATTAATTTTTTACAGATTATTTTTCGTACTTTGAAATAATTTTTTTTCATGTACGAAAAAAAAGATGAAATTTCGGGAGCCATGCCACGATCGTGTTATATCCGAATTCGTGCTATAACGAAGCGTGCTATAGCGGGGTCCTACTGAGTCATTACTGCACTCTTTGAAAAAAGTTGGATAAAAAAGGTAAAAAATTAAACATTCATTTTTTATTTTCAGATATATACTATATTTGAATTGGATGGGACCAAGGTTCATCTATTTTCTGATGAAAGCCAGAAAAAGGAATTGACCCACGAGACTGTACCTGACATTCTATCACTTCATTCATCCACCATTTTTGTTGCCTTGTGATGTGGCCAGATCAGATAGTATAGAGATATGAATCATGGAATAAGAAGGGGTGTATTTATTAAAAGAAGTTTGTAATAATATCTAGAGAGTGCAATTCACTATCCTTCTTGGATCGGAGGCAATGATTTCTTATTGCTTGTATATATGGATTCTCGAAAATAGCTTCTTTTCAAAATTTGAATTTATGAAGTTTTAGATGTATGAACATTATCTTTTGAAAACAAAATCAACAGACCTTCATATTTGACTCTCTCATATCAGTATCATTCATGAAGTGGAATATATATATATATATATACATGTATTTCAGTAGCATGTATAATAATAGATTGATATGTGAAATATCAATGTTGGTTTTTACTCTCTTTCAGTAGCAATTTAAATATCATTACAAAGTCACTTGGATACTTTCTTTTTCTGCTTAATAAATTTGTTGATGAGATCTTCTTGGAAGATGCCTTTCAATAAGCTGTCATTATTGATTGGATATAATTTATTAAATTCTAATTGCAAATTTGGTATTTTGTGTACATATGTCTGTAACAGTTTCCCACATTTAGCTCCTATTTCTCTGCATGATATAGCCAAATACATGTCATGAATTTAAAGTGCCATTAAAACCACCACCAACAACATCATTTGAAGGTCTAGTTGGTCCTACATGAAAATGATTTTGCTTGGACATCCAATATCGCCACTACCAAGGCCATTTTGAAAATCTTGTTATTGCTACTCCTCCTGAACGGATGGTCATATCATCACGGGATTTACACTTAAAGACTTCTTATGATGTCTAGTTGGTCCTGAATGAAAATGGTGCTGATCTGAAATACAATATGGCTCGCACGGCAGCCATCTTGAAAATTTTGTTACCTCTACTCCTCCTGAATGGAAAGTCATATCGAAATGGGGTTTTTTACCAGGAGATATCTTATGATATTGAATTGGTCCTAAATGAAAATTATGCCAATCTGATCACCAATATGGCCACCATGGTGGCCATATTGAAAATCTTGTTATTGCTGCTACAAGATAGATGGTCATATCAACATGGGGTTATCACCAAAAGATTTCTAATTATGTCTGGTTGGTCCTGAATTAAAATGGTGCCAATCTGACATCCAAAATAACCACCATGGGAGCTTTCTTGAAAATCTTGTTATAACTACTCCTGGATGAATGGTCATGTCAACATGGGGTTTTCTCCCAAAGACTATTAATGAATCATAGTTGGTACTAAATGAAAATGATGCCAATCTAACATCTTTAAAAATCTTGTTGATGCTATTCCTTCTAAACTGTAAGTCATATCAACATGGGTTTTCAGCAGAAGACATCTTATGATGGCAAGATGGTCCTAAATGAAAATGATGCTGATCTGACATCCAGTGTGACCACAAAGGCAGTCATATTGAAAATCTTGTCACTAATCCTCTTGAATGGAAAGTTATATCAACATAGGGTTTTCACCAAAAGACTTCTAATGATGTCTAGTTGGTCCTATATGAAAATGGTGCTGATCTGATATCCAACATGGCCACCACAGCAGCCCTCTTGAAAATCTTGTTATCGCTACTCCTCCTGGATGGATAGTCATATCGACATGGGGTTTGAACCCAAAAACTAACGATGTCTGGTTGGTCCTAACTGAAAATGGTGCCTACCTGACATCATGAAAATCTATTATCACTACTCCTAAACTGTAAGTTGGTCCTAAATGAAAATTGTGCCAATTATATCCAATATGGTCACTACAGTGGCCAATTTGAAAATCTTGTTGTGGCTGAAGAATATCAGAGATGGTTTCAACATTTGCACAGTCTTACATTGGATTCCTGAAATTCATTTCGGCCAGTAGAGTATGAGTCCCATCAAGGGACTTTTATTCCACTACATGATACTGCTTGTTCCCTCTGGCATTGGTTTACCTTTTGCATTGATACTTTAAGCTAGTTGGTGTGCATACAGTACAGTAAATCATGTTCAGTTCATGGAGCCTGTTGGAGATATGGATTCTGGTTGCTCCATCAGTCATAAGGATGATCAGGGTGACATTCAGTGTCAAAATGCAAAACTGAAAATACAGGTAAAGACATCTAAGACAATTAAGAAATGCAAAACTGAAAATACAGGTAGAGACAATTGAGAAAAATTTAGAAAAAGATTAGAATTGTGTATTTGAAACATTTATCTCTGCAGAAATTCTGTCTTTACATTAACTGAGTAGGACAAAGATTGGAGGCCATGATTGCTGTCTGCACAGATTTCCTGGTTTTGTGCATGAGCAACAATGTGGATTATTAAGATGTAGATTCTAAATAACCTTCCACTGTGAATTCATTTTATTTTCGTATCAG
Source organism: Margaritifera margaritifera (assembly GCA_029931535.1). Lineage (NCBI taxonomy): Eukaryota > Metazoa > Mollusca > Bivalvia > Unionida > Margaritiferidae > Margaritifera > Margaritifera margaritifera. The sequence continues at coordinate 813,660 of JAQPZY010001005.1, forward strand.
GTTGCGTGGTTGTGTGAAAAAAGACATTGGTACTTAAGATTGTGCGTTTGTGTGAAAAAAGACATTCATTCTTAAGTTTGTGCATTTGTGTGAAAAAAGACATTCGTACTTAAGTTTGTGGGTTTGCGTGAAAAAAGACAATTGATACTTAATATTGTGTTTTTGTGAAGGGATGCTATGGTTTCAACAAAAGGATCATTGTTCATTGTTAAAATTCATGGCTTGTAGAAAGCACAAAATCCATGAAAATTGGTATCCCATAAAATAATTAATTCACTGTACAAGGAAACCTGGATATCACTCAATGGTCAGGGTCCTCAGAGTGCCATCGTGGTATATAACATATTGTCCAATACTGAGACAAGTAATTTAATTGAGAAAATGTTGCATATGTATTCTCTAGACTATACAAGTTGGGGGTAGGGGGAGCCATAACTATGGGCTTCAATGGCACAGTTACCAACTTAAATTGATGTATATTAAATGAGAAATAGTGTAAACATAGTGATTACATGTTTAATATTTAATTTTCTGCAAAGGACCACGCATTCGTACATATATGTATAAAAAAAAATCGGCAACTGAATAGCATGAGTAATTACTGTGATAACGGTAAGTATTGGGACAGGAAAATATAGTGATTATTTTTCGTGTCTTAAGACTTACATGCATGTAAAAAATATAACATTTTCAGTGTCCCAACACTTATAGACATAAATATGTCCAGACAAAATCAGCAAGATTGCCATATGTTGCACAGCAGTGACCAGCTCTTGTTCACTTGTTATGTCAATAAATTGTTATAACTACTATGATTGTTTTTATGTTATTTTGCATGTGCATATTTTCTGATTTCTCCAGCATCAGATAAAATAAAGGTCAAGAAAGACTTTAGAATTCACAGGCTGTTATTATTTTACCTGTAATACTTATACAGTGCATATCATTCTTAGCATCACTTTAGATGCAGATTTTGTTTTATTCATCACTTTTACGAAATCTCATTCTTCCAGGTCACATTTTAGCATATGTCCATTGTTGTTTGATTTACGTTCTTTCACATACATAAGAGTTACTGTTTTTCAGTGATATAAGCGATCCTACAAAGTGATGCAATCTATATGAAAAGACACAAGTTTAATGAATATTTATAAATATATTAGACATATAACCAGCATATATTCACAAAAGTGTCATATACTCATTAAAGAATGACCATAATATAGGTTACAATTCTGAATATAGATCAACTAGATCATCACTGATCCAGTTTAGTTTTGTGTTTTGGCTCAACACAAAATTGTAATTTTCCACACATTGTTCATTCCACTTTTGATGTTGGAAAGCTGGTTGTTTTGGTATCTCCTTTTGTTTATAATTGGTGGATTTGTCTTTTTTTTTCTGACAGCAATCCAGGCCAGTCGATTTTTTAAACCCTGTAACTGGCTTTGGTAAAGAGGGAATATTGTCCCAAGGCAATGCCTGTACACCGTTGTTCTGCAACAATAATCCTTTTATGGCCTTTTACTACATAATATTAGCAGGATTACCATAGCTGAGTAAATGTTTACTTATTTTAGGTCGCTTACATCAAAGCAAACAACCACTGCATTATTATTGCAGTTATTTTCAAAGCATCATTTCTGAGACGTCTCTATCATATTTTAGAAACATTATTGAAGTTTAGTGCAGTGGTGCCTATGATTCGAAACCAAGAGATGTACTTCATTCAATGCAAGTTAAAGTCTTCACTGTACATGCGGCAATCATGATGAAGATGTAAAAAAAAGTTACTATAAATGCGAGTGATGAACCAAACACTATTTTCATTGTTTTAATACTGGTACCACATTTTAATGAGTGAGGTATTTTAGTTTTCAAGGCAGAAACTAATTATTGTCGACATTTGACAATTTTAATGCAATTATTAAAGTATACACTGACAATAGTAACCTAGAGCAAAAGTGGGAGAAGTTACTGTTAATATAGGTACAACCGTGCTAATGCTCAATGCTTGTCTTTGTTCGTTGAAATTAGATGCATTTGAGATGGGTAGAAATGATAGGAAAACACATGAAAATTAAATATATGTATTGATTTTTGAAACAAATGATATTAATATATAACATTTCCATATAATAATTTATAATGATAGTCCCTTAACAACCGTGAAGTCCTTATTTTTATAAAAAAAATTATGATCAATAAAATACACTACGCGAGCAATAGAAAAAAAATATCTAAGGTGTGCCTAGACTTGTAGTACCTGAAAAAATTTTGTGTCCCAACTTTCATATATCATAAAAAAAATTATTTTTGAAAATAATTAAGGGTGTCCCAAGACTTACTGTCAATACGTGTCCCAGCTAATCTGACTGCATCCATAACAGAAATCTTGTTCCTTTATTAAATGAATATGGATATGGATGGAATATGGTATGGAAAATCATTTGCAAAAAGTAAATAAAAAACATGTATCAAACAATGAAAAAATCCAATAAATTGGTCTTGTCTCTACAAGAAACTTCCATTATATTGGCCAAAACATTTTCCTCTTGAGAGAACTATTCTGAAAAATTACGGTGTCAAAAACTTGAAAGGAGTTTTCTTTAAATTTAAAATCTAATGCTGAAGACGACAAGAAACCTTTCATTCTCAGAGAAATACAAGACTCTCTTGATCAATCCAATAGCACATCAGCTGGACCAAATGATATCTACTATCGGCATCTGAAACACTTACCGTATATACTCGCGTACAAGTCAATACCAACTACCAACTGCATAGACCCAGATCTGCCGGCAGACCAGGGTCTATGCAGTTTGTAAGGACTAATCAGTAAAACACAACACAGACCCTGATCTGCCGGTGCATTATGTGACAGTAGATCAGGGTCTTTGTTCTTTGCATTTGGACCCAGCGTATACACGAGTATATACGGTATCTGTTACAGCTCTCAATACACTAGTAAACATTTTAAATACAATTTGGGAACAACTGGTGCCTTGTCGCGATCATGACAAGAAGCAGCAGTGATACCAGTACCTAAATCTAGAAAGGACCAAACTGACCCTTCCAGCTATCATCCCATATCATTAACAAGCTGTATTTGCAAATCCATGGAATGGATGATAATTGATCGACTCCTCTGGTATTTTGAATCCAAGAAACTATCAGATGTTCGACGTGGATTCAGATGCCAGAGAAGTACAATTGACCATCTTGTCAGACTTGAAACGTCTATTAGAGAAGGAGCTTTCATGAAGAGAGATCGTAGAGTAGCCATGTTTCTTTGAGAAAGCTTCTGACATCACATGGAGATATGGCATCATGAATTACCTACTCAACCTACTGGTAAGTCTAAGTGACCACGTACCGACATGTAACTTTATATCCAATTTTTTAAAGACAGAAATTTCAGAGTTAAAGTTGGTACCACCCTTTGCTATCCTCATATGATAGCTACAGGGTGTGCTACAGGGCAGCATATTGTCAGTCACCCACTTCAAAATAAAAATTAACAACATGGTGAAATGCCTTAATCCATAAACTAACTGCTCATTGTATGTCTATGACTTTGATCTATAGATCAAAGAGTATGCATACTAATGAACATCAACTACAGATGTGCTTAGAGTTCAGAAATGGTCGAAAGAAAACTGGTTCAAATTTTTGCAATCCAAAACTTTTGTATATACTTTTGCCAGTTATATAGAATTCATGATGACCCAAAACTCTATTTTGACAAGCACAACTAACTATTCGGTTAGACTTCAGACCTTTATTTGAGAAGCTTTCAAAAGGAAGGAACACATAGTAGCCATCTTGATCTCTGTTACGGAGGAGATAAAATTTTTAGAGCTTTTTTTTTTTACCATTTACTAACTTTTCTTTTGCATATTAGATACCTCGGGGACAAATGTAAAAAAGACCTGGATTTAATATGAGTTGTGGCAAACACAGATTGGGGGGTAGACCAGATGGTCTTACTCCAGTTGTACAGGACTTCAGTCAAATCTGAACTTGACATAGGCTCGATTGTCTGCATGTAAATCTTGCCTGCAGATGCTTGATCCGATACACAATCAGGGACTTGGACTTTGCCTGGAAGCATTAAGAACTTCCCTTTCAGAAAGCCTCTTTGTTGTGGCAAATGAACCATCATTTTATCTCAAACAAACAAAACTGTCTCTTGAGTGTACTACCAAACTATCTTCTAATCCATATAACCCCTCATGATGTTGTCTTTAGGCCCAAATAAAAATCTTGTATGTTCAAAAACCAAATTTCATTCCGCCTTTTGGCATACGAATTTGTCATCATCTAGAAACAGCAAAAATCAATCTTGCTAGTACTGCAAAATTCCAAAATCACCACCATGGTTATGAAAACACACCAAAACAATATTTGATCTTTGACAATTCAAAAAGTTCTCAACCAATAATTTTGTCTTTCAGATTGATGTCAATGAAATCAGAGCTTCCTATCATAGTCATACATCTCTGTATACAGATGGTTTGAAAGATGGACACAAGGTTTCAGCTGCCATTCCAACACCCCTTGGCACAATCTCTAGCCGGTTACTGAATAAAGCCTCCATTGTTATAGTTTAAGATTTTTTTTTTTTTAATACCTTTTATCTTTTATTTTATATACGTTTACACATTTTTTAAATGTTTACCTTTTTTCTTTCATCTTGTATAGTACTACATGTTGACTTTCATTTGGAAGGGTTTATCTTCCTCAAGTTTTGAAGGAATTCTTATTTTTACATTTTTAGTCCTCGCCTTTTATTTCACACCATATAGCCAGTATTGTGCTGACATGTAATTCAACCTTATACATACATACTGATATGCGTCCATAATAATTTCATCAAAAATGTGTACTTGCTTATTTTTTTATTAGAGGATAAAGATTATTTAGAATCGTAGGTTTGGGGTTGTGCAGAGTTCTTACCCTTGCAACATAAATATTAAACAGATAAACTAATTTTAGATTACAAGATGCATACATTTCAACAGAACAAGCTATACAATAATAAGAAAATAATATACGATAGAGATTATAATGAATGATTTGCAAGTTAGACAAGAAACATAAATAACAAAATAACAAGTAACATACTATGTTGATAATAATTTCATAATATAATTAACAGTTTAAGACCAGTTTGTAAATACCAATGAATTATTACAATCTTGTCAATGAAGAAGTTTTTACAAAGAAAAAATATTGAGGAATTTACTAATAATGCAATGCAGCCACTAGGCAAAGCAACAAAGAATGGGTTTACCAAACCAAACTATCATTGTATGTCCCTGATGCACTATCATTGTATGTCCCTGATGCACACCAATAAATGCATCTAAGTATGAGAATTTCTTTACATATTTAATTACGTACAAGAAAATAATGTTGCTTTAATAAAAGCTTATTTCTTGTAAAACCATGTCTAAGTTTATAAATTTACTTGCAAAGAATTATTACTCAAAACTTTATCACATTTGAAATTCTGAAATATTTTTTAAGCAGGTTTGGTATGTATGGTTAAATAGAGTTTGACATTTGATATAGTATTGCCATATTAAAGTGCCACAAACAAATTTAATTACTAAGAGCAAAGAAACCAATGACCTGAAAATAAACATGGAGAAATCCGATAGTTGAGCAAAGCTATCAGATGGTGGGAATCAAACCCACAACCTTCTGGTCATAAGTCCAACACTGTAACCACAAAGCCACTGCTACCCCATTGGATAATAGGAATCTCAATGAGTTCCAAGTTACAACCTGGAGGGTGGGGGGAGAGAAAGACCCAGGAATCCATGCTGACTACATAAATGAGCTCCTATTAGTGTGCCAAGTAAGTGTATATACTTTAAGGGTTGGGATATGAACTGTTTCTAAGTTATGAATCAGGACCAAGTTCACAGGGGGGCTGGGAGAGATCCAGAGGACAATGCTGGTTGTATGAATGTATTGTCCATTTTATACTGAGAAAGGGATCCAATATGTATGAAATATGTGGCAATGTTGCAATTGTGTACTCAATGTGTGAATCTGCAGTAGTCACAAGCTGACGTACGTCGGCCACCCAGGTGAGCGACATTAGTCCCACTTGGGACTGGTGTTGTATTTAGCAGCGGCGCCAGATACTTAAAACAGTATTTTGCCATTGGGATTAACGTTGATGGTTTGCATTTAAGGAGGTAGGGAAATTAATTTATTAATTTGGGTGCCAAACTTACTTAAATCAGAGCATTGTTTGGTGCACGAGTGTGTATATTGGTTGATTGAGCTAGCATCAGTGGGCTATTGCCAGCCCTGGATTGAACAACAACTTGTGCACACAAAAATGCGATGAAGACAAACACAATAACAATTATCAGCTTTATTGTGAGTGGTTCAGTACAAATTAGAGTAACAATTATCAGCTTTTTTAGAGCAGACGTCTTAAAAAAATAAATAAACAAACAAGCTAACAACATAAACTGACTGTTAACATACTTGAAATGAACATTAACATATTTAAGATTTTAACATCTTTATTCATTCAAAAAAAGACCAATTGCTTCGATACTTCTTTATGAATACAACATGTATTGCCAGATTAACAAAACGGACAAGTTTGATGCTAAGCACATTTGACTTGTATTTTTGATAGTTATTGGGCTTGATCAACTTGTAATAGATATTTCAATCTTGTGAATACTGTTGCATTCACAGGATGTGCTTGTGCCGATTACCTGTTGTAGAGCCACCAGTAAAACTAGAGGATTAGTCAATACAATATTCATTGTCAGAACCAGCACTAGTGCCGGAGCGATGTGATTACCACAAGAACTTAGTTTAAATAGTGACGCGAAATATAGTGTTGACGGCCTCTTTAACTACAGCAATGCAGAGAGAGTTCAGATCCACGAACTGTTGCTCAACCTCGACGTGTGTGTGCGAGATGGCGTTTCGTTTCAAACCAGATTTATGACCGATAAGTACATGCTACCTTTCATTTAGTGGAAGAATATTGTGGACAATTGGTACTCCTGAACGGCAGATGGTGAGATGAAGTTTTGGCAAAATCAAGTACACTTTGCCACTTGGTGCGTGACCACCGGTTGTGGCTTCAGTGTTCACAACCACTTGTTGTCTGCTGAAACAGAAGCGGCAGGGTTGCCAGAGATGGTGTTTTTATCAGTTCCATATTTACTACAAAGTGAGAAAGATTCTCACTCAGATGCGGTATCCTCTTCAAGGCCAAACAGGGTGGAAAAGAGCATCAAGATGGTTGCCTACAAATGCTTTTGCAATGAGTTTAATATGCATAAAAACTCGGACTTGCGGTAGAAGCACAGCGAAAACCAAAGCCTGGGTATAATCTATAAATAAGGTGTCAACAGCGGCTACAAGCCGATCCGTGATACATAGAACCCCAACTTTTTTTAAAAAATCGTTGCTGGATAAGTCGAAAAGCTTTACTGGAGACCGGGTAGAGCATCGCAACAATAGCGTTCTAACGTACATTTGGACAATCCTGGGCGCACAAACCCAAATGCGTAGCTCGATAGTGGGATCAGGAAAGGATTTTAATGTACTAAAACAGTATTTTTGCAAATGTAGAAGATATGGCCACCCGCTCAGAGAATGCCCCCGAGTTGTTAAATAAGTAGCAGAAATTGCTCGGATACGCCAGAAGCAAGCTAGATTACGCCCTTGGGGGCTGCCTTTACACGATCCCATGTGACATGGAGCTTAAAGTTGGTGCCTATTAGGGGTATAACAACAAACTTTTTACCGGGGATGACAACATGTTGCTAGGAACCAAGGTCAATGCTAATTCAAAAAGGAATCCCACACAAATTCAAAGCACATCACAACAATCGCAGCCAACAAAGCATGAAAAAGTCGGCTTTGACCCGCCCACACAAGACGTGTCAGCAGCGCAAACCAACACCAGGCAAAAAGTGCAATAGTCGTGGGTAGTATTGCGGTGGGACTAGCGGCCATTTGGTTTCTTCTCTCTTGAACAATGAGCATACCGTACAGTGCTGTCTTAGCATTCTCTCTGATGACTGCACGTGGTAATGTGAGAGCGGAGAACGGCAAAAAATGCGACTGCTATCGTAATGACAAGCACCACCAAACTGCCGGCCAGACAATGTCATTTGCAGCTGTTTTGCAGGAGGAATGACACAATAGAGCCAATTATAACAAGCAGCGCTGCCAACGCCTTTTCTGCGAGTGTTTTACCCATTGTTTTGCGCTGCTGGAGTCGTGTTTAGGTGTCGGGACGATGGGAAATGGCATTGGTGCGCCTGCACCGCCTATAATCGCAAGCACAATTGTACTTAGGATAAACCCCAGCGCCGTGAGAATCGAGGTGATCATGATGTCCTGCTCACGAAAGAGGGTTCGCAGACTCTCGGCGAGAGTTGTATCCTCGTGGATAATTTTGTTGATAGTCTCCCGAATAGCGGTAAATTGATTGCGAAGTGCCCCTCTTAAATCGTTGGCTATCTTATGTTGATCCTCGCGCACCAACTCCAGATCTGAAATGCGGCGTTGTATCTCTTGGCGCGTCATTTCTTCTTCTGCTTAGGTCGGCTTTCTCCTCTCTACGACTAGACGTCCGACACTCTTAGCGATGGTAATCGAAAGTACAACATGTTACGACTGCAATATCTTGTTGAGGCCCATGATGTCTCGCATCGGAGCTGTCCGATTCCTGTGTCGCCGCTTCTTTAAGCGCTTTGTCCTCGGATCCCAACACAGCGAGTAGCTCAATATTTGTTGGCCTGCTTGTTTTGGTTGGGATTTCTTCTTGAATCGCAGCGATCTCTCTCTCTGCAATTCGGCCAGTAGCGGCTCCTCGGTGAGACCTAACGCCCAGACGAAATTAACTGCCACTTGGTTTTTGTAGCGTTGATGCTGCCAAGAATTTACTTGTGTTGTTTTGTTCGTTAGCAGATTCCAGCTCTGCCAGCACTTTACTGCGAGGGCGCCATCTTGTTTCGCCATAAAATTCAGACAGACGATGCGTTTTCGAGAAAGGCCCAGTGTTTGTGGTACGCATCGAACTCGGCTAAGCGTTATTCTAGTTCCAGTCTGTCTACATCTTCTTGCTTCCACCCAGTTGGTACCTCGTTGGTACCCTAGACATACGCCTGACCTATTTCATATGGAATAGTAGTGTTGCGATTGTCATTATAACAAAATAACAAACTTGTTAATCGCGGAACGCACGTGCAAGATGTCTGCGACAAGAACCTCTGAAACCTCCTTTACTCTGGAGGAGTAATCGGCAGCCTTGAAGTTCGGTATTCGATTATTGCCAAACGCTTGTTAAAAAATGAAACCAACTGATCTTGGTCGTATAGACTTCGAAGACGCAACAAGGGCCGTAACCATCACAGCGCTGAGTTTTTGGACACAAGATATGCTAATTAAACAAGGCATCATTCCTGCTAATATCATCAAGTCCATCTAAAGACAATAATGGCCTCTGCTGCACTCATGATCGGCAGAGCAATTGTTACGCCCTCGCATTCACTGGTTCAAACTTCCTTTTCTCTTCATTTCAACAAGTCGCAGCCGAACGCGCTCGTCACGACAAGGCTATGGAAGAACTCCAATTTGCAGAAACCGAGTACCAACGTAAGCGCAAAGAGCATCTCGATTACCTCAATGAAAGAAAGCATCACGAACAGCATACTAAAAGGACTTGCCAAGACGTCAGAGAATCTGCACGCGAGTAATACCTGGTGACCGGCGGAAAAACAGATGACGGTCTACAGAGCGGCGACTAACCCAAGCTTTTTTACTTTTACACCCCCTCACCCGAGCATCAGAAAAGCCACCGACCATGTGTGGCCCGTAAAGGTCTACAGGCTAGAGCGTGCAATTGCTAAGACCGTACTATATTATCTGCTTAGCACCGATGGTGCATGGCCTCAACGTAGGTTGTGCACCCTGGCACACAACTACCACCGGGCCTACTCCTCAGTCAATATACACGTCACTCACGTTGAAACCACTTTCTTATTTGTCCTCTGGACTCGTGAGACAAAGCTGCGCAGCCCCTCTTTTGCTGTTGCACTCCAAACAAGTGAACCTCACATTGCCCTTATAGTGTCCTTGGGGGTTGTTCAGGCCGTCTACACTGAACTGCTGCGTATTTTTTGGTTTGTAGATCCAGAGCATTTCGATGTTGTAGGAGGCTTTGATGCCGTTAAAGGTATAACCCGTCGTCAACTTTGAGTGTGCTTGTGCTTCCGACGGGACAGCGGAAACCATTGGCTTGCCCTTGGTACTTATATGCGATGAGCTTTTTCTGCTTCACCTTGCGGATTTCCTGCTCGATAGGCGCTGTCTTAACCTGCCCCCCCCCCCTCTCGAGCCGGTGGAGCAGCGACACGCTCGAGTTGAGACAGGTACTCCACGCGGGACAATGCCAAATACGCGAGGTTGGATCATTGGAAGTAGTCGTTTTGTTGTCGTACAAATAAATTAATCAGATAGTCGGATAAATTTAATCACATAACTACTATAAGAATAGACATAAAGTTGTCGAACAAGTACAACACGACTAGACTAGGCAGATAGCGGTCATTCTATGGAAATTGTATGACCAAACCAATAGTTGCCGTACAAATACATGAATCACCTGGGGCTGATCGATCTACTGACCAAATAGATTTTGCACACGTGTTTTGGCAATAACATTTTTATTTGTAATTTTATAGAAAAGTGTCAGTAGTAAATTATGCTCCGCACGACTACTGCCAACTTCTCAAAAAGTCCCCATCTTAATATAACGTAAACTTATATTGCTGACATTATAAAATTTTTGCACATTTTGACATTTTTGCAGTCCGTAAGCCATCGTAGGCGGTTTGAAACTGTATTCCACAGCAACTATGAGATTAGCCGGATACATCTATCTGCCATACAAATAATAATCAGATCAGGCGGTTTCTCACATATTTCGGGGGGGGGGGGAGCGACTTGGGATTTTCTTTCTAACCGGGATATTTTTTCCTTGATTTAGCCTCAAGATAATTAATTTTTATGAGTTCTTGTTGTTTGTTTGTTTCGTTGTTTTTTGTTGTTTTTTTTTTTTTCTGCTGTAAATCAGAGAAAGAATATTTGTTTCAGGAGATTTGAGTGTCGGGAATTGTTTTCAATAAAATTACCCCACCCCCACTCCCCAAAAAGAAAATATTAAATGGTCGGTCACTTAGTATTGCTTGGTTTCGTCCTTTTACAATCTCAAATCTCAACTTCCCTGATATTCTATCAATGTGAAAAGGTCAACTAAGACAATCTAGATGGTTACAAATAAGCTTTGTATTGTAGTGCAGACTCTAGCCTTAATCACTCGAAGGGAAAGATACAGTAAGAGAAAATTCGGCATTGGAGTTCCTCCATTAACATCCAGTAATTAGCCAAATCTTCGATGTCGGAAATGTTGCACTAGGAATTTCCACCTTTCCTGTTGTTCGAAGTTTGAATTTGTGTCAAAATAACAAAATGAAGCGAATTTGATCCAATTCCGTCTGAAAACGTATCATCCAGATTCCATTATTTATAGCTAGAGCGGTTTAACGAGATCAAGCGTGTCATACATATGTCTAAATACATCTTGATGTTCGCCACCCTTACACTCTTAAATCTCAGCTTTTCTGATGTTCTTTCAATGTGCACAGGTCAACGGACAACAACTAGACAGGCGCGAAGAAGCTATATGTTGTATTTTATCACGTTAAACGAAGCAACTTTTGGACTAGTCCAGTAGTTATCATAGTTATATGTGAATCAGCCAAGACAAATTCAACTGATTGGCAAGAGTTTTTCAAGATAGAATACATGAAAAGTTTCTCCGTCTAGCTTTAAAATGTAACCATTGTCAGATCCAAAGGCTGTCCAGCAGTGTTGCACATGAATAATACATACATACATACATACATACATACATACATACATACATACATACATACATACATACATACATACATACATACATACATGCATACATATATAGTCTTCATCATCTGCCATAACGTCATTCATTAGTTTTTTTTAATTACTAACAGGTGAACCGAGATTAAAGATTTTTAGCTTGAAGTTCAAAGTGTAAAATGGGGACTTAATTAATGAGTAGTGGGTATTTACTTCTTTCAAAAAAATTCCAAAAAAGCTGTTGCTGAGAGAGAGAGAGAGAGAGAGAGAGAGAGAGAGAGAGAGAGAGAGAGAGAGAAATGTCATATGGCATGAAGTTCTACACACACGTGTACCCGTAATTTTCTATGGTATTTCTTTCCCCATGCCGCAAACAATCCTTTTTTTCTAAAGAAATACTGAAATAGCATTTTGGGAAAAATGCTAAATATTTAACTATCAGGTAAATCAAGATCTTAATTTTCAGCGTCAACAATATATCTTTGAAACTATCAGCAAGAAAATAAATTCATCTTAAGCTGTTATCAATATAGATCGCTAGAGCAATGACTGGCATCCGGATGTTGCTTTCAAAAGTCAGCTTTTCGTGGTCTAAACAAAAATATTATAAAACAAGAAATGTTATTTTGATTGTTAAGCATTTGAATACAGTTTTGGGAGGAAACAATGGAATGGTTGAATGGATTACCTGATAGGATGTACCAGGGAGTTAACTTTGGCTACGGAAGAAGAGAGCGGTGTTGTGTTGTAGACGCAGTCATGTAATTGATATACAGAAATTTACAAACTGAAGACAGTATAGGACTATTCTGATAGTTGTAATATAAATACAAAATTTCAGCATAGACGGATCGATGTAATTCCATATCAGCTATTGTTATAGTCCCATAGTTTTTTGTACAGATACATCAATCAGCATCTAGGAGAATCGACATTATTCAATAGCAACTATTGGACTAATTGGATAGTTGTACTACTAATTGATGACTGAGATAAGGCGGATCGATCTTATTGTACGGCAGACTTTGACTAAGTTGCCATAAAAATGCAACAGAATCAAATTTGTCAGAGAGTCGTCATTTTATTGCAACTTTCAGACTAGTCCGATTCAACTAATAAAACTCATAAAGCAGTCATGGCGGATTGATGAAATTTCATATAAACTATTGGACTAGATCAATTGCACCTTGGTTACCCCTTCGCAATTCGAGACGAACTAACAAGTCAGATAAGGACACTAATTTTCATTCCACTGGGAGTTTTCCAACATTTGTAATATAAATTCAACAATCAGCTTAGACTGTTACGAATTATTCCTATTCAATTTTCAGATGACACATATATAGTATTGGTACACATACAACATTTGGCGGCTATCTTACTTGTCCGATAGTTGACATAAAAATATGACAATAAAATTGCTATACAAACAGAACAGTCAGCATGGGCAAAAATATGTTGTCTTTTATCGGCATTTGGACAATCATATAGTCTTCATGCAAACATTTCAGTACGGCTAAGTGACTAGTTGTCATTCTGGTGGAAGTTTGACTGGTACTATGACTGTCAAAGAAAGTATTCAGACTAGGACAATTGTTGTCATTCAATTGCAACCATAGGACTAGTCTGGCAATTGTCGTACAAACACAACAATCAGTCTAGATGGATGGATGCAAACATTTAGGTTTGTCAAATAGTTAGCATACAAACACAATAATCAGTCTAGGAGGATAGATGCAAGCACTTAGTTTTGTCTCATAGTTATCATACAAACACAACAAACAGTCTGGGTGGATGGATGCAAACATTTAGGCTTGTCCCATAGTTATCATACAAACACAACAATCAGTCTAGGTGGATGGATGCAAACATTTAGGCTTGTCCCATAGTTATACAAACACAACATCAGTCTAGGTGGATGGATGCAAACATTTAGGCTTGTCCCATAGTTATCATACAAACACAACAATCAGTTTAGGTGGATGGATGCAAACATTTAGGCTTGTCCTATAGTTATCATACAAACACAACAATCAGTCTAGGTGGATTGATGCAAACATTTAGGCTTGTCCCATAGTTATCATACAAACACAACAATCAGTCTAGGTGGATGGATGCAAACATTTAGGCTTGTCCCATAGTTATCATAAAAACTCAACAATCAGTCTAGACGGATGGATTCAAACATTAAAATCTTCTCATAGTTATCATACGAACACAACAATCAGTCTAGACGGATAGATGCACACATTTAGGCTTGTTCAATACTTATCATGCAAACACAACAATCAATCTAGACGGTTAGATCCAAACATTTAGGCTTGTCCCATAGTTATCATACAGAGACAACAATCAGTTTAGACAGTTATATTATATTTCTTTGCAGCTTTCAGATTAGTCTCAATGTTCCAATATAAAATACACCTAAGTGGATCTCATATGTTTGCATCAATTAGACCAGTCAGGTAGTTCACTCATGCACATACACGCATCCGCCTAGGCAGGTTGATTCAACAATCAGACCAATCTGATCATTTCTTTTCTTTTTTTTTCGCATAAAACAATTAGACTAGGCGGATATATATTACTAGCACGAAACCCTAACAAATGCAATGTTTGTTATATCAATAAACCAGTCAGTGATGGGGATAGATAGTCCACCAACGCAACTGTCCTACTAGTCCTATAGTTGTCATAAAATACAATAATGAGCCAAGACGAATATTTGTCTTTTCATCGATACTACCGGACTGGTCCGTTGGTTTTCATGCCAATTGAACACTTAATCTGGGCAGAAAGTAATGATTCCATTCTTAAAATCGGGCTATTCCTTTAATTCTCTTTCAGTAGAAATGATCCGTCTATGACGTTAGATGAAAGTTGCAAGTTTCAGACTAGCCTGATGGTTATCATTATGATATTGTCATTAACACTGGAAAACATTCTCTTTCAAATGCAATAAAAAAAAATAGTTGGATAGCTGTCTTATAAAAGTCAAAGCAAATAAACTCTTTTGCATTGCCAGCATTGGACTGGTCCACTGGTTGTCATAAATATTAAAGCGTTAGGTTTGGGTCGTTAGTTTCTGTTCCATAACACTTATCTGAGTTGTCTAGTAGCTGCTATTCACAACAACTATTAGGCGTGGCGGATAATAATCCTTTCATTGTAACTATTGGACTAGACAAATATATGGTATGCATATACATGGATGGGAGACAGTGATGGTTGCAACTATCAGCCTGATCGATGATTGTCATTCAAACAAAAATCAGTCAAGGTTGATGAATATTATTCCTTTATAACTCTCGACAGTTGTAATACAAGTTGTCGTACAAGTAAAAGACGACTGGACTAGTCAGAGAAGCGGTCATTCTATGGAAACTTTATGACCAAACCAATAGTTACCGTACAAATACATGAATCAGCTTGGGCGGATTGATCTACTGATCAAACAGATTTTGCACACGTTTTTCGGCGATAACATTTTTATTTGTAATTTTATAGAAAAGTGTCAGTAGCAAATTGTGCTTAGGACGACTACTGCCAACTTCTCGAAAAGCTCCCATCTTAATACAGCGTAAACTTACGTTCGCTGACAATATAACAATTTTTGCTCATTTTGACATTTTCGCAGTCTGTAAGCCATCGTAGGCGGATTGATACTGTATTCCACAGCAACTATGAGACGAGACTGATACATGTATTTGCCATACAAATACATGAATCAGCTCAGCGATTTCTCACATATTTTCGGGGATGGGGGTGGACTTGGGATTTTATTTCTAACCGGGATAATTTTTCTTTCATTTTATCTCAAGATAATTCATTTTTCAACTAATATAATGGATATAAATGGTTGTTGTTGTTTGTTTGTTTGTTGGTTTGTTTCTTTGTTTGATTTTTGGTCTTTTTTTCTGTAAATCAGAGAAAAAATGTTTGTGTCAGGAGATTTGAGTGCCGGGAATATTCCCCCCCCCCCTTCGCACTCAAATAATTAAATGGTCGGTCCCTTTGTATTGCTTGGTTTCGTCCTTTTACAATCTCAAATCTCAACTTTCCTGATATTCTATCAATGTGAAAGGGTCAACTAAGACAATCTAGATAGGTACGAATAAGCTATATATTATAGTTGCAAATCTAGGCTCAATCACTCGAAGGGAAAGATACAGTAAGAGAAAATTCGGCATAGGGGTTCCTCCATTAACACCCAGTAATTTGCCAAATCTTCGATGTCGGAAATGTTGCACTAGGAATTTCCACCTTTTCTGATGTGCACAGTTTGAATTCGTGTCAAAATAAGAAAATGAAGCGGATTTGATCCAATTGCGATTGAAAGATTATCGTCCAGATTCCATTACACATAGAGCGATTTAACGAGATCAAGCGTTTTATACATTCGTCTAAATACATCTTGATTGTGGTCATCCTTACACTCTTAAATCTCAGCTTTTCTGATGTTCTTTCAATGTGCACAGGTCAATGGACAGCAACTAGACAGGCGCAAAGAAGCTATATGTTGTATTTTATCACGTTAAGCGAAGCAACTTTTGGACTAGTCCAGTAGTTATCATAGTTATATGTGAATCAGCCAAGACAAATTCAACTGATTGGCAGGAGTTCAATAGCCTTTATACATATTTCTTCAAGAGTTTTTCAAGATAGAATACATGAAAAGTTTCTCCGTCCAGCTTTAAAATGTAACCATTGTCAGATCCAAAGGCTGTCCAGCAGTGTTGCACATGAATAATACATACATACATACATACATACATACATACATACATACATACATACATACATACATAGTCTTCATCATCTGCCATAACGTCATTCATTAGTTATTTGAATCACTAACAAGTAAACCGAGATTAAAGATTTTTAGCTTGAATTTCAAAGTATTAAATGGGGCCTTAATTAATAAATAGTGGTTATTTACATCTTTAAAAAATATTCCACAAAAAATTGTTTTTGAGAGAGAGAGAGAGAGAGAGAGAGAGACTCAGAGATATATGGCATGAAGTTGTACATACTGGGGTAATTTTCTATAGTATTTCTTCCCCCATGCCTCAAACAATCCTTTTTTTTAAAGATATACTGACATAGCATTTTAAATATCAGGTAAATCAAGATCTTAATTTTCAGCGTCAACAATATATCTTTGAAACGATCAGCAAGAAAATAAACTCATCTTAAGCTGTTATCAATAGAGATAGCTAGAGAAATGACTGGCATCCGGATGTAGCTTTCAAAAGCCAGCTTTTCATGGTGCAAACAAAAAATATTATAAAAACAAGAAATGTTATTTTGATTGTTAAGCATTTGAATACAGTTTGGGAGGAAACAATGGAACGAGTTTGTTCATATATGGATTACCTGATAGGATGTACCAGTTAGTTAACTTTGACTACTGAAGAAGTGAACGATGTTGTGTTGTAGACGAAGTCATGTAATTGATATACAGAAATTTACAAACTGAAGACAGTATAGGTCTATTCTGATAGTTGTAATATAAATACAAAATTTCAGCATAGGCGGATCGATGTAAATCCATATCAGCTATTGTTATAGTCCCATAGTTTGTTGTACATATACATCAATCAGCATCTAGGAGAATCGACATTATTCAATAGCAACTATTGGACTAGTCCGATAGTTGTACTAATTGATGACTGAGATAAGGCGGATCGATCTTATTGTACGGCAGATTTTGACTCTAAGTTGCCATCCAAATGCAACAGAATCAAACTTGTCAGAGAGCCGTCATTTTATTGCAACTTTCAGACTAGTCCGATTCAACTAATAAAATACATAAAGCAGTCATGACGGATCGATGAAATTTCATATAAACTATTGGACTAGACCAATTGCCCCTTTTGTTACCCTTTTGCGATTCCAGATGAACTTACAAGTCAGATAAACCGATACTTTTCATTCCACTGGGAGGTTTCCAAAATATGTAATATAAATTCAACAATCAGCTTAGACTGTGATGAATTATTCCAATTTTCAGATGACACATATATAGTATTGGTACACACACAACATTTTTGCGGCTTGACCGATAGTTGACATACAAATATTACAATAACATGCCTAGGACAATGGCTCATATATTTGATGTTTCTGACAATTCTGATTCTTGTGATGGACTAGCCTATTATTTGTCATAAACAAAAACAACCATGCTAGATGAACAGTTGCCATTACTGTCAAATATCGCAGTCGTTCGACAGTTGCTGTACAAACAGAACAGTTAGTATCGGCACAAATATGTTGTCTTTTATCAGCATTTGGACAATCATATAGTCTTCATACAAACATTTCAGTACGACTAAGTGACAGGTTGTCATTCTGCTGGAAGTTTAACTGGTACTATGGCTGTCATACAAAGAAAGTATTCAGACTAGGACAATTGTTGTCATTCAGTTGAACCATAGGACTAGTCTGGCAATTGTCGTACAAATAGAACAATCAGTCTAGGAGGATGGATGCAAACATTTAGGCTTGTCCCATAGTTATCATACAAACACAACAGCCTAGACGGATAGATGCAAACATTAAACTTGTCTCATAGTTATCATACAAACACAACAATCAGTCTAGGTGGATAGATGCAAGCACTTAGGCTTGTCTCATATTTATCATACAAACAGAGCAATCAGTCTAGGTGGATGGATGCAAACATTTAGGCTTTTCCCATAGTTATCATACAAACACAACAATCAGTCTAGGTGGATGGATGCAAACATTTAGGCTTGTCTCATATTTATTATACAAACACAATAATCAGTCTATACGGTTAGATGCAAACATTTAGGCTTGTCCCATAGTTATCATACAAACACAACAATCAGTCTAGGAGGGTAGATGCAAACACTGAGGCTTGTTTTTTTAGTTATCTTACAAACAAAGCAAACAGTCTAGACGGATAGATGCAAACATTTAGGCTTGTACCATATTTATCATATAAACACAGCAATCAGTCTGGGCGGTTATATTATATTTCATTGCAGCTTTCTGATTAGTCTGAATGTACCAATATAAAATACACCTAAGTAGATGTCATTTTATTGCATCAATAAGACCAGTCATGTTGTTCAAACAGGCACTTTCACGTATAAGCCTAGGCAGGTTGATTCAACAATCAGACCAGTCTGATAATTTTTTCGCGTAAAACAATTAGACTAGGCGGATATATATTACTAGCACGAAACCCTAACAACTGCGATGTTTGTTATATCAATAAACCAGTTAGTGATGTGGAATATATTCCACCAACGCAACTACCCTACTAGTCCTATAGTTGTCATAAAATACAATAATCATCCAAGACGAATATTTGTCTTTTCATTGCTACTACTGGACTGGTCCGATGGTTTTCATTAACATTGGAAAACATTATCTTTCAAATGCAGTAAAAAAAAAACCTAGTTGGATAGCTCTCTTATGAAAGTCAAAGAAGATAAACTCTTTTGCATTGCCAGCATTGGACTAGTCCACTGGTTGTCATACATATTAAAACGTTAGGTTTAGGTGGTTAGTTTCTGTTCCATAACACTTTTCTGAGTTGTATAGTAGTTGCTATGCAAAACAACTATTAGTCTTGGCGGATGATAATCCCTTCATAGTAACTATTGGATTAGACAAATATATGGTATGCATATACATGGATGGGAGACAGTGATGGTTGCAACTATCAGCCTGATCAATGATTGTCATTCAAACAAAAATCAGTCAAGGTTGATGAATATTATTCCTTTATAAATCTCGATAGTTGCAATACAAGTTGTCGCACAAGTAAAAGACGACTGGACTAGTCAGAGAAGCGGTCATTCTATGGAAACTTTATGACCAAACCAATAGTTGCCGTACAAATACATGCATCATCTTGGGCGGATTGATCTACTGATCAAACAGATTTTGCACACGTTTTTCGGCGATAACATTTTTATTTGTAATTTCATAGAAAAGTGTCAGTAGCAAATTATCCTTAGCACGACTACTGCCAACTTCTCAAAAAGCTCCCATCTTAATGCAACGTAAACTTACGTTCGCTGACAATATAAAAATTGTGTACATTTGGACATTTTCGCAGTCCGTAAACCATCGTGGGAGGATTGATACTGTAATCCATAGCAACTAAAAGACGAAAATGATACATGTATTTGACATACTTATACATGAATCAGCCCAGGCAGTTTCTCACATATTTTCGGGGGTGGGGGTGGACTTGGGATTTTCTTTCGAACCGGGATAATTTTTCTTTCATTTTACCTCAAGATAATTCATTTTTTCAACTAATATAATGGATATAATGGGTTGTTGTTTTTTCTGTTATTGTTGTAGTTTGTTTATTTGGTTGTTTTGTTGGTTTTTTTTTTGTTGTTTTTTTTTTGTTTGGGGTTGGGTTGGGGTTGCTGTAAATCAGAGCAAGAATGTTTGTGTCAGGAAATTTGAGTGCCGGGAATATTTTTCAATAAAAATCCCCCCTCTCTTCAAAATATTAAATGGTCAGTTCCTTAGCATTGCTTGGGTTCGTCCTCTTACAATCTCAAATCTCAACTTTTCTGATATTCTATCAATGTGAAATAGTCATTGAAGATACACAAGATAGGTACAAAGAAGCTTTGTATTGTAGTTCATACTCTAGCCTCAATCACTCGAAGGGAAAGATACAGTAAGAGAAAATTCGGCATAAGGGTGCCTCCATTGACACACAGTAATTAGCCAAATCTTCGATGTCGGAAATGTTCCACTCTGAATTTACACCTTTTCTGATGTGCAAAATTTTAATTCGTGTCAAAATAAGAACATGAAGCGGATTTGAACCAATTGCACCTGAAAGATTATCGTCCAGGTTCCATTATTCATAGTTAGAGAGGTTTAACGAGATCAAGCGTTTCATACATATGACTAAGAACATCTTGATTTTAATCATCCTTACACTCTTAAATCGCAACTTCTCTGATGTTCTTTCAATGTGCATAGGTCAATGGAGAACAACAAGACAGGTTCGAAGAAGCTATATGTAGTAATTTATCTCCAGAAACGAAGCAACTGTTTGACTAGTCCAATACATTAAGTAAGATGGGAAAATAGATGTAATTCCATAGCAACTATTGGACTTAAAATCCGTACACATACATCTTTAAAAAAATGAAATTGGTACCTTAGAAAAGTACCAAGAGAGGAAGCAAGAGTAATGGCATGTAACAAAGCTGTAACTGAGGTTAATATTCATGAAATGTGTGAAAAGGAAGGAATTTAGTTTGTTTGATGCATACAATTTTTTGTTGCATTGTTTGTTTTGAAGGGTATTTTTAACACATTTTTTGTATATGAAGTGATGGCACTATTTGTATAGGACAGAAAAGTCTTATATTTGGTAGCACATACGAGAAAGTTGTATAATTGCATAAAGAAGAATATGATAAAAGCAGAAGGAAAAGGAAAGATGTAATTACAGAAGGGATAGGGAACACAGTGATGAAATAAAGATGAATGGAAGAACTTAACATGTGTACATAATCATAAATAATGATAGGAGGCGAAGATGAAATATAAGTATGTCTATTAAGTTTGAAAAATAAAACTGGACAGTAGGACATGTTGGTTCTGACATCAGATTTCACAATTTGAACATATTTCAATACTAAATGGGTTTTAGCTGTTAAATGTTTAAAAGTCATGGTTCATCAAATAAGTATAATAGACCCAGATGTTCGCACTGTTCTTTCATTAATGAAAATACTTATTTCAAGTAGCAGAAATAATAAAGAAACATTTTAGATGCGATATGATACTAACTGTGCAACATATACTGTTATTTATTTTATAACTTGTAAAAAGAAATATGTTGGACAATCCCGTCAGCAAGTATCTAAACGCATAAACAAACGTAGATTTGACATAAATAACTTTATCGATCCCTACTGTTGTCGTACAAATACAACATAATCGACTATGCTGATAGTTGTTAATCTGTTTATCAACCTGCCAGATGGATCGATGTTATTTCACAGGATTTATTTTTCGTTGGTTTTTGTTTTGTTTTTTGTTTGTTTGTTTGTTTGTTTTCTTTTCTTTTTTTAATTTTTGTATTTTTTAATTTCATATTCTTTTTTTGTTGTTGTTGTTGTTGTTGTTGTTGTTGTTGTTGTTTTTCTGTAGATGTACAAGTACAACAAAATAAACCGATATATTGCAGCAAATGGAAAATGACAAGAAGCCAGTCTGAAAAGCATGGAAATTCTGCCAAAGAGTCGTAGCCTTTGCTAGTCGCAACATAGGCTGTTTTAACGAGTGGAAAATTAAAAGAAGTCAGTCTGAAAGTGGATGGTAAGAAAGCATTTACGGGAATTTTCAGAGAAGGGTCTAAAGAGTAGAAATATATTTAGGACTTTTTTTAACAGATGGACCTTGCAAATTTTTTTTACAGTCATGCTCTTTCCATGATTATTTTCCTAGTTGCTGAATACAAGAGAGAGGTGGTGCTTGTGTGGTACGCTGCAATTGCATTAGCTACATATGTTGAACTTTTACACGAACAGAACGGCACAGCACCTTTACTATTGATTAAGACACGGGACAGCACTGTACTTTTAGTATTGATGAGGATGTTTTCCATAAATAGGACGAAACCTTTCGTATTGATTGGAACCTTATCCACGAACAGGACCATACCTTGGGAATCGATTAGGGACTTATCCATCAACAAGGCGATATCTTTGGCATTGATTAGGTACTTCCCCACCAACAATGTGATACATTTGGTATTGATTGGACGATACCTTTGGTGTTGATTAATGACATATCCACGAAGAAGACAATACCTTCAGTATTGATTAGGGAGTTATCCACGAAAAGGAAGATACCCTTAGTATCGATTGGGAACTTATTCACGAACACGACGATAGCTTTGGTATTGATTAGGAACATATCCACGAGATCAACGAGACCTTTTCCAAGAACACGATGATTACTCTAGCATTGATTAGGAATTTATCCACGAACAGGAGGATACCTTTCGAATTGATTAGGAACTTATCCACGAACAGGACGATACCTTCAGTATAGATTAGGTACTTTTCCATGAGCAAGACGATACCTTTAGTATTGATTAGGTACTTATCTACCAACAGGGCGATACCTTTGGTATTTATTAGGAACTTTCTCGCGAACATAACGACACCTTTCGTCTCGATTGGAAACTTGTCCACGAAGAGGACGATAACTTTAGGATTGACTTACAACCTATCAACAAACAGAACAATCCATGTGGTATTGATTAGGAACATATCCACGAAAAGAACGATGCCTTTCGTATTCATCGGGAACTTTTCCACGAACAGGACGCTAACTTTGGTATCGATTGGGAACTTCCCATCGAATAGTACGATGCCTTTAGCATAGATTTAGAAGTCATCCAGGAACAAGACGATACATGTATTATTGAGTAGCAACTTATCCGCGAACAAAACGATACGTTTAGTATAGATTTAGAACTCATCCACGAACAGGACGATACCTTTAGTATAGATTTAGAACCTATCCACGAACAATGCGACGCCTTTAGTATTCATTAGGAACGTTTCCACGATGCTTTTAATATTATTTAGGAACTTATCCATCAACAGAGCGATACCTTTGGTATTGATATAGAACTTACCCACGAACAAGAGGATACCTTTGTTAATCATTAGGAACTTATCCACGAACAGGACGATACCTTTCGTATTGACTGGGAATTCATCCACGAACAGGACGATGCTTTTAGTATTGATTTGGAACTTATCCATGAACAGGACGATACATTTGGTATTTATTAGAAACTTCTCCACGAACAAGACGATGCCATTGATATTGGTTAGGAACATGATTGGGAACTTATCCACGAACAGGACGATACCTTTAGCATTGATGACTGGGAACTTACAGTCACGAACAGGACAATGCCATTGGTATTAAATTAGAATTTATCCAGGAACAGGACGGCTCAGTACCTTTACTAGTTACTAAGAACTTCTCCACGAACAGAACAATACCTTTGGTATTGATTAGGAACTTACCCACGAACAGAACGATGCCTGTAGAATTGATTAGGAACTTATCACGAAGAGGACGATACCATTGGTATTGTTTGGAAACATAACCGCGAACAGGACGATATCATTGGTATTGATTTAGAACTTATCCTCGAAGTGGACGGCACACTACTGAACTTAACCTGCGAACAGGACGATACATTTGGTATTGATTAGAAATTACCCGCGAACAGGACGCTCCCACTGGTTCTGATTAGGAATTTATCCACGAACAGGACGGGACAGTACCTTTGGTGTTAATTGTGAACTTACCTGCGAACCGGGCAACACCTTTAGTATTGATGATGAACTGATCCACGAACGGAACGGGGATGTATCTTTATTATTAAGTAGAAACTTATCCACGAACAAGACACTACCTTTTGTATTGACTTGGAACTTATCCACGAACAGGACGATATCTTTGGTATTGATTAGGAACATATTCACGAACAAGACGATGCCTTTATTATTGAATGGGAATTTATCCACGAAGAAGACGATATGTTTGTATTTATTGGAAACTTACCCGCGAACAGCATGATACCTTTGGTATTGATTTGGAACTTATCCAGAAAGAGGACGGCACAGTTTCATTGGTAGTGATTAGGAACTTAACCAGGAAGAAGACGATACCGTTAGTATGGATTAGGAACTTATCGACGGACAGGACGATGCCTTTGGTATTGATTGGGAACTTATCCACCAACAGGAAAATATTGATTAGGAACTTATCGAAGAACAGAACGATATCTTTGGTATAGACTGGGAACTTATCCACGAACAAAACGATACCTTTGGTATTGATTAGGAACTTATCCACGTACAGGACAATACCTTTGGTATTGATTAGGAATGTATCCTTGAACAGGACAATAACTTTAGTACTGATTTTACGAGCTTACCCGCGAACAGGAGAATACCTTTGGTATTGATTGAGAACTGATCCACAAACAGCATAATACCTTTAGCATTCATTAGGTACTTGTCCATGAACTGGACGATACTCTGGGTATTGATTGGGAACTTTCCCGCTAACAGGACGATGCCTTTAGTATAGCTTCACGAACAGGACGATGCCTTTAGAATAAATTCACGAACAGGACGATGCCTTTAGTATAGATTCACGAACAGGGCGATACCTTTAGTATAGATTCACGAACAGGACGATACCTTTAGTATAGATTCACGAACAGGACGATGCCTTTAGTATAGATTCACGAACAGGACGATACCTTTAGCATAGATTCACGAACAGGACGATACCTTTATTACTGATAATTAATAACTTACCTTTTGTATTGATTGGGAAGGTATGTACATACAGGACGATACCTTACTGTACTGATTGATAACTTATCCAAGAATAAGACAATACCTTTACTATTGACTTAGAACTTATCTGCGAACAGGACGATATCTTTGGTAGTGATTGAGAACTTACCTCCGTACACGACGATATCTTTGGTAGTGATTGAGAACTTAACTCCGTACACGACGATATCTTTGGTAGTGATTGAGAACTTAACTCCGTACACGACGATATCTTTGGTAGTGATTGAGAACTTAACTCCGTACACGACGATATCTTTGGTAGTGATTGAGAACTTAACTCCGTACACGACGATATCTTTGGTAGTGATTGAGAACTTAACTCCGTACACGACGATATCTTTGATAATGATTCGGAACTCACCCAAGAAGAGAACGATATTTTTGGTATTGATTAGGAACTTAGCCATGAGCAGAACGATACCTTTGGCGTCGATTAGGAACTTTCCTGCCAACAGGACGATGCCTTTGGTATTTATTTGAAAGTTATGTTCGAGGTGGTCGGTACTGAACCTTTAGTGTTGTTACGACTAGGGGTTATGTAACAAAAGAAAAGACTCAAACAAGCTTTCAAGATTTAAAATACAAATCTTTAATTTCCTAAAATATTAAAATATTTCAACAAACAATTAAAGTGAAAGAATTAAAAATAACTTACAGTATAGAATATCCTTAAAATTCCTAAATTGTTTTAAAGTTCACCGTTCCGGAAGTTAATCCAAATATTTCGAATGTAGTATTCCGAATGAAATAGCCTTCACTGTGCTAATATGTTGATAAGTTTAAGTATATCCAAATAATCCTTGTGAATCTGGAATCTCACAAGTTTTAGAAATGTTTCCGATAATTCCACGGAGCTGTATAATAATTCAGATTAAAGACAGTACTAAATCCTAAATGTACTGTATTAATGATAAATAAATCTCCAAATAAGTATATCCCACACACAAATTGAACCAATTTCGTAATGACCTCTCTCTTCAAATGTAACTGTAAAGAATATTTCAACACAGGATTATTTCACACACACACACATATATATATATATATATATATATATATATATATATATATATATATATATATATATATATATATATATATTAATGCGCAGAATCGAAATAAAAACCCATACTACGTCTTCAATAAACAGGGTATTTCAAAATAATGCAACCCTCTCCGAATCAATCAGGAATTAGGTTATGCGTGATTCTGCTTAGGTGCTCGAGTACCAGTATTTTAAACAGTAAACACTGTATTGATTCATTCTTAGAATATAACCTTAAACTATAATTCCTAGTCAATATAATGTTTACTCCTAAAAGTACAAGAACTTGGTCGAAAGTTCAGCATTGCGCGCGGAAAATACGTCACATAACTAAAGCTACAAGCAAACAGGTGAAATATTGATCGAGGCTACCGTATGTATACTCATACGACGACAGCTGTTTAGACTAAGAACAGAGATCATAAACTAATAAACTATACCATTATTCAAAGGAAAATTATATATAATTCCGTAACAGTATTAATGTAGATCTTATCTATAAGGAGGTCAGTACTGTTATTATTGACTAAGAATTCATTCACAAACCTGACGGTACACTTTTTTATTGCATAGGAACTTACTGATGACTAGGAAGGTATTGTTAATATTGATTGGGAAATAATCCGCAAGCAGGAGGGTACCTTTTTGTGAATATTGAATAAGATTTTATGCACGATCAGGGAGGGACCTTTGATTTCGACTTGCAATCTTTCCACGTCCAGCACAGTACTTTGATTAGAAACTTTTCTTCGTCTAGTCTTGATTATGACCTGCAATTTTGTATAACTGTATACTCCGACAGACATCATAACTATATCCGGATTTTAATAATGACAAATTGCACACATCTCCCCTAGAGACCCTCTCTATTTTAAATTTAGCGCATATAAAAATGTTCAAAAGCTTGCCCGCATCAGTCTGTAGTCAGTACAGTGAGGTATTCAGTCAATATGGATTCCAAACAAATTGCATTTTTGCTCTTGCTCTGTACAGGAAAAATATTCATGGTCGCCGATGGAGAAGAAACGTGCTTGCTTGGCACCATGGCTAATCAGAACGCATGCAATATTTCTGATACAAAATTTTTGCAACTTTTACTCGCTGAGGAAAAGTTACTTCGAATGGAACTGGAAAGAAAAGTAAAGGGCCAGAGTGAAGAAATTAACCGCTTGTCCGCTGTACTTCAGTTAAAGAATAACCAATCTGGTAATACTCTGTCTATCTGTATCTATCTCTGTCTGTCTGTCTGTCACTGTATGTCTGTATGTCTGTCTGTCACACACACATTCGTGCAAAACGTTGCAATGCATGAGTTTATATTGTATAACAGCAATTGTTCTGTTGTTGGGGGAAGGTATATTTTTTAAATTTAAAAACTGATATTTTTCCAAGTTTGTGGTCACATACACTCACTCTGTACGATGCATTAACTCTTACCAGGATTTTAGTAGTATCACGATCAAATTCAGATGAATGTTTTGAAACATAGGTCTAAAAAAATGTTCACACTCAATCGCGTAAATAATTTATAAAACAAAATACAAATCTACATGGTTTCCAAAGTTGTACGTTTTCCCCTTCGCAATACATCCGTTTACTATGAATTTTATGAGAAAAATGGCAGAAAATATTTTAAAAAATTACTCTCAGAATGCGTTCTTGAGTTATCTTACATTCTTTTACTTAAAATGCAAACTCGGTTATATAAGCATCGTTAAGAAAAAAGGGAGAAATACACACACTCAGTCACTCAGACGGACTGACAGACAAGGACAGAAAACGGAGCGAACACTATTCTATACATTTTATTGGATTTGATCGGGGCGAGGAAATGTAGTCTCTAATTAATCAAAATATGTCTAGATTTCTACTCGGCTTTTTGGTACTGTAGAATGAATCACTGACATGTGTTTTCCCGTCGGTATTATTGCTATTCATTTGGGTGTTAAATTAGTTGAAAACCTAAAGTTTTATCAGATTAAACTATGACTGATAATATTGTTTGACCACCTAGTATCAAAAATCTGCTCAGTACGATTAGGGTACTGAGTTCCATATAATTGGTCTGTCTTTTTCTGATATAATGCACCATGGTTTGGCGTTTTTTTTTTACGATAGATCACTATATTCGATGCCGTGATAGATTCTGTAATCACACTGATTTTAAATGAAATATACGAGCCAGTATATTTGGACGTTGAAAATTGAAGAAATGGTTTTGTATAATAAGTTTGAATATTATTTTAGTTTATATCCTACGGCAAGCAAACAAACATTAAGGTCCTAATCTTGATAATTGCCCTTTTCTATGTATTTGAGATCACGTCAAAATGCGAACACTGTTCTCTTTCTATTACATTTATCTTGCTGTAATATTTTTTATTGTTGCATTAAGGTAGACAGCTTCAATTGGTATACTTGTTATTGTTTTTCCCTAACTCGTCTTTCCGGTTATTCATAGTACAGAATACCTCATTGTTTCATTGATATAACACAAAATCAGTGATACATATATCGATCTATAAACTACGATAATGACAAAAATAGTAATGGATATACATGTATTACCAATTCAAAACCATATTAAAATTGAAAATAGTATGCTCACGCCTAAATAATAAATACATCTAGAAATTTCGAGATATTCAAATTTCATTTATGTCATTTTTATATCATTATTCTAAAATTACTCGACCAGTCAGACTCGAGGGTATTTTTTAACAAATTAACAATTAGTAGACCAATCAGACTATGAAACAAATTAGCGAGTACAAAAGAATAATCGAATTTTATTTTACACATCATAAATCATGGCACACAATTATTGTATTAAATTCAAGTTTTCAGACGATAGAAATATTTCACAAGTTTTGACATGAAAACAACGATGTCGATATCTAGAGGTAATGCCTATTAGCTTACAAGTTTGAACGGGATATAAAAAAATGTGGCAAAGCTAGTTGCGTCAAAGATCAATATACAAGAGAAAAAGTGCTAGTTTGTTGATTTCAACCATTAAGAAAGATATACACCTATGTTGCACAAAAGATGCAGATTTACAGATAACTTTCAGTTATCATAATATTTAAATAAACAGCACCAGCCCTGATAATAACATGGTTAAACAGTGCAGTATGAAGAAGGAATAAATTACGTATTTAATTTTGACAAATACACCAAAATTTTATTCTCCTAAATTTGCATTATAATTTGAGAATCTCTTAAATATACAAGGTCAAGCTAAAATGATTCAACAAAAAGAGAGATAGCATTTATGGAATACAAAGTTCGATTTAAAATATGGTGACTGTGCATATGAGGTAGCTGTTTTAGAATCAACCATAGGAATGGCGAAATTTAAAACAACCAGAAGTCATTCACACGTTTGATAAGATTGAAGAGAAAAAGTAAAATACTAAAAATAAAAACTCCAGTTGTAGATGGATGCTTTGTTGGCTTTCTGATAACACGTAAAGATAAATTTTAAAGCATAAAGGATTCTCTGGATGTTTTTATTTAGTTTTAAATGACTGGCAAAGAATTGTATTTTGATATCTTTACTATCAATCGATTGTGGGAATAAATTAAACAGGACAAAAGGACAATAAAATACACTTAACTGAAATAATGGTTAACTAAGCAATCTATCTAAGCATGAAACTGATTACCCTACAAAAGGGTTTATATCTATGTTAGTCACATGAATGACCTGTGGCAGCTAGAGATTGATGACGTGCTGGCACACGAGAAAAATAAAAATGGCTACATATACGTTTTGACAGTGATAGATATTTTTCTCAAAATATACTTGGCTTGAGAAAGTAAAAGCAAAATATGTGGATAACAAACACAATGCTTTTAATGAAATCTTAAAAGAGCGAAAACATGATAAAATACTGGATTTACTGGAAAAGGAAAGGGAAAAACTTAGATACGTCTCAACTTACACAGGCAAAAAAGCATTTGTAGTGGAAAGATTTAGCAGAACCTTAAATATTAGAATGTGGAAGTATTTCACTCAAACTGAAACCAGAAAATAGGTTGGAACTTTACCAAAAGATAATTGAGGGATACTATAACACTGATCACGTATCAATAGACATGACTCCAGTTGAAGCAATGAAGGAAGAAAACAGATGAAACGTATGGATCCATCTACTTAGTTACTTAACAACTGATACATTTGGGATACCTAATTTAAAATAGATAAACCAGTCAGAAGTTTAAAATACCAACATTTTTTTAAAAAGGGTCACATTTCTAGCTTTATTGAGGAAATATTTAAAATCAGGCAAGTAATTTTAGGTGATCCAGATATTTACAAACTGGAAGTTTTGAAGTTATAAAATAGAGAGCATATTTTATGAACAAGAGTTATCTCTATACTACAAACACGATGACATGTACAAACCTGAAAGGATTATAAAGATTGAAAACAAAACGGATGAAGGGAAAAAGTACATACTGGGAAAATGGAAAGGATATGATGAATCACTGAACAGCGGGGAACCAGCTCAAAATATTATGCCATTAAAATAAATGATGTAGCAAAAGTACACCTCTCCCCCGGACATTATACATCTGTGACAGGGCATAAAACGCACAAAACATTTACGAAAAGAACATTTGTTTGTATGATATCGAAGTAGAGGTACTATAATGAGTTGATACAATGCAGAGAGTAATGTTGCTTTGTATTATTTTTTAAACATCATTGTTCTTAAAATCTGCCTCTGCTTCTGAAGCTAGTATCATTCTCTATCTATGTGACACTCTAGTGAGTTCTTACTTTTAAATATTGAGAAAAAACAGCGGGAAAAGTTGTTAGACTGAGACAAACAACAGTGACTTAAAACTCAACAATAGGCTTATCTTCGGTATTGTTTTTCTCTATATTTGATTCGCGATACTCTTTCCTTTTTTGTCTATGACATTCTCTGCAGTAATTTTGATTTTGTTAAATTCGTATGTGATTTTTTTGCAAAACTTATGCTGCATGTTTTAATGTCCATTTATTATTTTACTATTCTTAGTATATCCATAGGGTAATATGCTTCTGTTATCAACTAAATATCGCTTGTTGTCAAAGAGAGACTATGCTAATCTATTGGTTTTGATGCTATACATATCATGATTATACGATCTGGATAAATTCATTCCCTGGTAATTTTCCTTGTAATTAAGGTAGTCCGCTTTTGTAAAGTTAATGCTTACAGTAAAGCTCTAAATGAAGTGGTAACTTCATTATGACGTCATCGATACGACGTCACATTTTACCTAAGTGTATTATAGCGTATTTATAGGTTACTGCATTTGTATGGGAAAATATGAACGAGTTTTTTTGAGCTATACTGCACGACGTCAGGAGTGCAGTATAGCTCAGAAAAAACGAGTTCATATTTTCCCATACAAATGCAGTAACCTTTTTATTATATACTCATTTTGCTTTTCTACCTAAGGCTGAATAAAAAAAAGAACACACAACAAGAAACAAAGTAACTGACTTTCTGCTATATTCTAAAGTAAATACACAACCGAAGTTAAACCAATACACAGTAACAGTATTCATGCGCACATGGCACCGCCCAGTGACCTTTGAACTTGGTTGAGTAGCGCGCGCTCTGTGATTTGTTTCAAAAAGAAATCTCATTTTGGTCTACTTAAAATTGAAATTTTGAGTCATATTGTGAATGACTGCGCCTTGGAACAACTTTCCCAGTTGATCTGGAATGGAGGTATTTAGTTTTTATGTCGATTCAGCTAAATTCTGCTCTTTTAGTTTTTAGCTGGTTCTATTACGTACGATGTACATGTAGCTAGAGGGACTGGCCTCGACAGCAAGCTAGCTTATACATGTGTTACTGTCCTGTCATTGATAGTTTGGAATCATAAGGTGGACAAAATATGAAATTCTTTTAAGTGAAATTCTCAAGAAGATGCAGGATTAAATATTTTTTTAGGGAATATTAAATTCATTTCGTTTTGGAGTGCAGTAAATTCTCCTTTGGAATGTGATTTCTGTTGGAAATGTAGTCTTGATTGCAGTGCAATTTCGCGCCGTGGATCAAAAAGTACATTTTGAAGAAATTCAGGATGCAGAAAAGTAAGTACATTTATTGTCATTCTTATTACCAGCTATAGATGACATATTTATATGTACTGTCATAATAAATCCAAACAATTTCTCCAAAAAAAAAAAAAAAAAAAAGGCAAAATTGCAAAGCGGCTGGGATGTGAGAGCCCATTTCGTCAGCGGAAAATAAGGCTTCTTCGTTATCGTGGCTTCTTGGCTCCGAGGCACTTGCTTTTATACCAAAACCCGCCTTCTTTAGTTGTATTTTTTCGAATTTAGTGCTTGGACTGACTTGTAAAATTAGCGGTCTCTGAGAGAAACGGAATATCATTTGGTCATAAAATGCCTTTTTATGCTATTTTTTTCTATAGACTCTAGAGAGCACGGTTCATAGTCTGAACCATCGGCTAAATAAGTGTTTAAATGATCAGAATGATATTTTCAATACTGCATGCCTCACGTTTGTTGTCATAAAGCCACCGCTGTACATTGTGAATATCACGTTCAGTCACTTGCTTGGTTGAAAGATTCTTTTGTGACTCAATGAATTCATCCACATCGTCAGCTTTATCATCTCTACTCTCAAACAGCTTGTTTAGTTCATCCACAGACAAATCTAATAAAGCAAAAGCTCCGGTGTCTGCTACATTTGCGTACATTGTTTGTTTACAATAAAAAGTAGTTCCTAACACGCGATACTATTTTTAGACACACGTGTCGTGCAGTATGAAGCCGTGCAGTATGGAGAAATACTGCACGATTCTGACAATGCAAAGTTAATGGAGAAAAAAATGAGTATATAATAAGAACTCTTATTAAATAATGAAAAAGAAATATTCTTGAAAATTTTAATAATCGTAATAACAGTAATGTGAACGAAAGTGGTAAAGTCAACAAACAGCATACGAGACCTTGTAAATCGGCAACGCAGGTTTTCTGTTGCGGAAAACCGATGTGATCTCAACAAATTTCTCACAAGTATACCTTTTCTGTATGCATTTGATACGGAATTATATGATCTTCAACTTGTAAACATTCTAGAAAATTTTAAATACTTATTTAGCTATTATTTTATGGGAAATTAGTAACAGAATATTTTTCTCGTACTTTTCTATGGAATGGCCCTCACTTGGGGACATATATATATTTAACAAGTAGCGCAAAAAAATGTATAACAATCTATAATGTTAGTGATTTTGGATTGATTGAACACTTAACTGTGCAAACGGGATTAATACTCCAAAATTTCACAACCGATCATCATTAAATAAGTAATCTTGAACATATTGAAATTTAAATTTTACATATTTCTTTATTTCTTTAAAGAATCTCTTTTCATCTTTGTCCCTTGTAAATTTATAAAATTGTGACCATAACCCACAAGGATTTTCTTATTCAATTGCGGTAAAGCAACTATGTTATCCTTGTGTCATAAACCTTGATGTTATCCTTCATACCAATGTAAGAATTTTCTGTCTCAACCTTGATATACAATGACTCAGTACAGGAGTTATGAGTAGTCTCTTTCTATCATGGTGTTTGTTTTTCAGCTTCTTGTAAAGTGCATGTCAATGTAGTTATGTAGGCGCATTTGCTCATCTTAAATTAAATGTTAATTGTTGTTCTAAAATTGAATACTGATATAGTTTAACCAAAGTCTATTCAATCCTGATTATTGAATGATCTGCACCTTAACTGTCATCAAGAAACTTTCAGATGAAAGTTATTGATCGCCATGGACTTTTACAGTGGTGGCCAGGTACTAAACTGAATCAAGAAAAGAGTACGTCTGGTCTAATCGTCACAATATAGGGTAGTACACATTTTTTTTAACATGCGTGGCTTTCATTGTGACATCACAGTGCGCGACATTCAATCCGGTTTGTACTGGATCACACCTTTAGGTTGTCCTCCTCCAAAAAATGTCCACGTACTTTAACATTGAGTTTTGCCGTATGTGTTTCTCGGGGCGTGTAAATAATGACATTCCAAAGGAATGTGGATGTATATGGATCGAAATTAAGTGATAATCGCAAGTCAAAGGTATGTGTAATCAAATTCTAGAAAACGACACCCGTTACTGAAATAGTCTGTACTAAACGCATACATGACCTGTTTGACTTTTACTGTAATAGAGATCGCACATCAACCACTTGCTTGACTCTAGCACATTAAATCCACTGTAATTTGGTTTTATTAATTTGATTTTCTTGTTTTTCAAACTGACTAACATTACCCCATCCTCAATATTTGTTCTTCTTGCAAATGATAAATCTTTCTGGTATATGAAATATTGATTTTTATATGTACATTATTTTACTGTTGTTCTTTCCACGAATTCTCCATTTGTTTACCGAATATGGCGTTATTCATAAGTTTCAAGAAGGTTTTATCACAATCATTTGTTGCCTTTTTCCTCAAATTTGCATTCAGCTCTACGTATTTATTTCAGTTTTAAACCTAACTGTGTGTAAATCTTCAGATTTATTTAGCGCATACGGTATTTCTTTTTATTTTTGGTACTATTGCTTTTGTACTTTAATCTTTTATCAACTTCTTCTATGACTTATAAATCATTTTCATGAAGAATTAATCTCTCTGAAGCTACTGGACCTTCCTTAAAATAGGTATATAAATGTAATGGACTAGGCAAATTCACTTCTTACATGCAAATGGAATAACAATTATTGGGTCAATTGAGTATACTTTCATCTGTCACTTTAATTTTTTTCATCTGTTGCCCTTTTACATTTTTGTAGCGAAATGTATTGGCTCATGGCCCTTACATAGAGGTTTTAAGTATCTATGTATATAATGAATTACCTTGACATTTCATACTCACCATCATTCTTTATCTGACCATCTTTGTCCAACTAGTATTCATTATTTGCTTCTACTTATCTGTGTAGTATCATGCTACTTCCTCCACGGTTTTGAATCTCAGTTATCAGCTCTTCACTAATACAGGAGCACTGTAATAATGAACAGGGTCTAGTTTGTAATATTCACACAGACATTACTAAATTCGTCAAAAATATTACATGGCATGTAGTATTCCAACTCGCTCTGAAAAATCCAACTCGATACTCGCTACACTCGTGCCGAGCGAGTTTCGAGTTAGCTTGGCTCTGCGTGTTTGTTCTAGCAGACATATTGAGAAGATTTTGTAACAGATTTCCTTCAAGCAGACATATTGGGACGATTTTGAAACAGATTTTAATAAAGGTTCAAAGATGAACTATGTCGTGTGTTCTTTTATCTTCGTTTTCTTGTCATTGTCAACTTTTTAATCATGTATTTATTTAGCATGACAAAGATTTATTTAAATTTGCGATTGTCAAGCTCGCTCGAGAGGTTAGTACACTACCATATTTTCCAATTTCCAGTGTAATAAGAGCTCAAATGCAATCAGCTTGGCCCAAGACTTTATGACTGATATGCGGATCAAGGTCTACAACGTTCGCTCAGCAAATAATTTCTAACGAAAATCACTAACCTTGATCAACCAAGATATTAACAACAGCAGATACGGTTGAACTGGGCTTCTACACGCAAAATACAGTTGTAGCAAAGCCTCGGCAGCCTGTACTGAGGCGTGACGACCTGTTTGAGGGGAACACAATGAACTTTATGACTTTTAAAGTCTCCTGTGGTCTCTGGATACTAAGAAATGTTGATTATGTTCACGTTTGGCTTTGAAATTTTAAAGAGAGAATCACCAAGTTCTCAAACTAAATTTAGCCTGTAAAAACCAAATCGAGGTTACCGACTGTCTCCATAGCAGGTATTTTACAATTTACCAAAATTAGCATTTTTCAACTGTTACGCACAAAATTCAGCAAACGGAAGCAACCTATGTAATATGCCAAGAGGAAATTCGCTTCACTAATTAATTGCTCAGTAAAATTTGCATTCAGCCCAGATAAGACAAAGAAATTTATCCACGTTGTTATGATGAAGCTGACTTCGACGTTTTGCCACAAGTTCCTCGGCTGTACTAAAGATTCTTTTCACTTGTAACAGACGTACACTGAATACAAAGAAACTTTCTTGCCAAAGAAGCCAACGTTGAGTATAGCGAGGAGTTCTGTTTCCACCAGTTCAGGACATAAATTTTATATAGTTCTACACGTACACCATTGGAATCAGTGATGGCTTCCTTTTGACTTGTGTATCTGTCCAGCTCAAGCTTTGCACACTCTGCTAAAGATTTCTTGTCCTCCACCTTTAAGATTACCAATGATAATCTACATCCGATAGTCAAGCATAATCTACATCCTGAGAATCATCAGTTTTTGCACGTTTGGGGCTGGGAACCTCCTCTCTTGATTGGAACTTCAACCATCAGACTCTGGGATCCGTGGCAACACTGGTAACTGAGGCAGATCAGGCTGAGGCGTCTAAGGAGCATGATCTAGAGGGAGAGCTGCGTCAGGTAATCCAGCGTCAGCAAACTGGTCTCGGTCCTTCTTCTGTTTCATTTTAACAAAATGCCGCTATTCGCCGATAATAAGCGCTTCTACCAAAGATTTCTGCATTTCTTTTTGTGGAGGGAACGGCATGTTCTTGAATATATATTCAAGTAGGGCGCCGACCTGCAGCAAGGTGTGCACTCCATCCTCCTCATACCTTGTTTCCAAGTTGGCGTTTATTTTCTGTTTGATGTTTTCATCATGAGTTCGTCACTCTCAAGGAAAGTTAGTTTGGCCTCCAATTGAGAGGCATGTTTGTTCGCATACAGCAACTGATGATGTTTTGAAGTCTTTCAAAACGCCAAGAATCTGCTGTAAGGCCTTGTCATCTTGCTCATCAATAAACCAGGATCTTGCCCCATCTTCAATCAAGGGTCAATTATACATGTTTCGACTGCAGCTTCTTGTTGAATATATTTCTCTAGCATGTCAAATATTGAGTTCCATCTGGTTTCAAAATCAAGAATTAACTTAAGCTTACCCATATTCAGAGGTCTTTGCTTCTCTTCTAAGACATGAGAAGCTTGTTAGCTTTTTCGAAAGTACGGTACAACTGCACGAAACTTGGCTAGTACAGGATAGAGCTCTGGAGTTGGTGCAGCTTTGCCACTTCTATTAGGGCTGCGTTTACTGCTATGTCGAGTGTATGGAGAAGGCACCCCCACCCCAGGACATAAATTACAGAGCTTTGACAAAATTTTATGCATTTTCAGAGGTTGTGCCAACAAATTCTGGTAGCTTCCACTCAGCACATATGTCTTTTATGGCTGCAGGAATATTTTCACCAGTATGGGAATAATTCTACTGATCAGACTCAGAGCTGGAACTGGAATCACCATGGTCTCGGGTCATTAGGTTTTTGAACTTCATCTCCCATTCCTCCTTAATGTAATAGACGGTCACTGTGAAATAATCTCGGTTTGGACTGAAGTCAAAAAGTACGTTGTTATGCCAAAAGTCACTTGGTCCTTAAGATCCTGTTAAACTTCAGTCCCAATCTTAGTACAAACTTGGGGAAGCAGAGTCTCAGTGAACCAAGCATATGATGGAAGTTTATATCAGGATTCAAATATGTGTAACATTAACTTAATTCCATCATACTCAACAGCTGACAGTAGGTGCAAGTCTTTCACTAAATACTAAAACACTGCTTCATTAAGTTGAGATGCTTTCTCCAAGTGATCGTTGTCTCTAACTTTGTCTTTAATTAGTTTTCTTTCTCACAGACATAACATAAAAGTGGATTTTAAATGTTTTTCATCTTCGTCTGTGAACACCACTAGTTTTGCAATTTTTCAGTCTTAATTCTTCGTGTACTAGTTTTGCAATCTTGCTCAAAGCAACGTAAACTATTTATATACAAGGTATTGATATGTAAATTATTAGTTTATATATCTTGTGGACTGATACAACATACAAAGAGAACACTGATGAAATGTGTTTGGCTGTTTTGATTCTCCAAGATATTTTATCACCATAGGTAATCTCACTCCGGCAGACTATGGCGTCAGCGACGATGTGTTCCAAACTTTATGCCGGTTGTGCAATTGTATCGTAGGTAAACGTTGCCTCTGGCACGATGATATGTTCAAAATCACAATAAATAACATACAAAACTTTAATTGGTGGTTATAGTTGTTAAATTTTAGAACTGAACCTTCAACAAGCATTATATCTATCGAATTATCTACATTGTAGCGCAGTCGTTTGTGTTCTGATAACGTTTCTGGCGTATGGATAAAAATCAAGCATTTTTAAAGATATGCTTCTGTCCGTCATGTCTGTTTATCTGTGATGATACTAATCTTGAGAAGTCTTTTTGTTATTCCAGCGTGGTGGTACATTGCACCTATATAGTTGCTCTAATAAATTTGATTTACAATGGTAAAAAAGATCGTACTATTTTAATTTCACTATGATCCGGACATGTCATTATGTCCATTACTAAAGGCTGCAAGCTGAATACAAGACAGCGGTATCACCATCAAGTGATTGCCCAATCTCTCTTTAAGCAACACAGCGAAATTCTGATGTTGCTAGGACATATCTAATAACGTACGATTTCTCTTATCACAATCACTTTCTCGTCATTCTAATCTGAACCCAGATTTTGTTTATACGAATCAAACGATGAGTTTGTCTTTGCTCATAACACCGTTTTTGAAATTAGATGGAATATCATGCGATTATTTATTTATTTAAGACAACTACATGGACATATAAACAACACAAACAATATGCTAGGAAGTGCTTCAGTATCACTGAAAAAAAATTCAAAAAGATCTTGTAAATATTTTTAAAACAATTCTTATATTTTTGCTATTTTTTTACAATATTGAGCAGAAAGGAAGTTAATTCGGTGAAAAAGGTTTGGTTAATTAAGGCCTTTATCAAACTTTGGAACATTAATTTTATCCTTTAATTTCTAAAATTTAAAAAAAAAATGTTACCGAGTTTATATCCGTATAATTCCAAGAAATAATATCTCATATGGCAATCTCATACCTTGATATAATTTTAAAGAAATTTCTACAGATGCAAAATTGCATGCGAGTTATGCAGAGTGTTTGCTGAAATAGACTTTACTATATCTGGACGTTTGCTAGAGTTACTTGTCTTGAATAACGGTACATCTGATGTATTTATAAACGAGTGAACGGTCACATTTTTCGGAAGAAGTCTGTTTGTAATTTTTTATTCGCTCGGGGCAAAAGATCTAAATCAGGTGCAAAGTTAATTTATTCTTTATGATGATAATTTATCTTCAGTCTCTATTTGAACATTACAAAGCATCGCTATCTAAAAATGTTAATTTATGCATGCTTATAGACCCTCTTATATGTACAAGTTACGTACTGTTTTTCGCCTTTTGCAATATTTGTATTAAGTAAATTTAGATAAAAAAAATTCAGAGATTATCTGCATGTATTTCACGCGAGTGATGAGCTACATAGCATTGTTTCTTCCAGTCGTCACTATCTTGATCTTGATTATTTTGGTGCTACATCATAATGACATTGTTGTAACGCGCAGTGTCAACCTTTACAAAAGACTTATCTTTGAATAAATGTGACCGTGCTCATTTTAAAATGGTATCAATTTTGTTTTCTGAAGATTCAGCAGTTGTGATTAATATTTGTGGCAAAGAATTCCAGTATTTGATTATTCTTGGGAAAAAACTAAATTTGTCAATATCAGTTCATGCGTAGAGTATCAGGTAGATATATTCATGTTGATTTCTACTGATTCTTTTTGGTTTGATCAAATTGTAGCAGGGTATTTTTGCATTGTTTTTTTTTTTGTAAACCTTTATTTAAAAAAATATAATAATCTATTTTCCAGTCTACGTTGGTTTCATGGTTTCCAAGACAACCTATTCAATATAGAAATTAAACTTCTTGGGGTATAGTCAAAATTGAATGCAACAAACCCAAATGCTCCCTTTTGGATTTTTTCATCTTGTAAAACCTAGGAATGGGAGTCTCAAAACCGAACAAGCATATTCTAAAAAAAGTCAATAACTGTGCAAACGAATTTCTCCCACAAAAAACCATCTACTGTTAATTCCTATCACTATATTTATCCTCTGTATAAATATCTTTACTGATGATTCCTGGTTCAGCAACTCTGTTACCAAACACAGTATGCCCTTAAACCTTTAACCTTACTATGCTAAAATAAATGTTTCCTTTAAATCTTATCCGCTGATCATTGGTATTTTTCTAAACAGGTGTTGCAGCAAGCGAACGACCAACTGTTGCTTTCTCAGCCAAACTTACGAACGACATTAATGGTGCGGCCGTGGGTCGTCGAGTAATTTTTAGCACGGTTCTTCTCAACCAAGGAGAGGCTTATGACGCTAGAAGCGGGACTTTCAGGGCGCCTGTTACTGGAATATATCTGTTCTCGATGCACACATGCTCACCGGAAAATAAAATCGCCCAACTCTTCCTCATGAAAGAAGGACGATCGGTTGACTACACATATGCCGGCGATTCAAGGTGGTCATGCGTTGCCGTTTCAACAGTTGTCAATTTACTAGAGCGGGAGAACGTTTGGGTAGAGATGAGAGGAGACCCAGCTGGCATGTACATCGAGACAGAAAATTATTTGCACTTCCGCAGTGGATTTTCTGGCGTCTACATCGGAAAATCTTAAGACTGAAAAAAATGGGGTGGGGGTGGGGTATCATTCTTTTTCTTCTGTTTTTTTAATAGTTGATTTCTATTACCTTGAAATTAATACCAATACAGGAACTTACTTGAGAGTGATAAAATATTTTCTTTTAGCATGATGCATTAATATTTGGTAGTTAACAGAATCATATTTGGAAGTGCATCCAGTATATAAAGCCATATGTTGTTCATAGAATGTATTTAATTGTTATTTAAAAATGTATGTGTGATAGCTTGCCTTCCTTGCCAGGGCCAAACTATTTTTAGCTTCTTGTAGAGCATCATATTTTCTGCCCCAGGTTCTGATAGACCCCACTTTTTATAACTTGTGTTCCTTCTTTTTTCTGTCGCCTTTGCCTAATCTTGCGGTAAAGAAAGACTAAAACATAATCCAAAATCTTATTCCCAACTTTCAGTCTAGAAATTATTTCCCTGGTGAAAATTATCAATAATTCAAACACATACAATCTTCAAGTAATACATAATTAAACATTACAATAAAATAATGTTGAGAGAGAGAGAGAGAGAGAGAGAGAGAGAGAGAGAGAGAGAGAGATAACCGACTCTCCAACAGTTGGCCGAAGTGGGTAAAATGACATAAAATAAAGACGTTAACTCGCAAGTGCGCGATGACGATTTATGCCAATAAAATGAATTGGAATTAAAATCCTGTTAATTTCAAATCCCACATTAATGATATAGATATAAGAAAAATCAGAAATATGTTAATTTTGAAAAGAAATACGACAGAATTTTATCTGCGACCCAATGACTTAGACCTAGAGTTAGCTGAAGATACACCGTAGCGTCTTACTGAAGATCAGTATGTTGGGCGAATTATTAATTTCGGCAGAAGATAGTTATTTCTACACAACTTAGACAAGATGCTCAACGTACAATGATGACGTATTCCAATTAACAGATCAAGTGGTTTCTCTATGGTAACATCCGCCATGATATGTAAGCAAGGCCACTTCCGGTACAATTTTCGGTAAATACTGTTAATTTTGTTCATACATCGTCGCAAAAGAAACTTTGTTTTCGTTAGTACTCTCTCTCTCTCTCGTGGCGATATAGCTAAATTTCTTCCGAGAGGGAAATTGAATCCGGTCATAGTCTGGATCACACAAACGCTTGGAAATTATGGTGGAATGAAAGCTGTCATTGAAATAATAAACGAATCGAAACGGACTCACGCGTAATGCCATCAATGAAGTTGACGCGGAAATGAATGCTATGAATCAAAGCAGGTTTCCTTAGGTGGAATAAAACTCCTAATCATAAGCAGATGTCTAAAAAAAACATGAAGTTTATTCCGTAAAATAGGGAATGTCCATTTTATACATGCAGTTTCACTACAGACCAGAAAATTGATTTATCTATAATATGGATGGAATAAAATGCATGATGAATAATTCCAACGAGGTTTATTTCCTCCAAAAATAATGACATTGATTTTATTAGTTTGTTTCGTAAATATACACTGAATAAGCTTCTGTATTTAAGAATAAGTGAAGTGTTAATTAGTATTTGTACGAAGAAATTGTTTACATAAAAGTAGACATACATACTTGTCACGGGAAATAAAACCTCTATAGTTTAAGTGAAAAAAATTAAACCGATATTTTTCTTAATTATAAATGGAGGAAGCCTCATTAATTAACAATAAGTGAAGTTTTGATTTAGTTTTTGTATCGATACATTTTGTACACGAAAGAACATATATACAGACCACGGAAAATCAAAGTCCTATAGTGTCAAGTACCAAAAAAACCACGAGTTCGTGCAAACCCTAATGCATGTTCGTGCACTAGTTGCTGACTTAATATAAAGGCCAAATTACACTTCATATGCATATACATGGGACCTTACGTACACCACATGTGGCAAAAAGCACGATAGTAGTAAGGGGGGTGGGGTATTGGGGGCAGGGGGGGGCACTTGGGGGCAGTAATGGGAATTTAATATTGGGGGCACTCTGGGGCAGTGGGGGACAGGGGACACACACATACACACACACACACACACATATATATAAGGCAATAATGAAAAAATGAATCTTTTCTTGAAAAAATGGTTGGCCCTGAAAAGGGCCGTTGGAGTCATATGAACCTAGTTAACATAGGTGGCATCTTATGGAGGGTCTTCTTTTCCTTAGACTTCTACGTACTTCCGGACCGTAAATCAATACACGCTTCAAACATCCTTGGCGTTCCACATAAATTCTTCGTTTCCATAGGGCTGTCTCCGTCATCTTCGTAATCGCCCAAGAGGCTTTGACATACGTGGGATAGTCTGGGTCGAAGAGCATTCCCGAGACGATGGTAGATGACTCTACACTAGTCCACATTTTGTTTTTCTTCTGTTTCTTCTGGAGTGGTCTTTGAGAAACCGGTGAAGCTCTAGGAGACAAGCGGTGGTATATATACCCTAAGAGCGGATTGAAATGGATCGAAATGAACTACCAATCCAAAAGCGCGTTACAAGCGAGTAGGTTTTTCTTCCAATCGGACGAGAGCGGAGTGTGACGTCATCTTGAGTATAAAGGCATCACAGCGTTGGTAGGGATTTTACTTTGGACAGCCTAAGTATGACGGATACACCAAAAATCATGTATTGGAGTGAGCCTGCGACGACAACAGCGAATGCCGTGGTGAACTTCCAACCGGACGATTTTAATTTAGATTTTGTTGATTTTTTTACTTCTTCTCAAGAAATTTTACCTGAAACCACAACGACTGCTGCTGTATCGGCCTCTTTGCCTGTCATGGACGATTTTAAAACGAGGCAAAAAGAAGAACTGGATTTTTGTTTACAGTGTCAGAGAGAAGCCGAAGAAGTTTTTCTTCAGCAAGAAGAGGAAAGAAGAAAACAAGAAGAAGAAATACGAAAGTTAGAAGGGGAGAAGGGTGAAGAACAGAAAGAAGAGAGTGAGGAAAACAAAACGGTGAGTGTGTTACAAGACATTTTAGCGGAGTTAAAGAATCTGAGAAACATGTATCCGATTTCTTTAACACAACCTAAGAGAAAAAGACCATCACGGGCCAAACATTCTAAGCCCATCACTACTAGTGAGATGCTACCACCACCACCACCATTCACTACTACTACTACCACCAAAGCAGCAGCAGGAGGAGGAGGAATAGGAGTTGGTCGTGGAAAAGGATTGAGACAGTTGAAGCTGATCATGTCCAGTCCATAAGTTTGTTTAACAAACAAACACCCCAACGGTCCTTTTAAGGGCCACCCCATTTGCCAAGAAAAGATAATCATTCCAATTTGCCAAAAAATCAAGTAAAACTTTAAACCCATTCCTTAGTTTGTGTATGAGTGAGTGAGTGCGTGCGTGCGTCCATAATCTAAAAAAAAAAAAAAAAAAAACACTTACGCCCAATCCATGAGAAAACAGAAGAAGAAACGAAGAGGCCAAGGCAACGGAGA
Organism: Margaritifera margaritifera; assembly: GCA_029931535.1. Lineage (NCBI taxonomy): Eukaryota > Metazoa > Mollusca > Bivalvia > Unionida > Margaritiferidae > Margaritifera > Margaritifera margaritifera. The sequence continues at coordinate 858,245 of JAQPZY010001005.1, forward strand.
CTTTCCATTCCGCCTGAAACACCGCTCGCTGAAGTGCTAGCTCAAGTTCATGCTAGCGATTTCGAAGAAGAGATGAGTGAGCCTGAAACCATACCACCTTCTACCCAACCCATAGAATCTACCACCACCCCTGACCAAGAAAGTCCTACCGTGGTTCCCGAAAATTACTATCGCATTCGAGAGACGCAAAAAATAACCTCTAGAAAATTTTGAACTACGGCTTACACTCACACCGTCCACTTTAAAGACTTCAAGTCTGACGTGCCTCCCGAGAAAGCTGCAGGGTTCATTACCGATTTGTGGGGTTCTGTGTTACAGAACTTGAAACGACAATGCGGAGCCACAGAGGACGATCGATCGAGACTGTCCATTCATCACGACAGTTTGAAGTCGCCTTTCTGGATCGAGTTCAGCACCCCGGCAGAATTAACACCAGCCAAAGTCATGAACAAAATCGAACACGTTCAACAATCCAACGAAGAGTTTACCATCACCGATGGAAAGGCTACACTTGACATGACTCACGTATCCCCTCCTCGAGGTAGCGGACGAAGCAGGAAAGCGTTACTGGTGGACGACCTTCGTAGTACCAAACGCAGTGTCGTCCAAATCGACAATTCTCAAGAACAGATGTGCTTGGCCCGCGCCATCGTGGTGGGGCGAACGTACGCCGACAAGAACTAGACCGCAGAATGGAAAAGAGCCTGGAATAACATTCGAAAGTCGGACAGAGCCCAACAACGAAACGAAGCAGAATTCCTGTTACGACAAGCAGGCATACCCAAAGACACCGTGTGTGGCATTTCTCAAATGCAACAACTTCAAGACGTCTTGGCTCCTGGCTACACCTTGAAAGTACACCCTCAAGAATTCGCGAAGCTCTGCTGTTTTGAGGACCCGATTTTCCCGAAGGAAAATACATTCACGTCTATTACCATCGAGAACATTTCGATGCCATCACCAGTATCACAGGATTTCTGGGATATTCTTGCTACTGCGAGAAATGCGACCAAGGATTTAACAGTCGAGAGCGACACATTCATTGCGGAGAGAGATGTCGAGGCTGTTTAGCGGCCAGGCCATGCCTTCCTGAACAAGCACGTCCATTGTGAGACGTGTCAACGAACTTTTGTCAGTCCCTCTTGTTACGAACAACATCGCAGGACACAAGTTCACCAGCAGAAAAGTGCTTGCGACTTATTGAAATTGTGCTCCACGTGTGGACACCTGATTCAAACCAACGACCCCAAGAGACACACTTGTACCGGAAAGAAAAGATGCCGCATTTGCAAGCAGATGGTGGACTTTGATCATCAATGTTTCATGCAAATGTACGACAATACACTGAAGAAAGAATTAAAGAGGATCAGAACAAGAAGACCCAAGTGGATTTCATCTTTTTTGATTTTGAATGCATGCAAGAAACGGGCATTCACATTCCCAATTTCTGCGTTGCTCATCGGGCTTGTGAGAAGTGCATCCAAGAACCTATCCACGTTCACTGTCCTCTTTGTAGTAGGATTCCAGGAGGACGTGAAAAAAATTTTCGTGGTCCTAACACTCTGTCCGAGTTTGTCAATGGATTTTAGACCCTACCGACGACACTTAGAGCGAAGAGGACATTCAACGTTACGGAGACTGTCATCGCTATGCGACCGTCTTGGCTCACAATTTCACAGGATACGATGGACAGTTTTTGTTAAAATATTATTCGCAACAAGGTACCGAATGCCCCCAAGTCACCATGAACGGAGCCAAACTCATCTACATGCAAGTGGGACAAGTGCAATTCAAAGATTCCATGAGTTATTTGGCCATGCCGTTGAGTCGAATGCCTAAAACATTTGGTATGACAGAAATGTCCAAAGGATATTTTCCTCACTTCTTCAATACGGAAGCCAATCAACACGTCGTACTGCCGCATTTGCCTGACGTTGACTATTACGACCCCGACGGAAGGCACCCCGAACACCGAGAAGCCTTTCACGCTTGGTACCACGCTCACCAGTCAGAACCGTTTGACTTTCAAGATGAAATGTTAAAGTATTGCCGATCCGATGTGGACATTTTACGCCGTTGCTGTGGAAAGTTTCGACAGTTATTTCTAGATCACGGAGACATCGATCCTTTGAAAGAAGCGTGCACCCTACCTAAAGTCTGTACCTTAGTGTACACCAAAAACTTCATGCCCGAGAACGAACTAGCCATCATAGACCCCAACACGTCTCTCTTCGCCGGTCGTCAATACTCGGCCAAAGCTTTGCGTTGGTTCCATTACTTGAGCCAAAAGGAAGACAAATGGATACAACATGCCAGAAACGGAGGAGGAGAAAAGAAAATAGGCAGTCTTTCAGTGGATGGTTGGGATTTAGAAAACCCGCACACGGTGTACGAATATCAGGGCTGCTTGTTTCACGGATGCCCTACCTGTTTTCCTCAACGAGACCTGAAAAGTCCTCTCACGGGAGCCAGCATGGAAGACTTGTACAAACGCACTTACGAACGACGACTAAAGTTAGAAAGTCAAGGATACCAAGTGGTAGAAATATGGGAGCACGAGTACGATCGACGTTTTAAAACCGATCCTGAATTTAGGAGCATTGCTGAAAGTTACGACGTGGTCGACATCGAGCCTTTGGATCCACGCCACAGTTTGTTTGGAGGACGAACCAATGTCAAGAGGAGAAGAAATCAAGTACATCGACGTGTGTTCGTTGTATCCTTGGGTGTGCAAATATGCTCGATTTCCGACCGGACACCCTGAAATCTTGACAGAACACATCGACGTGGAACACATTCGTCAATACGAAGGATTGATCAAATGCAAAGTCTTACCTCCGACAAACTTGTACCATCCTATCTTACCTCATCATTGCCAAGGAAAACTGATGTTTCCTTTATGTCGTAGTGTGCCGAAACATGTAACCAATATCACCCCGTCACCGCACGGAGGAAGAACGCGCTTTGACAGGAACGTGGGTCACCGCCGAATTGTTTCGGGCTCTGAATCGAGGATACCGCTTGTTGAAAGTGTACGAGATCTGGCACTTTCCAACCACAGCACAATACCAAAAGGACGACGCCTCCCATCCAGGCATTTTCTCGGGGTACGTCAACCAATTTTTAAAACTGAAACAAGAAGCCAGCGGCTATCCCTCGTGGTTGTCAGACTCCCGAAGACCAAGTTCGATTCAAAGAAGAGTACCGTGCCGTCGAAGGGATCACTTTGGAAGACGTAGAAAAGAACAAAAGAAGAAGATCGTTTGCCAAAGTCATGTTGAATTGTTTGTGGGGAAAAATGGCACAACGTCCGATCTTGACCAAGACGGAATACTTGAATGATCCTAGTGACTACTTTAAACTGGTGGACGACAAAAGTATACTGATGAAACACGTAGAAATCGTCCGTGAAGATTTGATCTTAGTCAATTTCGAAGAAGAATGCAAGTTTGTACACCCCGACAAGTTTAGCAAATTGGTCATTGCAGCCAACGGGACAGCCCATGCTCGCTTGAAATTGTACGACGAAGCTTTAGAAGTGTTAGGAGATCGTGTCCTGTACTTTGACACCGACAGTTGTATGTACATCCATCGCCCTGGTTGCCCACATCCTACCATCCAAGGAGATCGCTCAGGAGCCTGGACGGACGAGCACCCTCAAGAGACGATTCTGAGTTTTGCCAGCACTGGGCCTAAAAATTACGGTACCGATACCGAGACCGACAAGGCCAACTTCACACCAAATGTAAAGTCAAAGGATTAACCCTGAAATATCGAACCAGCCGAGTGGTGAACTTTGAGGTTTTGAAAAATGCTTTGCTGTCTGGACAAGTGGAAGACTTTCGAGTGAAAACTTTAGAACCTCACAAGATCGTACGGTTACCTAATCACCAAATCGTCAGTCGTCCTTTACAAAAAGGTTACCAAATTGTGTACCAGAAATGAGTGAGACTTCCAGACCACACCACTTTGCCTTAACGGACACGCCGATCTTCAGTATAAAAAAGGGACCACTTCCAAACCTAACCATTCATTCTGACTTCCAACCGAGTGAGGGATCTACTGTGAACTCCAAGGGTAATCACGACCTGGAGTGCGATGCGGTGCCTTGCGACGAGACGGATGCCGTGCGCTTTGACATCAGCGATGCAGCACGACCTTACCGCCCCACTTGCAATGCAGGACGCCCTTTCTTCTTTACTGGGGATGCTAAACGTGTCCCTATCTGTGAATGTCATCCCTACATGGACAAAGAATTGACGCTGCCTGTGGCTTTGGCTGGCTATTCCAAGTTTGAAAAGCGATACCAGACGTTCAAAGATAAGTGGCCTAAATATCTGCAACGACCTACTTCCAAAGATTTAGCCAGAGCCGGATTTATCTACTTGGGAGAAGGCGATAAAGTTCAGTGTTTCAGTTGCGGTGTGAGACTTCACGAATAAGAGTATAAAGACTCGGCTTACTTGTAACATGCCAGACGGTCTCGCGCTGTCAATACTTGCCTTTGGTTGGTGATGAGTACAGGTACGATGAGCCAGATAAGCAGTAACCCATGTCGAAAAACTTTAAAAGAACACATTCGTGGTTTACCTTGGGAGCTGCGAGAACGCATTTACCAAGAATTGGTTCAGATACAAGTGCAACGTAAAGAACCATTGCATCCTTTACGACACAGACAATTTAACCAGTGGTATCTGAATGCTATAAGAATACTGATTAGTGCTAAGTTGTTCAAATGGTCAGACATTGATCGAATAGGAAATTGGGCTTGTAAGAGATTGGATGGCAACACCTACAATGTGGAAGTGATACATAAAATTCGATGGAATGAGGTGGAGGAAACAAAAGTGACCAACTTACATTAATACCAAAAACGTTTACAAGAAGTGTCACCTCAAGACGAAACGCCTTTATGTCGTCTGAGGTGTAGTAAGGTCATCACTGAACATCTTGGATATCCTTTACCCACCGATTCCATTTGGCTAACGTGTGAGCATTTTGTCACAAAGAAGCCTAGTTTAGAAGAGTATATTTGTGGCTTGCATTTGAAGCTGCGAGAACGCATTTACAGAGAGTTGGTCAAGATACAAGTGAAACGCAAACTCAAAGTCATTCCTCGATTTTCAAACTATCGCGACTTCCACCGTATAAGAAGCCTGATTCTGGGGAGAAACTATCACAGGTATTGTGAAGTAAACAAAAGAGAGTCACTTCTTTCCACGTCGGATACTTTACAAGAACACATTCGTGGTTTGCCTTTGGAGCTGCGAGAACGTATTTACAGAGAGTTGATCCAGATACATGTGAATCGTAAACTCAAAGTCATTTCTCGATTTTTAAACCATTGCTGCTTCCAAAGTATGAGAAGACTGATTCTGGGGAGAAACTATCACAGACACCTGGGAGTAGACTTTCACAAAAGATACCAGCCTTGGGAACCTGGATATAAAAACCCACCATGCCAGGACCGTGGTCTTCACTTGTGAAACGTATTCCGTGGAAGGAAGTCAACGATCGTGTTCAGACCTTAGAGGATTATAGACACTTGATACAAGAACTGTTTCCATTGAATTTTGGACGCTATGCCGTGTGTGTCTTCGTGACTACTTTTCTTGGATTTCGTTTTCCAGGACATTCGTTGTGGACTATTTTTGAGGAACAGTGTTTGTGCTGGATTATTTTGGAGGATCCGTGTTTGTTTTGGATTATTTTGATGAACCATCCAAAGACATGACCATTTATGCTTTATCGGCACACGAAAGACAAATTGTACTCAAAGTTTTGAGACTCGTGATGAACACGAGTTGTGTACCTCCGTGTGAAGAAGACATTTGTCAAACTTTATCTACCCTTCATACGTTTCAATAAGTGTACATTGCTAGTTGGTTACACCAACAACTTTACGATTGGAAAGATGTACGTGACTGGAAAAGTATTGCTTTCGATGCTTGGCTACAAGAAGTGGCACAGTTTGCCAAAGACCTGGCACGTCACTAATTTTCCAAGACCCAAAGAAGTGAACCACTTGAAATCCAAGTTCACCACCACCACCATGACACTCCAACCTCAAAAAGAAAAAGAAAAAGAAGACCACACCATCGTCCAAATACAAACACCTGAGGAACACACCCCCTTTCCGTCAGAGACATTTCATTCTTTCACCACCACAGAGACCAGAATACCACCAGTGCGTGTGCACTCCATTCGTAGGACACACCTCCATCCAGAATGTTGTACATTGACTTGTTTATACAGAACTTTGATTCTTTTAGTGGTAGCCTTAATATTGTACCTCACCATTTTTGCGGTATGCGTTTTTGTACTTCATTACTTGTAAAATATGTTTTTGTTGTTTGTTTTAAAAACAATAAACGTGTATGAAATGTATAAAATGTTTTGTGTCTTTTGTCTTCTTCTCAAAATTCTTCCTACGTCAGCCATGGCTACATCTTCCTCTGCCTCTGCTTCATCTGTGGTCAAAGTGATCGACGAAAAGTTAGATCGTCATAGTTGGGAATCTTTGTATCTGCGCCATCCTTTTAACATGTTGATTGCTGGACCGAGTGGTTCAGGCAAAACCGAATTTGTCAAACGTTTGATCGAACACAAATCTCATCTGTTCGATCGTCCACCTCAACGCATCGTGTTGTGTTACAAAGAGTGGCAATCGTCTTACACCTTACTTCGTGAAAGTCAAGGAGAAGCCATTTCGTTTGTGGAAGGCATCCCTCGCGAAGACGATGGGATCGTGTCTGACGTGAGTCAAGCACATCTGGTCATCTTCGACGACATGTTAGGAGAAGACGAAGAAGAAATTAAACTTTGGTTTACACGAAAAGGACATCATCTGAATGCCAGCATCATTTGCATTAACTCAAAATTTATTTCAACAAAGTAAAGCCCATCGTACCATCAGTCTCAACGCTCATTACGTGGTGTTGTTTAAAAGCCATAAAGACAAATCTCAAGTGCAAGTGTTAGCCAAACAGTTATGCACTCCTTGGCTGAATTATGCGTACGACGATGCCACTCAAACACCTCATGCGTATTTACTCATCGACTTAAAACCCACCACTCCCGACTATTTGAGATTTCGCACCCAATTGCTTCACCATTGGATTCAAGAAGTAGGTCCCGTCATTTACACGTCCCCTTCGGCCACTCTCTGAAAGAAAAAAAACTATAAAAACATCCACCACGTCATTTCTTTCTTACAGTCTTCGAGATGACCTCCTTTCAATCTCATCCTTCTGCCAAATTGATTCGTGCCTTGTATGGCATCAGTCGCGAAAAAAATGCACAAGTCCGTGCCCGTTTGTTAGAAGCTAGTCTCAAAGAAGTGTTACGATGGTTTACTTTGACGGCACGTCAATTACTGCAAGGCATCATTCACATCCCTCATCAAACCCAACGTTTTATTCAAAAACATAAAGGGGCGTTGTCAGAACTGGCCGATACTAGAATCGATCCACGCACTAAAAAGCAAATCATTTTAACCCCTGGGGGTTGCGATTCTTTAGGAGGAGTCATGATTCGTTCACTTTTGAAATGGGATCCTAATGCCCAAACCAAAACACCAAAAACCAAAAAGAAAAGCCCCAAGAAGAAAACCCCCAAGAAAAAGAAAAGCCCTGCCAAGAAAACACCAACCACCACGACCCGCAAGATAGGTACTGCTGCTATGACGCAAACGTACACCCGCAAGCAACGACAGGCAGCAGTGACGATGTCTCCTTCTCCTGCGACCACATCTGCTTCACCTCCCTTCGTCATGATGCCTGCGAAACCGGACTTAAAACAAGTGTTTCCTAATTTGATGCAAAAATGGAAACCCATTTCGAAAGTCACCACTTCGGGGTCCTCTCCTTCGGCTGATCTGGCCACGGCGGCTGCCGCTAAAAAAGTACCGTCCCCTAACACCAAAGTCCAAGAGAGAACCGGCGTGTTACAAAGTTTACTGGATTTATCCAAAGAAGAATTGAGACGATTTAGTCCGTTGAAAACACTTCAACGTCGAGTGATGCCTGTCATGAAGATGTTACGTCGTGCAGATAATCAGTAGAGACGTGTTCCAGTGTAAAATAGAAGTGTGACCTGCCAGAGACTTCAGACTTGCTCCTGACATCCAAGATGACCCCCAAACGTGCACACCACCAAAAGAAGAAAAGCAAAACAAAAAAGGACTTCCACCTCGTCTGGCTAAACATTGGGACGTCTTGTCTGTCCTGACCAAATCCAATCCTCCCATGCGAAAACAACTCATTCAAACAGCCCCTAAAGAAATCATCGATACCGTGTGTGAATGTTGTTTGAACGTCTTGAAAGGAATGGTACCGTTGTCCAAGATACAGAAACAGAAATTAGGCAAACATCGGAACGTTCTTTGCCAAATGGTCAAAAAGAAAATACCTCTTCACCAAAAGAAAAAAATGTTGGTGCAACGAGGAGGATTTCTACCCATGCTAATAGGACCGTTGTTAAAAATAGCGGCTCCTTTGTTAGGATCGATTGCTGGACCTCTTTTAGGAGGAGTCATGCGATAAAAGGACGGGAAGAAGAAAAAAATAAGATAAAAAGGACACCCTTCTCTGGAAAGACGACACACTTGTACCTTTGGACGTCATGGAAGGACGAAAACTGACTTTAGTTCCTTACAAACGATGGATGGAATTCCATCGTTGGAACGAACAACGGATACCTCATTTACCTCACAATCCCAATCTCCACGAGATGTCACAGTTACAACAAGAATTACAAGCGTTGATGGATCGAAGCGATTTGTCAGAAACAGAAAAATCGCAACGGTACGGTCAATTCTTGCAAAGTCTGCAACTCTTTCACCAGAAAGCTTTAGACGAAACAGCTCAACCCACTCTGAGAGATTTCAAAGCCCTGATGAAAAGCCAACCTAAAGTCACCACCACTAAAACAGACACCCCCACGGGGACGACAGAAGAAGAAGACGAGCCCCTAGAAGTGTTTCAAACTCCGTCTGCTCCTTCCATCTCTAGTAAGATTGCAGCGACCTTGTTGACACCCTCTCCTACCCCTCATCGAAAAGCAATGAAAGCTTGGGTTAAAAAGAGGATGTCCACTCCTTCTTCAGCAGAAGAAAAAAAGAAAGAAAGCAAGACTGAAGTGAAAAAAGACACCACCACCAAGAAGAAACCCACCATCACCCCTTCTTTACCACCCAATTATGTGGCTCGTCGAACGCGTCAAGCCGCTTCGTCCAAACCTCACGACACCCAAAGTAGTAGTATCGAACAGTGGGTGACTTATTGAGACGTCAAACCATGGAGAAACTTTTAGCAAGCCTATACTACAATCCTGGACATGCTGCTGGTTACGGAGGAGTTCAAAAATTGTATCAATCTGCCAAAAGTAAATTGAAAAGTGTACGTTTGGAAGAAGTACGACGATGGTTACAAGAACAATCGACGTACACGTTACACAAACCCATTCGACGAACATTTTCTAGAAGTCCAACCAAAGTGGAGGGCATCGATCATCAATGGCAAGCAGATTTAGCCGACGTCTCTCATTTGGCAGCGTACAATCGTGGTCACAAATATTTGTTTTGTGTCATCGACGTGTTTTCCAAATTTGCTTGGGTCGTGCCTTTGACTTCTAAAAGCAGTACCGAATTGGTACGTGCCTTAAAACTGGTGTTGAAACAAAGTGGCCGTCACCCTTTACGATGGCAAACCGACAAAGGCACCGAATTTCTAAACCAAGCTTTTCAAGAAGAATTGAAACAAAGGCACGTTCATTTTTTTACCACCGAAAATCCTGAAACCAAAGCTAGTGTCGTGTAACGTTTTCAAAGAACTTTGAAAGAACGCATGTGGCAATATTTTACACATCAACACACTCTCAAGTACATCGACGTGTTACCACGTTTGGTCAAAGCGTACAATCAATCGTACCATCGTAGCATCGGATGTGCCCCCGAAGAGGTCAACCCTGAAAACGAAGTGAGGGTGTTTGATCGATTGTTTGGTACACCCCAGAGGAGACCCCAGAAGAAAACCCTGGGGTTGAAGACGGGAGATTGGGTTCGCATCGGAAAAACCAAACGCACCTTTGACAAAGGTTATTTACCCAACTGGACCACCGAATTATTTCGTGTCACTGCACCCGTGCGTGGACGTGATCATCCCGTCTATAAATTGGAAGACATGCACGGTGAAGTGTTAAAAGGAACTTTTTACATGCCTGAGTTACAACGAGTGACCAAAAAAGAAGACGACTTGTACGACATCGAAAGCATTCTCGAACGAAGAACACACAAAGTGGGCGAACGTCGAGTGGAAGAAGTCAGAGTACGTTGGAAAGGATATCCCCCTAGTTTTAATTCTTGGATTGCGCTTCCCAAGTCGTCGACTATAAAAAGAAGAAGTAACCCAATATGCCGTTCAACACAGCCACGACCTCGACTCCTTCGCAGAGTTCCTCTCTTCAAGAATTACAAAAACAACCGCTCTGGGTGTGGTGCGGAGAACGTGTGCCTAAAAATCAAATCGTCTTTTTCTGCCAAATCTTTGTGGTGTATTGTGTCATCGGAGCAGCCATTGCCAATTTGAGTTTGCAACAAGGGGACAAACAATTGTGGACCATTTTACTCAGCAGTTGCATCGGTTATCTTCTGCCCAGCCCCTCCTTGAAATTTACGACGACGGACAGTCACAACAACCACAGCAGCCAACACAACGGTACGACCAACGCCAGTCCACCCTCTTCCAGTCACCACAATACCAGTCCTCTTTTGGAACCGTTTGAACATCATTCTCCTTTGGCTACGAGTGACTCCTCGGAGAGCAAAACCCTCGAACTACTATGAATAACCAATTTTATTTAACTTTACCTAGTGACAGTTCGATGGATGTGTTTCCCAACAACACCAAATTACCTCAGTCCATCCAATTGGATCAAGAAGCTCATTGGGAAGTGGCTTTGGTAGAAATCATTCATCCTACGCAAGCCGTCAATATCAACGCAGGTCAAAACACTTTCATCGTGGATATCCTGGACGACCAAGTGCAAGAACACTTGGACAAAATTAATCCTAACTTTCACGAATCCAAAAAGGTACCTCTGGTACCAGATAAAAATCATCTCTTGACGAGCTATACCATGAGAATTCCTGTGGGGTATTATTTTAGTGCACGACATTTGGTGGACACGATTGCGGCCATCTTCGACTCCCATTTTGCCAAAGCCTTAGAGAAAGCCAAGAAATCAGTACAGATCAGTTACCATCCTGTGGCACTCCGTCTCATCTTGCAATTTTCGGACGCCAACATATTGGCCATCACTTTTTCTCCTGTGTTGTATGCTATTTTGGGTGGAAATAAAATGTTTACCAATCTAAAAATCCAAAGCAACTTAGGATTCACAAAGGGTTTTCGCACACCTATCGAATTGAACGTTGGACTGAATTTAATGTTTGTGTATTCGGATGTGGTGGAGTACAACTTGGTGGGAAACACAGCCGCTCCGTTACTGAGAGTCATTCCTTTCAAAGCGGATTCTTCTGTCACCGCGTACGAAGAAGGTGGAAACACGTATCATGTTCACCATGAATTTGTACATCCTCATTATCTTCCAGTCAGTAAATCGTATTTTGACAGTGTCAACATTAGTATAAAAGGAGATTTGGGACAAAGTGTTCCATTCATTAACAAAGGAAAAGTCACGGTGAAACTACATTTTCGAAAAAGGTTCTCCAGCGAATTGTAACTGACCCAAAAAATGTATCCGGTGTACCAAGGAGTGGCTCGACAACGAGGACACGGTTTAGGAGACATTTTAAAATCTGCTTTTCGAACGGTAGCCCCCATTTTGAAACCCATGGTGACTCGAGGATTGCATGCCTTAAAAGATGCCGCTTTGACGCAAGGAAACGAATTTCTGCAAAACGTCCTCATCAACAAACAAAATCCCAAAGAAGCCTTTATGAGAGCAGGAAAAAATGTGTTGCTGCACACTGGAAAAGATCTTTTGGGTCGCCGAGAGATCCCTATAAATTCACTTGACGCTTCTGGTCCTGGCATTACTTCTTCCTTCACTTCACAGCAAGGACAAGGCAGAAAGAGACGACGTTGACCTCCCTTCAGAGCTCATAAAACACACGGTGTTCCAAAAAAGAATAAGAAAAGAAGAACAGTCAGAGAATTAGACGTGTTTGATTACTAAGCCTTTGAAAATGATGCACCGAGATTCTTGCGAATGTACCAAGTCAGAACTGGATCTGTTTACAATGCCCCCCCCCCCCCCACCATGATGACGATGCAAGAATCCCAATGGGTGGAATTTCATCCTGTATCGTCTTTGACGGATTCAGCTCCTATCGAATTTGAAATCAAAGGACAAACCGAAGATTACATTGATCTGAAGAGCAGCTACTTGTACCTGAAACTCAAAGTGGTCAAAAATGACGGCACCCCTCCTGATGCCGATGACCAAGTGGCACCCGTCAATAATTTCATACATTTCTTGTTCAGCGAAGTGGATTTGTACTTGAATAACAAACTGGTCAGCAGCAGCATGGATACTTACCCTTACCGTGCTTACTTGGAAAATCTCTTGACGTACGGAAAAGAAGCCAAGTTCACTCATCTGGATGCTTCCGTGGTATGGAAACCTGACACCTCGGGAAAGTTCGACGACACAGGGTTGATTAAACAAGATGATGCAGATCACAATGTGGGATTTACAGACCGTCAAAACAAAATCAAAGAAGGGCGCCCTTTAGAACTGATGGATCGTTTGCATTTGGACATGTGGTTGCAAGACAAGTATTTGTTGAACGGAGTGGATGTACGCCTGAGACTGAATCGCAGTAGTGCCGCCTTCCATTTGATGACTCAGGCTAATGACAACGTGTACAAAACCAAGATCGATGAAGCCAGACTTTACGTGCACCGTGTGGAAGTCTTACCTAAAGTAGCCAACGACATCAATCAAACTTTGAGCAGAACCACCGCCAAGTAACCTGTGCGACGAGTGGAAGTGAAAACATTTACCATTGCCACTGGACTCCGATCCAAAGTCGAAGATCACGTCTTCCAAGGACAGCTGCCCAAACGCTTGCTGATTGGCATCGTCAGTAATGCAGCCCTCAACGGAACCATCGATCAGAATCCGTTCGAGTTTCAACTCTACGACGTCTCCTAGATAGAAGTCAGTCGAGATGGTAAGACGTTGTGTACCAGACCTTTCGAACCTAACTTTGGTGACCAGAAAAATTACTTGCGATCTTACTTGACCCTGTATGAAGCCACAGAACAGTTAGGCACCAACAGCATCCGCGGCATTTCGTACGACGATTATGCAGGAGGATATGCGTTGTGGGGCTTTGATTTCACTCCTGACCAAGGCAGCGACAGATATGGACATCTTAATCATGATTGTGTCCTTTTTATTATGGCGGTCTTAATAATTGAACATACAGTTCCTCTCTTACATATTTAGTTGAATATTAAAGGACGATTTGAACCGTTACAAGTCTGTAACTCCACTATGTGCTCTGTGACACATACTTAGGTCGAGTGAAATAGCTGGGTCTGAACAGGCAGAAAATGAAGCCATGATTCCTTTGCTAAATAAAGGTATTACTGTCTAATGTAATTAATGTTTCTGCAATAACACATCGATGCAGAGCTTGTTTTGCAATCAGAAACCTAGGAGTTAAACCTACAGTATCCCAGATTTTGTGTCATACGTATAATAAGCAAGCCATTATTATCCTAAGGATGTATGAACTTACGTGGTTGCCTGCCAAGGCATTTTAAGCCTGATAAACTCTCTTCAAGCGTACCCTCATGACAAGAGATGGTGTGCTTATTTACTCAGATAGTGCAAATGAAAAACAGAGTTTAATAATGCTAGATGTGTGCCCCAAATGCACATGTTCAATGGTACCATAAAACCGTATTGTTCATGAAGTGTTTAGAATACGAGATAAGTAGTATAGGCCGGTGAAATAGGGTATAAGGGGTACCTTATGTTAAACAGGGTCAAAAGTTTATGGGGCATAAGGGAAACATTTAACATTATGCCGCCATTTTGAAATGTATGGTTGTAACAGTGTAGCATTATGCGTCTGTCTGCTGGGGGACTCTGTGACCTGTAACGGGAATTTAATATTGAGGCTGCAGTGGAACATTGTTAGAAGCGGTTGACCTCAAATGGAGCTACATTATAAAATTGTTAGAAGTTGTTGACCTCAAATGAGCAACACGTCGTGTATAGTGACAAATACTCAGTCATCAACTATCCAGCACCTCACACGATTCTATCAACACGCTGTGTGTAGTGACCAAACCCAATACATACTCTCCAACACGTGTAGTGACCAATACCCAATCATCTGCTATCCACCAATCGACATTTTACACTCAACATGCCGTGTGTAGTGACCTGCTGCCAAGTGGCTATATGCATATATCCGAGATTTATATATAAAGCATTACCTATACATAAGATCATGTTGGAGGATTTGGAAAATTTGCTTATATTGTACTGATGTTACAAATAGCTATACTCGAGGGAACAAACTCATAATAACACTAAATGGATGTAAATAAAAGTAATGCTAAAATTACGAAACTGTCCCGGAATTTAGCAGAGACTAGGAAAAAAAAAAAAGGAATATTATAATGCCCTAGACTAAAAGTAGTACTAAAATTACGAAGCTGTCACGGACTTAGCAGAGACTGAAAAAACTCCGGAAAAATGTAAAAGATTTGGCCTTAACTACAAGTAGTACTGAAATTACTAAACTGTCCTGGAATGTAGCGTAGACTGGAAAAACTTGGAACATTAGACTAAATGGCATAGACTAAAAGTAGTACTCACAGACTTTGGCAGAAACTGATAAAAATCCGGGTAAAAATTTTAAAAAATTGGCCTAAAATCCGGACAAATTTCAAAATATGACTGAGGCTAAAAGTAATACTCAAATCCCTAAACTAATACGGAATTTAGCGGAGACTAAATATTCCGAATTTAGAGAAGACTGAAAAATCTCCGGACAAATTTAAAAATTGCACATTTAAAAATAAAATGAAATATATAAAAAATTTCACACCGTTTTAAGTGAGCAACACCCACACTGACTAACCAATGAAAGGGGTTGGAATATACACACACATATACACACAAACACACGTTTATACTATCACACAAAGGGTAGGATATAAAAGAAGGTGGATGAAAAAGAACTTAAATCCTTTTTAAACAAAACTAAATTCCCCTACTTCCTCTATAACTTCACTACCATCTCTTATAAGAAAACTACCACTCCCTACCACCCTTATAATCCTACAACCCTAGCAGTGAAGTGAAAGGAGGGAAAAGGATAGGAATACACACAAACTGTACATACATACTTATATACTATCATACATGGAGTGAAAGAAAAAGAAAAGTGTAGGAGTACCTACACACATATACAAACATAGTCTTCTAAATACATTAAACAAGACAGAGAGAAGAACTAGCACACTTTTAAGGACAAGCATTGGCTTACTTTTACAATCCAAGAAGTGTGTTAAAACACATCTAACATTGACATTAATGATGCAGGGAGTCAAGTGGGGTTTGCAATTTGTAATACTGTTTTCGTTTTTGTCGTCTTAGATTTAAGTCTCTTACTAAACGACTACCTATTGTCGCTTGATAAACATTGCCAGAAAGTTTCGTTGCAAAAATATCCAGTATCAAGTGAGGCAGATTTGGTTCTTCAGTTTGTTACAAATTTACGATGTTTGTTTTTGCCACCCTAGATTTAATACACTCACTGACCCATTGTCACTTGAAAAACATTGGCAGAAGTGGGTTACAAAATAGTCAATGTTAGTTTGGTTCACTTCGTTACTAATGTTTTTTGTCGCTCAAGATTTAATACGCTGAGTGAAATGTTACCTATGGTCTGTGGTGAGAGAGTTAAGATTGCCACATTATCAAACTAGGTCAGAATTTGGCGCGAAGCTAAGATTTCTTTTACTGTAAGGCTGTAACATTTGAAACGGCAAAACTTAAGTACATGGATTGTCTATACTTGTTAAGAAAATAGGGTTTGTCCTTAAAGTGTGTTTGAATATCTTAACAATACTGAAGAAAAAAATCAAAACATAGATACACTTACGTTTTGGGGTATATTCTCTTGAATCAGAATCACAACGAAATTTCAAAACATATTTTAAAAAAATCCATAATTTCTTCTTCTTTAACTTTCTTTCTGTTTTGAATTTCTTCACTGGAATGGGTTCTTCTGCTATTTCTTCTGCTTGTCTTGATTCAGATTTCTTTGCTGAAAAGGGTTCTTCTTCTATTTCTTCTTATTCCTTTTTTCTCTTTTTCGCTTTCTTGGGACACACTGTAGACTACCGGTAATGTCCTTTTTCTTGACAATGACAACATGTATCTTTACGTTTGTCTCTCTTTTTTCTCCTGTCTTAGAGATTCCTTTTCTTTGACGCTGTGGATAGTCTGGAGTCCAATGTCCTTTCTGTTGACAGACATAACAAGTATTTTGACTTTTATTTCAATAGGACTAGTCTGGAATTTATCCAGAAGTCTTGTTGAAAGTGTATATTTCAATATTGACGCCCTCTATCTTTGTATATACCAGTATGAATGTGCCAAAGAGAAAGTGCTTCTAATTTTATTCTTTTAAATACGATCTTTCGGTATTTTGGTCAGCATGTCGATGTTAATATAAATTGCTTGATATCTTTGTTTACTTTCATCGTGGTAGGGAACCATTATACCAGGTATTTCAAATATGGTCGGAGAAGCACCAATAGTTCATTGGTTAAGGTGTTGAACTCATGACCGGAAGGGTGTTGATTCGATTCCCACCATAAACTAAAATAAAAAGGGAAAAGAAAAGACAAATGCTTGTGGGACGATATTGCTGTTAAGATTATCACACTGTCTGATAACTGATCCGAGTGTTAAAGTCTTAATAAATCTTTCTGGCAAAGATTTCGGATTGAGATTCTTTGTTTACCAGAAGATTAGCAAAATTAAGCTGTAAATCAAATTTTGGAGGGGCGTAACGGGCCCTCTGTCATACAAGGCCCACTTTAAGACAACCACTTCATCTTTGTATCTGCTCAAGTCAATTTTAGTTCCTCCATAAAATGACCATATTTGGTTGATAAAAGAGGACAATTTAATGCCCCATCCCAGCTTCAAGTATAGTGTTTGTGCGGTATGTGTTATGACTGCTCCAATTGCTGCAAGTATTTATGACACAGTTACTAACGCTGAATTTCATTGTACCGGTATACATATGCAGGTTTCAACTTGAATATATCTGGCTCATAGAATCAATCAGGAATGTCCGGGGAAAAGCATAGAGACTTGACCCTTTTGGAAATACGTACATGTAGATGGCCACGTCCCACTACAATCACATGTTTGTTATTAAGTGAACATGCACGACTGCGACTACATTAAAAAAATAAATATGCTACTTTGCGCTATAAGCTAACATTTCTTGCGTCGTGTCTATGTAAAGTACAACTTTACGCGGACAATTTTATATTTGACTAAGAGTAGGTTTATGTCAGTGACTATTCTTTGAAGGTACTTTCTCGCAATCTTTTCATCTGCAAATCTGAAATATCACCATGATATTTTTCTAACACTTTTTACCGACTGCCAAGGAAAAAAAAATTCTTTATTTTCAACGGAAAACAGAAACTTGGACTTTCATCACACCTGCAGTAGCTCCTCTGTAGCTAAAGTCATTAAATGATTTTACTTGTATTTGGATACACTCTCTAGCGAGGATCCTATCTTGTTTGCGATAAGTATAAATCAATCTCTTTTACATTCGGTTTCCCCATAAATTTACGCTTGTTTACACTGTGAAATACCGTATTTCCAGTGTTCCTTACCCTCCGTTACAATTTTATAATGTCTAATATTTTGCATGCATGATAAAGAGAACAATATTTCGGTTAGTCGTTTCTGCATCAACTCGTTTAGTGCACTTAAGCAACGGGAGAAAAAACGAGGACATTAGTCAATATTTGGAGTTTTATATTGGGAAGTATGGACTCGCGACAATTTTTAAAAATAATATTTCCATTTTTTGCAAAGTAAAATCAAGCTGTATTAGTATGAAATATAATAACAACCAAAAATACGATTTTCTAGGCTTCAAAATACAAAATAATTGTTTAAAGCTTCTCTGCCAATATTCCACCTGAGTCCATGGGTTCAAAAGCGCTAACAATATATGCTGACTTTTGAAGTAATACAAATATACAAATAATATTTTTAGACCACAAACATCATAATAACCAAAACATAATTTCTCACACTTTACAAACCCACAATAAAATACTCAAAACATTACTCAGCTTCTAAGCTATTGTTCCGCCTGATCCAGCGGGCTCAAAACTGCAATAATCGATTCGCAATGCCTTAATAATCAGACGCTAGACACACACACACACACACATCATAAACGCCACCCCCACCCCACCCCACAAGCAGATTCTTTGAGTAATAATTCTATCCACATTGATACGTAAAACAAAGCCACCTCACCAGGACACCGACCCTGTATGAACCGTAAAGGTCTACAGGTTAGAACGTGCAATTGTTAAGACCGTACTATATTATCTGCTTAGCACCGACGTAACCGTGTCAGTGGGTGAAGAGCTACAGGTTGTGCACCCTGGCACACAACTACCAACGGGCCTGGTCCTCAGTCAACATACACGTATAGAAAAGTGTCAGTAGCAAATTATGCTAAGGACGACTACTGCCTCTTAATACAACGTAAACTTACGTCGCTGACAATATAACAATTTTGCACATTTTGACATTTTCGCAATCCGTAAGCCATCGTAGGCTGGTTGATACTGTATTCCATAGCAACTATGAGATGAGACTGATACATGTATTTGCCATACAAATACATGAATCAGCCCAGGCGGTTTCTCACACATTTCCGGGGGTGGGGGTGGGGTGGGTGGGTTTGGACTTCATATTTTCTTTCTAACCGGAATATTTTTTCTTTCATTTTACCTCAAGATGATTCACTTTTTTCAACTAATATAATGGATATAATAGTTGATTTGTGTTTGTTTGTTATTGGGTTTTTTTTTTTTTTTTTTTTGTTGTTGTTGTTTTTTTGGAGGGAGGTTGGCGGCGGTTGCCGTAAATCAGAGCAAGAATATATTTTTTTCAAGAGATTTAAGTGCCGGGAATTGTTTCTTTCTTTTTTTTTTAGCAATATCCATCTCCCCCCCCCCACCACCACCAATAAATAAACAAATAAGGAAAGAAACGGTAATATATTTATTCAAGAGTATTTCAAGATAGAACACATGAAACGTTTCTCCATCTAGCTTTAAAATGTAACTAGTGTCTGACCCAAAGGCTGTCCAGCAGTGGTATACATGAATAATACATACATACATACATACATACATACATACATACATACATACATACATACATACATACATACATACATACATACATACATACATACATACATACATAGTCTTGATCATCTGCCATAACGTTATTCATTAGTTATTGAATCACTAACAAGTGAACCGAGATTAAAGATTTTTAGCTTGAAGTTCAAAGTGTTAAATGGGGCCTTACTTAATGAGTAGTGGTTATTTACCTCTTTAAAAAATATTCCAAAAAAATTGTTTCTGAGAGAGAGAGAGAGAGAGAGAGAGAGAGAGAGAGAGAGAGAGAGAGAGAGAGAGAGAGAGAGAGAGAGAGAGTCAAGGACATATGGCATGAAGTTGTACACACATGTAATTTTCTATAGTATTTCTTTTCCCATGCCGCAAACAATCCTTTTTTCTTAAGAAATACGGAAATATCATTTTGGGGAAAATGCTAAATATTTAACTATCAGGTAAATCAAGATCATAATTTTCAGCGTCGACAATATATCTTTGAAACGATCATCAAGAAAATAAACTCATCTTAAGCTGTTATCAATGCAGATCGCTAGAGCAATGATTGGCATCCGGTTGTAGTTTTTCATGGTGCAAACAAAAATATTGTAAAAACAAGAAATGTTTTTTTGATTGTTAAGCATTTGAATACAGTTTGGGTGGAAACAATGGAACGGGTTTGTTCATGTATGGATTACCTGATAGGATGTACCAGGGAGTTAACTTTGGCTACTGAAGAAATGAGCGGTGTTGCGTTGTAGACGAAGTCATGTAATTGATATACAGAAATTTACAAGCTGAAGACAGTATAGGACTATTCTGATAGTTGTAATATAAATACAAAATTTCAGCATAGGCGGATCGATGTAATTTCATATCAGCTATTGGTATAGTCCCATGGTTAGTTGTACAGATACATCAATCAGCATCTAGGAGAATCGACATTATTCAATAGCAACTATTGGACTAATTGGATAGTTGTACTACTAATTGATGACTGCGATAAAGCGGATCGATCTTATTGTACGGCAGATTTTGACTAAGTTGTCATACAAATGCAACAGAATCAAACTTGTCAGAGAGTCGTCATTTTATTGCAACTTTAAGACTAGTCCGTTTGAGCTAATAAAACGCATAAAGCAGTCATAGCGGATCGATGAAATTTGATATAAACTATTGCACTAGACCAATTGCCCTTTTATTATCCCTTCGCGATCCGAGACGAACTAACAAGTCAGATAAGGCCGATAATTTTCATTCCGCTGGGAGTTTTCCAACATTTATAATATAAATTCAACAATCAGCGTAGACTGTGATGTATTATTCCCATTCAATTTTCAGATGACACATATATAGTATTGGTACACATACAAAATGTTTGCGGCTATCTTACTTGTCCGATAAAAAATAAAAAAGCTGTCAATTATCGGCACTTGTCCGATAAAGAAAAAGATGTTGTCTTTTATCGGCATTTGGACAATCGTATAGTCTTCATACAAACATTTCAGTACGACTAAGTGACTGGTTGTCATTTTGTTGGAAGTTTGACTGATTCTATGGCTGTCATACAAAGAAAGTATTCAGACCAGGACAATTGTTGTCATTCAGTTGAACCACAGGACTAGTCTGGCAATTGTCATACAAATAGAACAATCAGTGTAGTCGGATAGATGCACACATTTAAGCTTGTCCCATAGCTATCATACAAACACAACAATCAGTCTATGCGGATATATGCAAACATTTAGGCTTGTTCGATAGTTATCATACAAACACGACAATCAGTCTAGACGGATAGACGCAAACATTAAACTTGTCGCATATTTATCATACAAACACAACAATCAGTCTATACGGATAGATGCGAACATTTAGGATTGTTCCATAGTTATCATACAAAAACACAACAATCAGTCTAGGCGGATAGATGGAAACATTAAACTTGTCTCATATTTATCATACAAACATGACAATCAGTCTAAACGGATATATTCAAACATTTAGGCTTGTTCCATAGTTATCATACAACATAACTATCAGATTAAACAGTTATATTATATTTCTTTGCAGCTTTCATGTTAGTTTGAATGTTCCAATATATGTTGCATCAATAAGACCAGTCAGGTTGTTCACTCAGGCACATACACGTATCAGCCTATGCAGGTTGATGCAACAATAAGAACAGTCTGATCATTTTTTCGCGTAAACAATTAGACTAGGGGAAATATATATTACTAGAAGTAAAGAAGGATATTCTTGTTATTCAAGGAGACTGGAATGCCAAGGTAGGAGTAGACGCACAGGCAGACTGGTGAGAAGTCTGTGGTCCATACTGTAATGAACAGACCAATGAGAGAGGACTCAAGCTCTTGAAACTTCGCCACTTACAATAACCTAGTGCTAACGAACACCCTTGGCCCCCACAAAGTATCTAGAAGATGGACTTGGCACAGTCCAGACGGAAAACATCACAACCAAATTGACTAAATCTTGGTGAGGAAGCGCTTCCGGTCTAGCGTTAACATTGCCAGAACACGTAGCTTCCCAGGAGCGGACATAGGAAGCGACCATGACTTGCTGATGATGACTATCAAACTTTGTCTGACGAAGACCAAGTAGCCAGGAACGTTTAACGCCAGGTTTTAACTTGAAAAACTTAAAGATCCAAGCGTGCCACAAGCATTGGAAGCATCAGTAGGCTGCAAATTTGCAGCACTCACAATTCTGGGTGCTGAAGAAATAAACCTAGATTCCTTGATCACCACCTTCAACACGGCAATAATAGGCACATCCAACGAGATCCTTTTGCAAGCATCGTAGGATAAAGAAGCCCTGGGTCACAGCAGATATCCTCGACCTCTGCGATGTGAGGAGAAAACTGAGGAGGAAGCGAGAGACCTTGAAGGAGCAGAAAAATACAGAGAGATTAACAACAGGATTAAGAAGAGCTTAAAGAGAGCGAAGGAAAGCTGGTTAGAGGACCAATGTAAGTAAGTCAAGAAAAGCCTAAACCAGAACAACAGTAAAAAGGCATACCAGTTGGTGAAAGACCTGACAACAGAGAAACAGGGGAGATCTACCACGATCCAGGACAAGGCTGGTAAGAGTCTCACAGAAGATCAAGAGATTCTTAACAGATGGACGGTATATTGTTCAGAGCTTTACAACCAGTAGACTTCTGGAGACCAAGCTGTACTCAACTTCCCACTGACCACAACAGAGGTTGACCACCCGATCCTCAGGGAAGAGGTAGAGGCTGCAGTATAGGCACTAAAGAAAGGGAAGTCAGCTGGGGTAGACAATACACCAGCAGAACTTGTTCAAGTAGGAGGAACCTCCATGATAGATGTCCTCACAACAATCTGCAACAAAATCTGGAAAACAGGAGAATGGCCCACCCCATGGACCCAGTCTCTGATCATCACCCTTCCTAAGAATGGGAATCTGCAGCTGTGCCAGAACTACCGAACAATCAGTCTCATCAGTCACCCAAGCAAGATTATGCTTAAAATCATCCTTAACAAACTGAAACCCCAAGCGGAGCACATCATTGCTGAAGAACAGTCAGGTTTCAGAGCAGGACGTAGCACTATAGAACAGATCTTCAGTCTTAGAATCCTCTGTGAAAAGTATCTGCAGCATCAACAGAACCTCTATCATGTCTTTATTGACTTCAAGAAGGCTTTCGACAAGGTATGGCATGCAGCCTTGTGGGCCACCATGCAGATATACAACATAATCGCAAAACTAATCAGCACCATCGAAAACCTGTATGACAAGGCCACTAGCGCAGTTCTCATCAATGGTAACATAGGAGATTGGTTCAGAACCACAGTCGTAGTCAGACATTGATGCCTTCTCTCACCAACTCTCTTCAACATCAACCTGGAAAGGATCATGTCCGATGCCTTGGAAGACCATGAGGCAGTGTCAGTGTTGGAGGCAGAACAATCACCAACCTGCGCTTCGCTGATGATATCGATGGCTTAGCAGGAGATGAACAAGAACTGGAAACATTAGTGAACCGTCTCAACCAAGCATCACTAAGGTATGGAATGGAGATCAGCGCTAAAAAGACCAAGCTAATGACAAACAACCCGAGTGGTATCCAAAAGGAAATAAGAGTGAATGGAGAGAAGCTGGGCACAGTGACAATCTTCAAGTACCTAGGTGCTATCGCCCCTGATAAAGGTTCAAAACATAAGGTTCTTTCCAGGATTGCGCAGACAACAACTGCACTGGCTAGGCTGAAGCCTATTTAGAAGGACAGCAACATCACGATTGGGTGCAAGATCAAGCTTATGCGCTCCCTCGTCATGTCCATATTCCTATATGCATGTGAAACATGAACCCTGACTGCAGAACTAGAGAGAAGAATCCATGCCTTAGAGATGAGATGTTATCAAAGGATCCGGAAAATCTTATACTTAGGTCACATCTCTAATAAGGAGGTGCGCATTAGAATCCAAGGTCCAATTTGACCATATGAAGATTTGCTCACCACCGTAAAGAAACGCAAACTAAGATGGTATGGTCAGGTCTCACGCTCATCTGGCCTGTCAAAGACAATCTTATATGAAATGTTATTTCATAGCTTTTTTTTTTTTTTTTTTTTTTTGTAGATGAACAAATGCAACAAAATAAAGTGATATATTCCAGCAAATGTAAAATGACAAGAAGACAGTCTGAAAAGCTAGGAAATTCTGCCAAAGGCTCGTAGCCTTTGCTGGTCGCAACAGAGGCTGTTTTAACGAGAGGAAAATGAAAAGACGTCGATCTGAAAGTGGATGGTAGGTTAAGAGTAATCGGGGATAAATCAATTCAGGAACCTTGTTAGAGCCTGTGAACAAGATTTGACCAAAATAAAGCATTTACGGGAATTTTCAGAGAAGGGCCTAAATTGTGTAAATTGTGGAAATATATTTAGGACTCTTTTTAAACAGATAGATCTTGCAACATTTTTTGTTTGTACAGTAATGCTCTTTCGATGATTATTTTCCGAGTTGCTGAACACAAGAGAGAGGTGGTGCTTGTGTGGTACGCTACAATTGCATTAGCTACATATGTTGAACTTTTACACGAACAGAACGGCACAGCACCTTTACTATTGATTAAGAACTTATCCACGAACAGGATGACACCTTAGGAACTTATCCACGAACAGAACGATACCTTTAGTACTGATTGGGAATTTACATGATGATACCTTTTTATAGAGTTACAATTTATCCATAAATAGGACGATACTTTTAGCATTGATTTATTACTTGTCCACAAAGGTGACGATACCTTTGATATAGATTAGGAACTTTTCCACGAACAGGACGATGTCTTTGATATTGATTTGGAATGTATCCATGAACAAGACAATACCTTTTGTATTGAATTAGGACTTACGAACGGACGAATACATTTGGCTTTGATTGGGAAACTTATCCACGAACAGGACGATACCTTTTGTATTGATCCTGAACATGGAAACACAGTTGATATTGATTGGGAACTTATCCACGAAGATGAAAAAGGAAGCTATGCAAGAACAAAACGATACCTTTGGTATTGATTCGTAACTTATCGTCGAGCACTACGATACATTTTCCACGAACACGGCGATTCTTCTAAGATTCATTAGGAACTTATCGACGAATAGGTCGATATATTTATTATTGATGCTTATCGACGAATAGGACGA
The DNA here is from genome assembly GCA_029931535.1 of Margaritifera margaritifera. Taxonomy (NCBI): domain Eukaryota; kingdom Metazoa; phylum Mollusca; class Bivalvia; order Unionida; family Margaritiferidae; genus Margaritifera; species Margaritifera margaritifera. The sequence continues at coordinate 883,388 of JAQPZY010001005.1, forward strand.
TACATTTATTATTGATGCATATGAATTTGACAGCAAACAGGACGATACCTTTGGTCTTGATTTAGAACTTACCGGCAAACAGGACGATACCTTTGGTATTGATTAGGAACTTACCCAAGAAGAGAACGATATTTTTGATGTTGATTAGGAACTTAGCCGCGAGCAGAACGATAACTTTTGTGTCGATTAGAAACTTTCCTGCGAACAGGACGATGCCTTTGGTATTTATTAGAAACTTATTTTCGAGGTGGTCGGTGCTGAACCTTTAGTATTAATGGGGACCTTATCTATAAGGAGGTCAGTACTGTTAATTATTGATTAAGAACTTGTTTTTTACATAGGAAATTACTGATGACTAGGAAGATATTGCTAATATTGATCAGGAAATAATCCGCAAGCAGGAAGGTGCCTTTTTGTGAATATTGAATAAGAGTTTATGCACGATCAGGGAGGGACCATGTATGTTGACTTGGAATCTTTCCACGACCAGCATAGTACTTTGCTATTGATTAGAAACTATTCTTCGTCTAGTCTTGATTATGACCTGCAATTTTGATTTGCAAAAGTGCAGGGAAAACATGAATGTAAACGCTTCAAAACTTCAACTTTAAATTGTCTCTCATATGGGACTAATGACCATGAAAATGCAATGACCGATCCTTACAATTGCCGTCATTTTGTATCATATATACTTAGACGTTTGGGCCGGTTCTCACGTTCACGAGAGATATTGTGACGTCAGTTCTATTGAACCATTGGAATTGCACGTGCTGCTTGAGTACATGCTTTTTCCTGTTTAAAATTTGTAGGTTATTGGTATATAAATTATTTACTTAGAAACTGATCACGCAAATATTACGATCACACATCGTTTGCTGTGTTTAAATCGTTTGCAGAAGCTTTCGGGAAACATTTTGAAGCGTTAAAGTTCACCGTCAGGCTTAACCTCCAGTCACATGATCCGACAAACGTGTGCACACAGCATATCTTGTATGATCTGTATACTCCGACAGACATCATAACTATATCCAGATTTTAATAATGAAAAAATGCACACATCTCCCCTAGAGACCCTCGCTATTTTAAATTTAGGTCATATAAAAACGTTGAAAGTTTGCCCGCATTAGTCTGTAGTCAGTACAATGAAGCATTCAGTCAATATGGATTCCAAACAAATTGCATTTTTGCTCTTGCTCTGTACAGGAAAAATATCCATGGTCGTCGGCGGAGAAGAAACGTGCTTACTTGGCATCATGGCTAATCAGAACGCATGCAATATTTCTGATACAAAATTTTTGCAACTTTTACTCGCTGAGGAAAAGTTACTTCGAATGGAACTGGAAAGAAAAGTAAAGGGCCAGAGTGCAGAAATAAACCGCTTGTCGGCCGCACTTCAGTTAAAGAATAACCAATCTGGTAATCCTCTGTCTGTCTGTGTCTATGTCTGTCCTTTTGTCTCTTTCTCTCTCTCTCTCTCTCTCTCTCTCTCTCTCTCTCTCTCTCACACACACACACACACACACTCAGGCGCGCGCGCGCGCACACATACATTTCGTGCAATAAGTTGCAATGCATGAGTTTCTATTGTATACCAGTAATTGTTCTGTTGTTGGGGGAAGGTATATTTTTAAAATTTACAAACTGATATTTTTCCTAGTTTGTGGTCACATTCAATCACACTGTATGATTCAATTACACTTATCAGGGTTGTACTAGTATGCCGCTCAAATTCAGATGAACTTTTTGAAACATAGGTCTAAATTATTTTTGTTTACACTTGATTGCTTAAATAATTTATAACAAAAATGCAAATCTATATGGTTTCCAAACTTGCACGTTTTCCCCTTCGGAAGACATCCGTTAAATACGTATCAGAAAAGATCAAAAGATTATTCTCAGAATGCGTTCTTGAGTTATCTTCCCTTCTCTTACTTAAAATGCAAACTCTGTTACTTAAGCATTATTAAGAGGAAAGAGAGAAAGACACACAGTCAGTCAGACAGATGGACTGATAGACAAGGAGAGAAAACAGAGCGAACAATATTAAATAGATTTTGTTCCATTTAATCGGGGTGAGGAAATGTAGTCTATAATTAATCAAAATATGTTTAGATTTCTACTCAGCGTTTAGGTACTGTAGTGGTATCATAATGGGCGTTTGAGATTGGCCGGCCGATTACAGTTACTGATCCCTGAACCCCTTCTATATACCCCGTGACTGTTCCCCACTGGGGAAATTTTATACCTGCGTGTGCGCGTTTGTAACCCGCGTGCGCCTCCCAAGTGAAGTTACCATGAGGCGCCTCTGTACACTGACAAACATTTACTCGATTTTCACTGTCTGTAAATCAGATACCTGTTTTGGGTCGCTAACGCCCGGTTCTGTATCTGTGTTCGGAGACGTCGGTGGTTTTCCATTTCGACCAGCACCATTTCGAACTGAGCTAAGCTATTCGTTTTATCTTCGCTGGCCATTGAGTACAGCTTAGCAGTTGTGCTAAGACTACTTCGTGCCGCCACGAGAAGTTCGAATAAACACGTATTCGTGAATGTCAACGTAGTGAAATTATTTTTACAGCGCCGCCAGCCACACCAGTTGCTATCGATATAGCCCCGCAAATCAGACTAGCTTACCAATGATAGTTGCAGTGGTCACAATTCCAGCAACACCAAGGGCAACAGTGGTTGCGGCGGCAATTCCGCAAATAACATCTATGACCATACATACACGTTTGTATTTCGCAAGTAAAACGGTTTTCTTGGTGATTTCATCTCGTTGCTTCGATTATTTTATCATGTCAGTAACTTTGAGGGTCTATCATAGTTCTTGTATTAATATTGTCATTGTGGAAATTAATTGCTCGAATGGTTGGCGTTGTTCAGCTGCAACACACGCACACACTTCCAACCAAGCATTTTTCTTCACTGGTACAACCGTCATGCAATCATAGAAAATATCATCCGGGGGAATATTTAAGTCTCCTTCGATTGCGCATCCCTGAGGTTTGGCACCACGTTCATTTAGAAACACACCGATTACGCCTTTGCTGTGTGCCTCTAGCGAGAGTTTTCGTCCAAGAACTGTTACGCGGGCAAGTGCGTCCTTGTTGAATAACAGTCGAGATCTTTCTCATCTTAACTGAGTCAATGTTGGTTTAATATAATCGATGGGGAATGTAACCGGGGTTGATTCGGCGATGAATTTCACTTCATCATTATAAAAACAGTCTTTGACCGATTTCCCGCCCGATGGTGGCGTCTCTTTTAATTCGGTGTTTTCGCGTGCTAATGCTATGACTCCAAGCTGGCCTCGAGTTGGTAGTGGTACATCGGGGTTGTCCCAACTATCGATTTATATTTTACCCTCGCGTAGATTATATTTGAGTGTTTATGATGCTCTGGTAACACCACTCTGAAGCAGATATTCATCAACCAGTGGAACAAAATTGCTATCAATGTTAGCATTCGCTGTCAGTTGGTCCAACACCCCATCGGTAAATTCCGCAAAAATCTTAAACACAAACCTCAAAGACAGTTAATTGCCCTTCCACCATGTAAATAATCAACAACTTCACGTGGCGGTACTACTCCGTACGATTCAAAATATAAAAGTCGTAACCACGTATGCTACCCAATGTGTTACAGGTGTTGCTGTCGAATCCAGGCTAACGATTCCGGTTCCCGATGTGCGGGGATTTCATGGCTCTGAGTTCAACACCCATAAAGACACCTCGGAAATGTTTGTCTGACTTTGTCATCGCGAGTAAATCAAAATTAGTAAATGGACGCGCTGTCAACGGCGAATTCACAATCGAAGACCGCTTCCGCTCGGAAACCTTTTTTATGCGGCCTCCCACCACCTTTTTCAGAGCCATCCCTGATGCAGTTGCAACGGCTCCTAATGCAGCTGCTTTTGCCGCCAACAACGCTGGAATGGCTGCGAGGAATGGAAATATTTGCCGCCAACAACGCTGGAATGGCTGCGAGGAATGGAAATATTTGCCGCCAACAACGCTGGAATGGCTGCGAGGAATGGAAATATTTCACCGTCGTGTTTTATCGCGGCAACCCCGGCCGATGACAAATTAAGAGTTATCCCGCGGCGTTGATGTTTGGCTGCTTCAAACTGTTGGGCCTGCGTCGGTAACTTGTCCGGGAAAGTTTCAAATGAACTTCAGTTTGTTTTTTCATCGCGGCTGAGATTTTTCGAGTTGACCTCGACTCAACGTGACAAGTTTACGTAGATATTATATTTTTTTTAAAACGTTACAGGTTTAATTACCCACTACGAGTTTGAGAAAATTCTACCAATTTTTCACAGTCGTGTCAATAACCCTCATGCGACCACTCAAGCACTGCGACAACAGAGTCTTGTTGGAGAGTATCACAGCAATACATCTGTACTCTGGGTCACTGGAGGCTCCTCCTACACGTGCTTTGAAGTACGTGTCCACCACGGACTGCTTAACCAGGTCTAGATGCTGGAGAAAAACGTAATAAATCCGGTACAAAATAAGTGAAGTCACGCAGGGAAATCTGCAAGTCTGTGGCAACATTCTGGTTTCTGTCCAGGTATTTTAACAGTCGATGATACACACTAGCGACTTGATTGTTGTCAAAGTTAAGCAAAATGTTTTTGGTGGCTTCTTCGTGGCCGTTTAACCTCAGCAAGACCTCAGTCACTAACAGTTTTGAAAATATCATCGAACTTTCCCGTTGGGTGTCCAGATTGTCCAGGACTTGAAATGCTACAAACACATGCCGTGGTGCGCTAATACCTTGTTGGGTACTTATTTGCCATGACAGTTCTCCTCGAACATCGCTTTGGTGGGAGTCTGTGGTCATCGCGAGGAATGAAATCGTAGATGTTTTGCCAGACCCTACAAATGATGTCAAACGTTCTTCTGTGACCACTGATGGACTCAGTGAGGACATCCAAAGTGTAAGTTTAGATAACTCAACTTTACCACTGGCGGCAGCATTATCACGATAAATTGCATCGTTGGCTTTACACTTTCGGATTAACACGACTGTGCGTTTGGCCCTGAAAACAACCTTACTAAAGTCTCTACAAAACCCGAATATGTGTATGAATGGAATCGTGCAGGAAAACTCCCCGCGCGCGTTATGCTGGGCTCGACGCTGCAGGAATCCAGCGTTAAAATTATTGGTGCTACATCAGAGCGACATTGTTGCACCGTGCAGCGTCAACCTTTACAGTAGACTTATTTTAGAAAAAAATGTGACCGTACCAGCTCTAAAAAAGGTATAAATTTGGTGTTCTGAAGATTCAGCAGTTGTGTTTAATATTTGTGGCAAAGAATTCCAATCTTTGATTGTTCTTGGGGAAAAAAAAACTAATTGTAACTATCAGTTCATGCGTAAGATATCAGGTAGGTATATTTATGTTGGTTTCTAATGATTCTTTTTGGTGTGATCAAATTCTAGCAGGGTATTATGATATTTTTGCTTATTTTTTTTAAACCTTTGTTAAAAAAATCTTATAATCTGTTTTCCAGTCAACGTCGGTGTAATGATTTGCAAGACAATTTATCCAATATTGAAGTCATACTTCCTGGAGTATAGTCAAAATTGAGTGTAACAAACCAACCTGGTAATGGGGGTCCCAAACTGTACAAGCATATTCTAAAATAAGTCATGAATCGTGCATATAAATTTCTCTCTCAAAGAGCCATCTACCGTTAATTCCTATCCCTATATTTATCCTCGTTATAAATCTCTTTACTTATGGTTCTGTTCCTAAATACAGTATGCCCTTAAACCTTTAACCTATGTTAAAATAAATGTTTCCTTTAAGTGTTATACGCTGATCATTGGTATTTTTCTAAACATGTGTTGCAGCAAGCGACCAACCAACTGTAGCTTTCTCAGCCAAGCTTACCAACGACATTCGTGATGCGAACCTGTGTCTTCGAGTAATTTTTGACAAGGTTCTTCTCAACCAAGGGGAGGCTTACGACGTTGGAAGCGGGACTTTCAGGGCGCCTGCTACTTGAATCTACCTGTTCTCAATGCATATCTGCACACCGGCAACGAAAAGCGCCAATCTCTTCCTAATGAAAGAAGGACGAACGGTTGACTTCACATATGGCTACGATTCGACGTGGTCATGCGTTAGCGTTTCATCATTTGTCAAGTTACAAGAGCGGGAGAACGTTTGGGTAGAGATGAGAGGAGACACGGCTTGCTTATATGCCGAGACAGAAAATTAGATGCACTTCCGCAGTTGATTTTCGGGCGCCTACATTGGAAAATCTTAAGTCTGAAACATAAGTTTTATTCCCCAACTTTCAGTCGATAAAAATTATATGAAAGCAAATATATATATATATATATATATATATATATATATATATATATATATATATATATATATATATATATATATATATATATATATGCGCATTTTAGATGAATTTCAGTTTATAACAAGCAAAGTGTGATGGTCGCTGAGGCTTCGCTTCAGACGTGCTTGGCGATTTGTCTTCCCTACCCTTGAAACAATCTTCTGTCAAACTACAATCCACCATCTGATGTGAATTCGTGTATATAAAAAACAGCTTTGTGATTTTTTCATCATTAAATTTCAGTTCGTTTAATTCAGTACAGTCTCCCAATGTGGGCGGAAGAACTTGCAGGGGCTGATCCAGGAATACCGTTTAGGGGGAGTGTAAACAAGTAAGCAAGGGGTCTGTGGTATGGAACCCCTGGTGGGGGGCCAGGGGCGAAGCTTCCGGAAACTCCCGCATTTTAAGCGTTTCCATGGCATAATTTTAACCATCTAACTGTAAAGAAAACTTACTCAAGGAAATGTTCCAGTTCTTTAGCGCTCATTTTTAGCCGACTGCGCACCCCCACCCCCCCCATCTCTCTCTAACCCCTCCCCCACCCCCGGCTCCACCCATGGCATGTTCTGAGCAAAGTCAATGCTCGAAAGAACATTTTGATATTCAAACCTAAAACAAAAATTTTAACATAATACTTGCCGACCTTTTGTGTGCATGAACAAATTAGGAAGCAAGGACACATTTCTTGATTTGTAATGATTGCATGATTGGTTCATAGAACATATTTCCTAAACAATAAAAAAAATGAATAGCTATGCATGTTAAATTAATATATTGAACACATCTCATAAACATTCAACATCCGGTCTCGTGCGTTTGTTTGTCCGCCGGATTTCCATTTCTTCAAAGGAATTTATTTTATTTATTTTGGTTGTTGTAGGTGGCTCCACTTAAATATTCAGTAATTCAGACTTTTTAATTATACTGGTAAGTTTGCAAGTTTAAAAAATGTCAGCTGTCTGATGACATATGAGGGATTTAGCACCAATGACAAGAAACGAAGACCTCAATTCATTTTGATTTTTATTGGCCGCAATAGTGTCGAAAACTACAATGGCGAGTACAAGGAACGACTAGTAAATCTTCAGGGGTGGAACGGAGGGGGAGTGGGCGGAGCAGGCGTCAGCACCCACCCCCCAATTAAAAATGAGCGCGAAACAGCCTGAACGTTTCCTAGAGAAAGTTTTCTTTACAGTTAGATGGTTAAAGTATGCCCTGAATACGCATAAAATACACTTGATTCTGGGGACTTCACCTGATGGGCCCCTACTAGGGGTTCCGTCACACAGACCCCTCGCCTTACTTGTTTAAGCTCCCCTTCAACGATATTTATGGATTCGCCCCTGATCTAGTGGCCTCATTGCAAGTTCAGAATAAATCTAACATTACATAGTATCCGTGCCTCATTAGCTAATGAAGTATATATGGATTTCCTATGAATATTAATTAATCCCTTTAACCCAGGATCGATGTAAAGTAATAATCCTTAATGTTATGTTGAAATGAAATAATTGAAACTTAGTTATATAGAATTTTACAACAAAATTATTTTAATAAAAGCAAATAACACATGAAAAGAATTTTCTAACAAAAAGTAAATTTGTCATGGCCCATCATATATTTTCAGAATTAGCACAATTTTTCTGACCCTCCTAGACCAGAAGCATCAATTAAAAAGTTCAATCTGTCAATAATGAAACCAAAACATATCTGCTAATGCTGTTTCTAAGTATAAGTCACGCATGATTACAACCAAATCTTGAATAATAAACTATGACAGTTTAGTATTACTTGAAACATTCACAGTCACAAAAAATGGACCGTTAAATAGATATTAAAACCTATTCATCCGTTTCAAGCACATTTGTGGAAACTTATTCCCGCATTTTGAAAAGAAACCTCTTCTTACACGTGCACAATTAGATGTGAATAGTTAAGAATTTTAATTTCGATTTTTAGCTTTATTGATTATTTTTGTTTTTATTACTTCAAAACTATGTTTGTTGAACCAGAATATATAAAGGAAAGAAGGAAAAAAAAACACATCGCGTATTCGATATTTAAGGCATCTATTTCAAAACGTGACTGAAAGATGAAAAATGGTTTCCGCACAATAACTTTATTTGTAACTTATGAGCCTTGACTTAGCTTTGTGGTTCGCTTGCACATAAGGTGAGAAAAAAACTATAAATGTTGGGATCAAATGCACAAAGGTCAAGGTCTTTATGATTCGAAGAAGAATGTTTTTGCACAAAACGTTTTGTTGTAAATTAATTACATCAACCAAACTTTATGGATGACCCGCACTTGGAGTATGAAAGAAAGCCATTTATTTTAGGATCAAAAGGTCAAAGGTCAAGATCACGGTAAGTATAATCAATAACTACTGGTTTCTGCACAGTAAGTTTAGTTCTAAACCGCATAGCTTCACCAAACATTGTAGATGACTTGCGCATGGTGCTTGGAGTCTATTGATATATTGATTTCGAGGGTGAAAAGCTCACAGATCAAGGTCAATGCGACACAAACAAGGGAAAAGGTTTCTTTCAAGTAAATTACACATCATATAATGGCACCAAACTCTGAAAAAAAATGTGTTACAGAGTTGGGGTTACACCGCTGAAAGGTCGTCACCAACTTGAAAGTGCTCACTCTAGTGGAAGTGAATTGGTTAGGGCAAGGAAGCAATATAAAAAAGAAAATGAATAAACATATACATAAAGTAAGCTAAGAAAATTAAACTCCAATCCACCAAAGGAATACTGGAGACTCGTAAAGAATCTTGACATGAAAGAAAATGAATAGAAAGTATCTATAGAAAAGTTTTATGAATATTATGAATATTTCAAGCTGCTGATTAGAATTGCTAATAACAATGATACTATAGACAATAATATAATGTTGATATAACTAGCCATTGTTGAATAGTAAAATTACTTGATGAAATACAAAAGGCAATAAAGAAATTAGTAAATAACAAGACACCAGGTATTGATGGAATTCTGAATATTGATGGAATTCTGAATATTGATGGAATTCTGAATATATAAAATCGACCGATACTCTTTTTATTAAGCTGTAGGAATGATATTTTAACCTCGTACTTGATACTAGTATTATTCCCGTTAGGTAAGGGGTTATCAAACCAGAATATAAGAAAACGGGTGCACATACCGACCCAAGTAATTATAGACCTATTACTATTTCCAGTTACCATGGGAAATTATCTACAGCATTCCTATATAAAAAGACTTGGTAAAATTTGCTGATCATAATGATGTATTAGAAAAACATCAAGCTGGATTTAGAAAGGGGTATTCCACGACTGACAATATATTTGTTCTCCACACTTTGATCTCCTTAGGTCTAAACAGAAGAAGTTATTTTGTTCTTTTAAACATTGTGAAAAAGCGTTGGATAACATTTGACGAGCTGGGTTATATTGCAAACTGCTATCTAATGGAATAGATGAGAAAATCCTTGGGATTAAAAAGAAGTATGTCTAATAATATAAAATTGGGTCAAATGTTTTCTATTGTCAAAAAGAACTTCATCAGGGAGAAGACCCCTTATCCATATTGTATCTCTTTTCTTGAATGACTTATAGCAGTTTCTCAATGATAGACAATGCGATTGAATTAAACTGAATTTTTGTTGTACATATATGTTTCCAACTTTAATATTAAACATATGTTTCCAACTTTAATATTACACATATGTTTCCAACTTTAATATTACACATATGTTTCCAATTTTAATATTACACATATGTTTCCAATTTTAATATTACACATATGTTTCCAACTTTAATATTACACATATGTTTCCAATTTTTACAGTACACATATGTTTCCAATTTTTACAGTACACATATGTTTCCAATTTTTATAGTACACATATGTTTCCAATTTTAATATTACTCTACGCAGATGATACTATAATTTGTGTTGGGTCTGCGTCTGCTTTACAACAATGTTTGAATGTCTTTACTAAATACTGAAAGCATTTTAAGCGATGTGTAAATGCAAAAAAAACGAAGCTGTAATTTCTTGAAGTAAAGGTAGAGCTACATTCAAATTTTAATTTGATAAAACATCTTTGAAAGTAGTTTATCCATAGTATATAGGTATTCTTTTCTCTGAATCTGGTAGTTTCCTTTAATATTCGGCAATTTAATGAAGAAAATTCCAAAAGAGCAACAAACTTAATGTTTGCTCGAATTAAGAATTTTAATTTACCTATTGATTTATCCCAACGTTTTGATAATACTAATATTCCAGTTCTGTTATAGGGTTGTGATAGTTGGAGTTTCGAAAAGATACTACGATTACAGAAAGAGTGCAGAGAGATTTTATGGGACAAATTTTATTGTTAAGAAAAAGCAACCCACTTTTCGTGCTGTATGGGAAACTGGATGCCTTTGGAAATTAATATTAAGATTCCTAGGAGTACTTTCTGGTCTAGGCTTATTTTCGGTAAAACAATACATCTCTCATATCTATTATACAAACTTTATGAGAAGTAAATATTTCAATATTGTAATCAGAAATGGATTTATTTCATGAAAAATACATTTGACAACCTCGGGTTGAGTATCATTTGGGATACTGAAAACATACCATAAATAGTTTATTTTGTTTAAAAAAGAAACATGGATTCAGGAAAATTAACTGACTGATACAAACTTGGCGCAATAAATTAAAAAACTCTTCTAAAGGTGTAAGTTATATATATATATATTTTTTTTTTAAAGCACTAGGGTTTGAACATTGTCTGCTAATATATCCTTTAAAAAGATGTAGAATAATCAAATCTCGAACATCGAAACAGGAAGATTGGAGAAAAAGGAATTTCAAGAAAGAGTATGTCCGTTTTGTTCCAATGGATATATTAGTAATGAATATCATTATATTTCAGTACGTCGGAAGTTTATATATGAAAGAAAAAATGCGTAAAATGATATTATTTTAAAGGGCCAAATTCGTGGAGGTTCCAACTATTTTTTAATAACTGTTACAAAACATGGTGTAAATTTTTTTTTGTATTTTTATAAATATCATACTAATTTAATCTTTAATCTATGCATACTATACACATTTTATTTTGATATTATGCTTTATTTTGTGTATTCACATTTTTCTCAAGCATGAATTGTAATGCTATAATGTTCTTCTCATGTAACTAATTTTGTGTTCTGAGGGTAAATAAAGTTGAATTAATTGACTGGTTTTCTATACCATCTTCCAATAAAATTCACAAATGGTTTGACTAGCGGGCAAGGAAGGAATCAATTGATAGTATAGTTAAAAGGTCAAGGTCAAGGACACTGAGACCCATAGCTCAATAATGTCCAAATAAATGAACAGACTGGCAGAAGACTAGAGATAAGAATGGTAAATAATTATTGCGCGTGACCTTTAACTGAACACAAAAAACAACAACCTTGATTAAGTCAGCAGAAATAAGTGCTTTGTTTAAATGTATATTAAAAGAGAATCAAAATTCATCATTTTTGTTTATCTCAGTTGTGCAATATTACAAGATTTCTTTTGTGAACAATTAGAGTCATATGTCATCACGCTATTAATGCTTCGTAATTATACATACAATTTTTGTTGCGTTGACTGAAAACATTACCCATGCAAAATATGAAACATATGTTAGAAAATGTTACCTTGAAGGCATTGGAGAGTGTCAAACCTTTCTCGGGGTAAACTTGCCCTGGGTTGTATGTATAATTTTACACACCTTGTGCATATGTTTCTATCACAAGGAACTTAAAAAGTGGCATAAGACGAGCGTTATTTCAGGAGTCCAGGCATTCATCATTTTGTTCAACTTTCCTCCAGGTACCACGAATATATCCAGACAACAGTAAATCCACAAGTACAAGAATAACTTTAACAGAATTATTCTCCGACAATTTTCAGGCAATGTAGACATGAAATATTCCAACAGTAAGAAACCTGAAGACAAGTCTTGTGCGCACACACATCGTGGCATCTCGGAGACGAGATGCCTAACTACAATCAGGTTGGTTACTTAGTCCGTATTCAATAAGGAAAAAGTAACCATTTACCGATTCAATAAGGAATAAATAACTAGTTACTTATTCCCGATTCAAACATTTTGACATCGAGTTGGTTACTTATTCCTTATTCCCGATTCAATAAAGAATAGGTTACCACTAACTGATTGCCGATTCAAAAAATGCTACAAATTTGTACACTCTTCAGGGCATTCATAGCTAGTGGTCCACGTCGACCACAATAATATGTTCAGACAAAACAATTAGTCTAGCCCAATCAGAAAAATACGAGTGTTTTTATTGGTACCAGCTATATAAAGCTGGATACAGAGAGATGACCGATTACATTAAAATTTTTAATGACGTGAACCCTTTCTTAAAGTATTTTCATTTGAACCCCTCTTTGACAGTTTCTAGTTAGGGATCTGCTCCAACAGTAGGAAAAGTTAAGAAAAATTCATCAAGCCGATGGCGAGATATAGCTATATTAATATATCCATGAAGTCCACATATGGAACATAACCTCCTTAGATGATTTTGACATGTACCCATCTATGAGATTTTATCTCAAGGATTATTTTCGACCCACAAAGTATTGGCGAAATTCCTACAGAATAATCACAGAGATAGGAGGATCCTTATATATGCACGCTATGCAATGGAGGTCCATAGTAAATCGATTCTATCAAGAATTTGCACCAATTGAACCTCTACCTAGAGAATTTCATTTCAACCACTCTTTGACAGTTTCTAGTTAGGGATCTCCTCAATTATAGGAACAGTTTAGAGAATATTCGTCGAACCCACTTCCAGAAAAATGGGGCTAAATACATAGAACCCATAATAAGCCCATAAGGGAATAAAATCTTAAGTCCACGATTGGACCCAGACATTTGGCATGGATCCTTCTTTGAGATTTTGTATCTAGGGATATGTTCGCCCCCCCCCCCCCCCAAAAAAAAAAAGTATTGACGAAGGTCCTTAAGAGAAATCAAAGAAATAGGATGGTCCGTATGGATACCGGCCATAAAAAAAACCGATACAGTGAGGACCAACTATATCTAAATTTGCAATACGTCAATCCTTACTTAAAGAAAATTGATTTCAGCAACTGTTTGACAGTTTCCAGTTAGGTATCTGTTCCAACGGCAACATAAGTTTAAGGAAAATTCGCCGTGCTGAATTTGAGATATAGGGGGATAAATATGGGGAGTTGGGGGGGGGGTCGGTTATAATCCAGGCCGTAATGGGATTAAATCTTAAGTATACACATGGTTCCTAACATCCCCTTCTTAAAGAATTTTTACATTGACCTTTCTTTGAGATTTTACCTCGAGGGATATTCTCGACCCACAAAAGAAGTCTTGACGAATTTCGTCAAGAGCAATCAGCGAAATAAGGGGGAACTTACGAGTACCGGGTATGAAAAGCAGGTACAATATGGATCGATTATATCAACAATTTGTACTATCTGAACCCCTATTTAGATGATTTTTATTTCAACGCCTCTTTGAAAGTTTCATGGGTAGGGTCTGGCTCCAACAGTAGGAAAAGTTCAAAGAAAATTCGTCAAGCCGATTTTTTTAATAGAGAAATTGGGAGCTAAATATATGGTAGGTATAACAAAGCCCACAAGGTGATTATCCCTTAAGTCCATATATGGACCCTACAGTCGTCCCGTAAAAAAGATTTTGACATGGATCGTTCTTTGATATTTTGTACCTAGGGATATGTTTGACTCCCAAAAGAAGTGTTGACGAAGTTCGTGTAGAGCAATCAGAGAAACAGGAGGGTATTTATGTATACCGGCACTATTAAACTGCTATAGTGTGGACCGATTATATCCATACTTTGCAATGCGTGAACCCCTACTTAGAGAATTTTGATCTCAAGCCCTGTTTGATTATTCATAGTTAGTTATCTGTTCCAACAGAAGCAAAAGTTAGAATAAAATTCGTCAAGCCCATTTCGAGAAATATGTGGCTAAATGTACGGTGGTCGGTATAATACAGGTCGTAAGGGGATTGTATCTTTGGTATACATATGAGCCCTAACATCTCCTCCTTAAAGAATGTTGACATGGACCCTTCTTTGAGATTTTATCTCTAGTGATATTTTCGACTCACAAAAGAAGTCTTGACGAATTTGGTGGAGAGGAATCAGCGAAAAAAGTAGGCACTTTATGGACCACTGGCCGAGGTGGGTGTACCGCGTGGTAACAGGAGCAAATAAAAGTCGGCGGCCTTAAGTGGGTACGGTTCCTGCAAGTCGTCAACGGCATAAGGGAACAGTTTGGGTTGCCTAAGCCGGTGCGAGCTGAGTCCCCCAGGGTGGGGGCCTTTGTTGGAGTACAGGGTACGGAAACGGCAGAGGCACTTGAGGAACAAACCGGCGCACGGCAAGGAGAAAACGGTGTAGGCGTCAGACGAAAAATTCCACAGAACCCCATCCGAGCCCGCGCCAGAATTGGCCAAAAAGTTTACAGAGGAATGGAATCATTATATTAGAAGATGAGGTGCTGTGTCGGCGGACGCCCTACCAACACGGAACTACCAAAGTTTTTTGGTGCCCGCCGAGCTGCCAACGTCAAAGACTAGAATGAATGGGAGCGGCTTTGTATTCCAAGTGGATGTTGTAAGTGTTGAAGAGAAATTACAAAACTTTGCTTGCGAGATGGATGCGGTGCCGCGGTATCTAAAGAATCCGCGAGGCAGAAAGTCGAGAAGGAGCGGGAAGCAGCCCCGAAGTCTCCTATCGAAGAGTTCCTCAATGCCCCCTAAGAGCAGGCACCGGCGACCTGGTAGCCACCGAGCAAGCACCGCAGGGGCAAAGGCTTGCCAGCGGTTGGAGGTTGGGGACGCAGTCTTTTGCCCTTGTGATTTCGGAAGAGCTTGCTAGCCGCGTGGACAAGTGCTTTGGGGCCTACAAGGCCGGCAAAAATGCGCCCAAGCTAGTGAACGAGTCAGCGGAATCTGCCAGCGCTTGGACCCCCTCGAGAACACCATGAAGTATCTCGGGGAGACTTTGTCAGCCCAACTGCGGGTCATCCAGAAGCAGTCGACGTCCCACACCACCCAGATGATGTCGGCGAGCTCGAAGGTACCGGCGTTCGATGTGGTCTTCCCAACGCATAACGAGGCTCCCCGGCGGCGCAACCTAAAAATCACGCTGGCGTCCCTGCGAATCTACCACAACTGGTCCCACGTCCGCTCCGAGCCGTTTGGCGGCTTCCAAGCCGACAAGGCGTTGTGTTATCCTCCGATGGTGGAGGAGCCTGGAAGACCGCTTACCGTGTAGACGTAGCGCGCTCGAGCATGCGCAAGCTGCTGGAATGGCTCGACGCAGTCGCCCCCGTGTGAGCAGTCCATGGCCTGGCATCGTGCAGATCCCGATCACCACCTCAGTGGACCATCAAGACAGTCGCCGTCAAGGAAGGGCTACCGGCCATGGTAGTAAAAACACTGTGGAAAAGGCCACGGAGGCGATGCTGCCAAAACCATGCCGCCGGCGCGCGTGATGCGGTCAATGAGGCGAGCCGCCAAAAAGTCGCCGACCTTAGCGACGTGGTGCGCGAATCCATTGTCGCAAACTTGACCATGGTTTGAGCCTGCGCCGCTCCCTTTATTAGAGGCGCCCCGGGGGCGGTATATCCGCAATTGCCTCCTTCCAGGACGTGCAGGACCTCAACATGGTCCGCTATGTGCATTATTTTTCGTACGAGGTCCGCTACTCCAACGAGAAGGGTCTGCGAACCCAACAATAAGGGCCAGTTGGAGCTGCTGGGGCAGAACACCTGACGCTACTTTCTCCTCGTCGAGGCCTAGGACGAGTCGTCCGCCGGCCCACGAAGAAGGACGGGACCGATTACGCCGCGGCGGACAAGGCGGTGTTCGTTACCAAAGGCGTGATGGCGCTGTTCGACAGCGACCGCTATTTCATTGACATCAAGGAAGTGGAGACCTGCTTTGACAACGTTGATGTCGCCACAACCATCCTCGGCTTGGAAGCAAAATCCAACATGATCAACTTTATGCGACGGTGACAGAGCACCGTTGCCTTTCAGGCCATGACCACGGACGACTAGCAGAGCGCGGTCAATGGCCAGTTCTCCTGGCATATCATCGTCCAGAAGGCAGCGCCTCGGCACGTCTTAGCGGCCTTCCAGAACGTGCAGCAGCTAAACAGCTAGAAGCGCAACCCGATAGTGTTCGAGAACCTGGACGTTACCTAGGTTAGACTCCCCCCCAGCCTCGACCCGAGCTACTACTTCAGCCGGGAACCCTCTCTAACTCTGACCGGCTGCGGCTCGCCCACCCCCTAAAGTACTTCTATGGCATCTACATACGCGACGACCTGGAGCACCTGCCAGGGTGCGACGGGAACGAGACCGGCATGGTGAACTTTGACACATCGCAAACCGCGTGACGCATTGGGTGGCTTTCTGGGCGACGCCTGTCAGCATTCTCTACTTCGCCTCGTGTTGCCTCGCGCATCCACTCAAGCTGGTTGCATACCTCGGGGAGTCCTGCGGCGGTGGCCCCCTACTCCACGCATCCTGTGCAGAAAGAGGATGACTGGCTGATTTGCGGCCAGATGTCTGTCCAGGTGCTGAAGACGCTGGACAGCAACCCGATACCCGGTTCACTGCTGGTGGTGCCGCTGTCTTTGGGCCGCCATTAATTGGTAGGCCGGCTCACTGCAAGCGCGCCTTGTCTGCAGACATCTTCAGACGCTCCCAAAAGAGACGACGCCTTTCCGATCACCCCGGCGGACTACGCCCAATACGTGACCAAGGCCGAGCTTTTGTCCCAGTATGCAACCAATGCTGATCTCGCTGCTTTTGCACCTCAGGGAGTGCCAGGCGTTATGATTGTGTGCATCACATTCAATGCCGCAGCTGCTTGTGGAACTACGGCGTCAAACACGTCGGTTTCTTTTTATTGCTGGGACTCCATGCAGAACGTTGGCAGTTTCGTCCTCAGCAACAATGGCGACACTTTCACAGTCCTGGGCGCTGGTTCCACTTAGTAAACCTCCACGGAGGCCACGGCGATAGGCTGTGGGCGGCACATTGATCCACTTGAATGAGGGCCCATAAAATGCGGGCCCAAAACGATAGTGGAGGCCAAGCAGCAGCATCGAATACAAAAGCTTCATCACCAGCTACACGCCCATGTTCACCTCTGGGGACACCATCCGGTGTGAGGGCCTCAATGTAGACGTGCAGGGAACCGGTGCCTTATCTGCTTTAACCACTTTTGGCCTCTGCAATTAGAACTTTGCTGCTCCAAAAAAGCTATATTGGAGTGGTCAGGCAGCCATGATGACGATGTGTGGGCACAACTAGCAAAACAAGCGCATGATATCGACAAAGGGGTATAAACTGGTGCAAGAGTACCTTTGCCAACATGGGTTCAGCGCATACCAGTTCCAGCCAGTGGGACAAGGCCACATGCCAGATAAACATCGAGTAGTGGATCACCCCAAGCACCTTAAGCCTATCCACAGTCAGCTGGGGATAATCACACTTTTGCTGCAGCAAAATGTGTCTCATCTGGGGCGGCCTGGGTACAAATATTACTATAACCATAGTGTCGAGTTTGGCGATGACCTCGCACCAGTTCCCCTGCCGTTGTGGTATGAAAACCCCACACTCACGCATGCCAGAGACCGAAAAACCGAGTCATTCGTTGACAAAGATGCCCCATGCTGCATCACAGTTATCGGCTTAAAAACACCCCAATCGCTAAGGCTTTGGATAGACAGCTCAGTGTCTTCAACCCTGGGTGAGCCTGAGGGGGACCCTTTCAATGAACATATCACAGCAGGGGCCGTGATGATCAAGGAAAGCTCTGACATATACTTCAACTGCGTCACCATCACCCTGGAGGTCAGCTGGAGGTGTGCGCTTGTGGGATATCTCAAAACAATGAAAGTTCCACCAAGCCCTGCTCATCAAAGAACTAAAATTCTGTTCCCACAGCTCGACAACCCACAAGACCTCCACCTGAAAAGAATCTCTGAGGTGGAGGATCAAACTGTAACAGTTTAATACTTCCAGTATCCATAAGAACCTTCCCATTTCTACATTTGCTCTCTACAAACTTCGTCAAAACTTCTTTTGGGGTCGAACATATTCCTAGGTACAAACTTTCAAAGAATGATCCATGTCAACATACAGATAGTCAGATAGTACAAAATGTTGATAGACTTGATCCACATTGTACCTGTTTTTCATTCCCGGTACCCATAAGTCCCCCTTATTCCATTTATTGCTCTGGACGAAATTCATAAAGACTTCTTTTGTGGGTCTAAAATATCCTCTCTAGGTAAATCTCAAAGAAAGGCCAATGTAAAAGTTCTTTAAGGAGGGGATGTTAGGGCTCATATGTATACTTAAGATTTTATCCCCTTATGGTCTGCGTCATACCTCCACCACTCACCATACATGTAGTCCCCTATTTCTCGAAATCGTCTCGAAGAATTTTCTTCTAGCTTTTGCTACTCTTTGAACAGATCACTAACTAGGATCTGTCTAACAGGGGTTGAGATCAAAATTCCCTAACTAATGATTTACATATTGCAAAATTTGGATATGATCTGTCCAAACTACAGCAGCTTAATATTACTGGTATCCATAGAGACCCTCCTATTTCTCTGATCGCTCTTGACTGACTTCCTCAATACTTCATTTTGGGGTCAAACATATCCCTAGGTACAAAATATCAAAGAAGGATCCATGTCAAAATCTTTTTTAGGGGTGGACTGTAGGGTCCATATATAACTTAAGGGGTAATCTCCTTGTGGGCTTTGTTATACCTATCATATATTTAGCTCCCTATTTCTTGAAATCAGCTAGACAAATTTTTTTTCTTTGAACTTTTCCTACTGTTGGAGCAAGTCCCTAACTAGAAACTGTCAATGAGGCCTGAAAATCAAGATCCTCTAAGTAGGGGTTCAGTTAGTAAAAACTGTTGTTAGAGTCGATCCACATTGGTCCCACATTTCATACTCAGTACCCATAAGTTGCCCCTTATTTAGCTCATTCCTCTCGACCAAATTCATTATGACTTCTTTTGTGGGTCGGCTAGAGATAAAATGTCAAAAAAGATTCCATTTTGAAGTTCTCTAAGTAATTTGGCTTGCCATAGGAATTACCAGGGCATGTGCTGATTGCGTGAAGCAAAATTCCGGTCACAAAGCTACCGCATTCAAGGTGAATAACTATTTTACACCCCACTAAAATGAGGAAAAAGCTGAGAAAGTTTATATTGAAGACATTATCCACACTTATTGTCCTGATAATAAGAACCAACCATATATATTTGCGTATAAGCCGGGTCCAAATACATACAACATAGACCGTGATCTGCTGTCACATAATGTGCTGGCAGATCATGGTCTATGTTGTTTGTTCTACTGATTAGTCCTTACAAACTGCATATACCCAGTTCATATCGGCTTATACGCGAGTACATATGGTATGTTGATGCTATTTTTATATTGCATTCATTTTGATCACCAAGTATCTAAGTGAAAATAAAATATTATCTTTTCATTGACTTCAGTAAGGCATTTGGTTCAATATACCCATATATGAATGAATTGTTCTATAAAATTTATAAATTAGGAATATGTGTTAAAATATTTAATATAATAAAATCAATGTATAAGAGTGTAATATCTTGTGTGAAGTAACTTAATTTTTAACAGAGTTCATTGAGTGTTCAGTAGGTATCAAGCAAGGAGAAGTAATGTCAGCAATATTGTTTTCTTTGCTTTAGGGGGACTTAGAATCCTTCTTACAGGAATATATTTATAGCAGATTATAAATAGATTACACCAATATATGTCTATTATTATTTTTAATATAACCCTGAAGGTGTACGATATATGAGCCCTATATGCTCAGTGGTTACTGTGATATATGGCTTCTTAAGGTTAATACCTCAAAATCAAAAATAGTTTTTATAAAAGGTAGGAAACAACTTAGGGATAAAAAATGGTTCTGTGATAATTAGAAGTTGTTGATAATTTTATATATTTTGGAATTATGTTTCATTTCAGTGGCACATTCTATATAGCTGAACATTCCCATGCGTGCAAAAAACTGAAAGCTTTGAATTTATTACTTTTCAATACAAAACAATTTAATTTTACACCCAAAACAATGCTTCAGCTATCTGATGCCTATGTTAACTCTACAATCAACTATTCATCAGAGATAATAGTGTGTGGTTTTGTAGAGCCCAAAGAAATCAAGAAAGAACACCTTAAATTTATGAAAATTATACCAGCGGTTAACATGAAGACAAGTAATGTTGCTGTATATGGTGAACTTGAGAACTATCCATTGTACTTGAGTAGATACATGAGGATTTTACAATGTTGGTATCATATTTTATCCTCTAATAACTGTATTTTGAAAACAGCTTATAATATTTAATTAGATTTGTGCAAAAGGGCATTAAATTGCAAACAACTATTATACAGTATGAGTATGGTTTTGAGTATATTTGTGAAATCCTGATCATTAAGTCACAAACAACGGTTATATGAGTATGGTTTGGGGTATATTTGTAAAATCCTGATCATTAAGTCACAAACAACGGTTATATGAGTATGGTTTGGGGTATATTTGTGAAATCCTGATCATTAAGTCACAAACAACGGTTATATGAGTATGGTTTGGGGTATATTTGTGAAATCCTGATCATTAAGTCACAAACAACGGTTATATGAGTATGGTTTTGATTATATTTGTGAAATCCTGATCATTAAGTCACAAACAACGGTTATATGAGTATGGTTTGGGGTATATTTGTAAAATCCTGATCATTAAGTCACAAACAACGGTTATATGAGTATGGTTTTGAGTATATTTGTAAAATCCTGATCATCAAGTCACAAACAACGGTTATATGAGTATGGTTTGGGGTATATTTGTGAAATCCTGATCATTAAGTCACAAACAACTGTTATATGAGTATGGTTTGGGGTATATTTGTGAAATCCTGATCATTAAGTCACAAACAACTGTTATATGAGTATGGTTTTTAGTATATTTGTAAAATCCTGATCATTAAGTCACAAACAACTGTAATATGAGTATGGTTTGGGGTATATTTGTAAAATCCTGATCATTAAGTCACAAACAACTGTTATATGAGTATGGTTTGGGGTATATTTGTGAAATCCTGATCATTAAGTCACAAACAACTGTTATATGAGTATGGTTTGGGGTATATTTGTAAAATCCTGATCATTAAGTCACAAACAACGGTTATATGAGTATGGTTTGGGGTATATTTGTAAAATCCTGATCATTAAGTCACAAACAATGGTTATATGAGTATGGTTTGGGGTATATTTGTAAAATCCTGATCATTAAGTCACAAACAGCAGTTATATGAGTATGGTTTGGGGTATATTTGTGAAATCCTGATCATTAAGTCACAAACAACTGTTATATGAGTATGGTATTGATTATATTTGTGAAATCCCGATCATTAAGTCACAAACAACGGTTATATGAGTATGGTTTGGGGTATATTTGTGAAATCCTGATCATCAAGTCACAAACAACAGTTGTATGAGTATGGTTTTGATTATATTTGTGAAATCCTGATCATTAAGTCACAAACAACGGTTATATGAGTATGGTTTGGGGTATATTTGTGAAATCCTGATCATCAAGTCACAAACAACGGTTGTATGAGTATGGTTTTGATTATATTTGTGAAATCCTGATCATTAAGTCACAAACAACGGTTATATGAGTATGGTTTGGGGTATATTTGTGAAATCCTGATCATTAAGTCACAAACAACTGTTATATGAGTATGGTTTTGATTATATTTGTGAAATCCTGATCATTAAGTCACAAACAACGATTATATGAGTGTGGTTTGGGGTATATTTGGGAAAATCCTACTGTAGTGAATTTTAAATGTTTTTAATAGTATTCAAAGATTACTTGGCAGAGACCTGTAGATACATAAAGAACTTGCAACATAAGCTGCAGGTCTTCATCAATTCTTCATTCTCCGACAGATCCTGTGCATCAGATGGCCAGACCAAATCCCCAACCAGGAGTTATGGTTGAGAACACAACAGAAACCCATACCCGACACCATTAAGGAGTGCAAGTAGAGATGGACTGGATATACCCTGTGGAGAGACCAGCACAACATCACTTGCCATGTCCTGGATTGGAATCCTCAAGGCAGCACAGAAGAGGATGACCAGCCATGACTTGGCAAAGTACCCTGGACACCAAACTTAAGCCTATTCATATGTCCTGAAGGGAGGCAAAACAGAGGCAAGACCATGACAAATGGAAAGATGCTGTGAAGGCCCTATGCACCAGAGAGAATGACGAGGAATGATGATGATGAAAGATTACTTGACTGTTTTAAACAGAAATGGAAAGCTAATTTATGTGGAAATCAAAAACTTTTATTTTCTAAGAAAACTAAATATGTTTTAGAACATGAATGCTATCTTGATTGTATTTCCATTAATGCTACAAGACATATTTTGACTAAATTATGTGTGTTTGCACATATGTGCAGACAAGAAACAGGTTATATTGATGGAATAGAAAGTGGTAATAGGCTGTGTGAAGTATGTGGGAATAGAAATATGGTAGATATAGAGTGTGAAGTTCATTTTAGTATGGTGTGTCCTTTATACACTCAGTTGCATAATAGATTTATCAGGAAAATTATTGATACCCACTCTACTTGTATGTATATGTTAGTAAGTTTATTTATTCCTGACAAAACTAATCATTAGTTTCAGAAAATATGTTTGATGCATTTAACATGAGAAGGAATTTTATGCATAATTAAATACAATGAAATCAATTTAACAATAATAAACTGTATATTTTCTAGTGCAACACTATAAGTATGTTTTTGATGGGCTGTAAGAACATATTTTTTTTAAGAGCTAAAATTATAGCACGCACATTCATATTGTCCATCCTACAGTACAAAAATTTCATGTTCCTTTAGATTATGTGAGTTTACATTAATGCGTATATTGAACAAATTGAACTAATTAGTATTTTGAATTGTTTCCTAAAAATCCATGACAGACTGCATTCCAAGTCGTTAATAAAGATTAATTAGACAATAATCGTCTGATAAAGGAACTGACACCCAGACTAGTAGCAGTATTTACAAGTTCAGGCAAGTTACTTTATGTTAATCTGTTGATATAATGATTCTTAATATACATAGCACCTGACCACCCATTAAACTGATTTATTTTCAAATATTCAAGTTATGAACTGTATCAAAAGCACAAAGAAGAACATTTTCTAGCTTTTTTAATTATTTTCTTACATCCCATCCTCCCATCCAAGTGAGAATAAAATATGAACATAACTGAGATACATGCATACATACATTCTCGTATATATGCATACATACATACATACATATGACATATGAACTTAATTGGGATACAAACATACAGACAGACATAATCCAATTACATGTACAATTATTTAAACAATATTATTCATTCATTCATACATACATGTATCAAAGAATACACATACATACATACATACATACATACATACATACATACATACCTACCTACCTACCTACCTACCTACCTACCTACCTACCTACATACATACATAGAGGGAAATGTTCATGGATAAAAGTAGACTCATTTCAAATTCCTGCACCGGTCGTGAATCAGATAGTTCATAATAATTGAAATGTGATTATATCATTTCGTCTGTTCATGTATTAATATGTTTTTAATGTCTCACTTTCTAAATAAGTAGTTTGAGATATTCAGTTTGAAATCACAATGTTTCATCAAGGAAAAAATCTTAATTATTTTTCTTCTGTCTATTTCTAGCTGACCCTTGCTGATCTAACAGTAGGATTTGAATCCACACCCTTTTAGTTGCGATTCCAGCATGCTAACCACTGTGCCACCATGTAGCTCCTGCCTCCATTAGTTGCATCTTATGACATACAGGATGGTGCATCAACTATGATGAACACCTGTGCATGGAAATAGGACATTCTGACCAAGTTCATTGCCATCCTAATCATTTTTTGGGGTGTCAAGAAACAGAATTCTTTTCCTGTCAGTACTTCTGGGTGGAGTTTGGAGTTCAACTATCAGTAAAGGATTACAAAAGTGTGAGTGACATGAAAAAAGACTAGGATACATAAATACAAATTCCAAATACTTACACCCAATATAACCTGAATTCTATATGATAACTCGACAAAAGCAAAAATGGTACACGTAAAATGAACTTGAGAATTTATTAAATTTGGAACCTATTATATATTCAAATCATTCAAATTAGAATGCTGGGTCTTCAGTATCAATAAATGTCAAAATTATGATACATGAAAATGGTAAACAATGAAAGATGGTCCATATTGACAAAACAGATGCATGACTTTGTATGTATACCTCATTGTACATACAGTGTGAATCGACATAAAGAGAGAGGAGGCTCGATGGATAAATATAAAATATAGAATACGATATCATATTTTTACATCACAGCTCATCATCATCATCATCATCATCATCTATAAGTATTGAAAAGACCCTGATTGACATCCTTATTTGTCACATGGTTACTCTTGGTGTAGCTGTGAAAGGCCAATAATGCCGGTGAGACAAACCATTATTCTCACATCCTTGACCTTTATTGAATGATGATATGGCAAGTAGATAATAAGCAAGATGTGGTTAATTACATAGCCTGCAGATACCCTGATGATATAAAGCCACTTATCATCACAACTCATCAATATATCATTATCCCCATGCTAGTGATACTCTCCATTTCTCAGTCTGCCCATCCCTCTGCTAGCAACTCTTTCTCCTTCTAAAAAGACCTGGGATCAATTACTTTCAAATCAACTGAATTAAATTACACTTGAAAAGTAATTGGTTTTATGAAAATGTAATTACACTGTAATCAAGAAGTAGTCTTAATTACAAGGTAATTGTGACTGTATGTAATTAAATTACAATTACAACTTTCCAAAATCTAATTACTAATTACTTAAAAATCAGTCTATCATATACAGATAATATTACAATTACTGATAATGATTACCACAGGTGTGTCTTAACCCTAGAAATTCACCAGACATGGTACATAGTTTGTCCATGTGATAAGCATCCATGTGATAAGCATCTGTGATAAAGTATCCCCTGGGTCACAGTTCAGATGGAAGATGGGAGAGCTGGGGGGAGGGGGGAAATGAGGAGAGCAATATGGTGAAAAATAAAAACACATATGGGGATTTGCATTGAAGAGCCAGGGAAGTAGCTGTAGTGAATAACTGCATCTTGATCACAGGATCAAACTACATGTAATTTATAAACATCTACTAAAAAACTAATGATTTTAAAATTAAAAAACAGAATGCATTCAGTGCAGTACAAATATCAAATAACGCAAATTAAGGTGAAAATGATTTAGACTGTTAATGAAATGAAAGCAAAGCTCCTTAATTTTATTGTTAATAGACTTAATTCCTTATAAGCTAGTCATATTTGTTTCATTCTCTTTTCTTCTCCACTTCCTTCTTCTGTTGGAAGATGGAAAGGCAGCAAGTGTGCAATATTTTTTGATAGAAAAACAGTTACTTAACTGCTTGGTGATCCTTTCTCTTTTCTTATTGCAAGTAACCCTACTAAAAAAAGCTTCCAGTAATGCAGATGACCTTGTCAAGCATCTGTTTGAAATGATAGAATTTACAAAAGTATAGTAACTAAAATATTCTTATTTATGCACTTTAGCAGATATATTATGATCAGTGTTGTTTGTGTGTCTGTTAGTCTCTTCTTCTGTCCATCAGTGTGTCTATCAGTTGGTACTCCTTGTAACTTGTGCCTGTTTACTAAATTGAGAAAGGGTGATCTATCTCCAGCGATTTAGCAGGAGCTTCATAACAATTCAACCTCCTAAAATTACTACACACTAAAATTTTTGATAGCATCGGGGTAAGTATGCATTAGCGTAATAAAATGTTTAAAAAAATAAGCATTATCATCATAAAAGTGGAAAAATTAATATCAATGATATATAAAAGAAGTATATATATTTACATAGTATTCTTTATTTCCCTAAGTTATAACATGATTTAATGTCAAACTCATATGTCTTTAAATTTAAATAAATGATATCCTTCATTTCTTCACTTCCCCATATATTTTGATTGCCACATTAAAATTAAAGTCTTTTAGGCAAAGTCCTTTTGTACTAATTGTCATAAGGTAATTCAGCACCCTCTGCATCAACCTGTTCCTTAACACACTCCTGATTCTATTCATCAAAGAGAATGACCTTCCACAGTCTGGAAAATATTAAACATACAATTTATTAATGGATGTACAAAAAGACACAAAACTACCTGAATCCTAATTAAGTGAATTACCTAGGACAAATTCTTCAAAAGTCAAGACAGTGATGTGTTTTCAAATCATCATGACAGTATAACTAAGATAACAAGAACAATATATCAATGTGTTTGTCATTGTTTAGTTTATTCATTGAATATATTTCTAATATAAATGATGGAATAATTCCACACTTTTTATTTACATGTTTGCAAATCAGGTAAAAATGGAAGCTAAAAATTGCTCCTTTTCTTACTTGGATAGAGAAAAAAAAGAAATGAGAAATTAAGTTAAGGTCTACAGATCAAACTATTTTACTATGTAAATAAAAGAGTAGCTCTTGCATAAAATGCAACTTTCATTCCTTGTCACATTTTCCAGAAAATAATAAGAATGACAACAATCACAACAACAACTACTGCTACTACAATAAAAACAAAAATATTGTATTCTAATAGTGCCCGATGGATTGCCCTCCCCAAAACTCCCATCTCATCTGTTATACTTAAGGAGATCTGAACCAGAATTTAGCAAAATAGAAAACTAACCATATGATCCAGCAAGTTCCACCCAAGGATATGAAGTCTTCCATTCAATGCTGAACCCTGTCCTTCGTTTCTTAAGCTCTTTCTTTGGAGAAATCAAACTATCTGAATTGTAATCACCATTGGTAACACCAATCTCTGATCTTCGTAGCCAGGCCAACATAGGGCTAGCTTGGCACCGGGTGATTTTACCTAGTTTTGAAGGTGGTTGTCCATTTTTCACACGAATTTGCTTAACTTAAAATGTAATATGTGTAACTTTTTTAGCTGGTAGTGGAAATGACAGAAATATATATATATATATATATATATATATATATATATATATATATATATATATATATATATATATATATATATATATATATATATATATATATATATATCACACACTACCAGCAGACTCCATTATTGCTGAACAATCACATCACTATGTCACTGTAAAGACGAACCCTGCATCAAAGGTCGCACACTGGCAGTCAGGTCAGGCAGGTACAAAAGATAATGGCTAAGTGAATGAGTGACTATCCTGGATTATTTTAATTGAATACAGAAGTTGAGGTAAGAACAGGTGTCCTTTGAGTAATAGGGCTTTGAATTAGGTGACAGTATGTTTATTTAACAGATTAATTTTACAAGGATAGTGGGAAACATAAAAGCATAGTGGCACAAGCAGATAGCATAGCAGCAGGTTCTAAAGCATAGTGGTCTCAAATGGTAGCGTAGTGGGATCACTCTGGTAAAAGGCCCTGAGGAGAACACTGTGTGACTGAATATACAATTATACAGAGGCAAAATGTCCCCATCTCCCAGACTTGGCACACTGAATATACAATTACACAGAAGAAATGTGTACCCATCTTCCAAGCTGGGCCCCAGGGGGTGGTTCAAAATTAAAAACTGTTATACACATCAACAGACCATCCCCAATTATATCTCTCGGTTTGAAGTTTCTCTCTGGACAGTGTAGGAGTTGTTGTGCACCATTATGTACACTCACTCACACACATGTTAAGGCAGACCATATCCCATCATTCCCAACTTTTCTTCAAAATGCACAGGAATACAAAAGGCACAAGGATACAAATGACAAAAGGCACAGGGATACAAAAGGCACAAGGATACAAAAGACAAAAGGCACAGGGATACAAAAGGCACAAGGATACAAAAGGCACAGGGATACAAAAGACAAAAGGCACAAGGTTACAAAAGACAAAAGGCACAGGGATACAAAAGACAAAAAATCACAGGGATACAAAAGAAGTTCAGTTATCACTAAACCCACTGATACACATATGCATCCCTACCCCACCCATTCCAGCTCTTCCCCCATTGGGGTATAAAATTCCCAAACTGTTGTGCACATATACAGACTACCCCAGATCATATCTATAGCTTGATGTCTCCATCTTAAATGGTGTAGGAGAAGTTGTACCAAAAATTCTTCGAGCGAATATAATGCAGTAACAGAATAAAGAGATAATACCATG
Organism: Margaritifera margaritifera; assembly: GCA_029931535.1. NCBI lineage: Eukaryota > Metazoa > Mollusca > Bivalvia > Unionida > Margaritiferidae > Margaritifera > Margaritifera margaritifera. The sequence continues at coordinate 912,222 of JAQPZY010001005.1, forward strand.
GACTACAAATACTCTCCCTTAATTCAAGAAACATGTACCACTGTGCATGCATGGATTTAATGCAACTTCTTTTTTTCTTCATTCTTCAATTTTTGTGTGTGTATTCTACCCTCTTAACTACATGCATTGTACCTGATTAGTCAGAGACAGTAATCTCCTGTGTTAAGTTCTTTTTGGCAAATAGTTCTATTCTTCACAGAGCTCTTTGTAGTGAGCTCCCAGGACCTCCAGTTTCTGACTCTGGACTCTATTATTTGGGAAATTTGGCTCTGTGTTTCCATTTAACCAATAATACAAAGAGCAATAAAAAGTACTTTATAAAAACATGACATTTCTGCTCCTTCAGCTCTATTTTAAATGCAACATCAAGATACTGATCTTCAATACATTTATTTTCAAAATGTGAACATGCAATAAAAAGAAATCAACCTGGGATAACAAAATAAATGACTATAAAACCAAAGAATATCCACCAATGTCACATTTCTATATCAGTCTGAATCATAATCCTCCATTTTGTCTCTTATATTTTTACTTTCAAAGTCATCTATCTGTTTGAGTGCATCCATGTCATTAGTGTCTGCTGCTTCTGCTTCATAGTCATCAGGGGAGAAAACTCTTTCAGCTTGTTTCTCCTTAAGACCCTTGTTTCTGGAGATTTTCTCCCTCTGAAAGTCAGTTTTTTTTATTGTAAATAAGAAAAATAAAAGATATTGATATATTTTCTTTTATAACATATCTAAACTTTAAAAAAATGTAAAATAATATTTAATTATTATAATAATATCTTTTTTTATGGGCATTTTGATGTACCAAAAATCTGACAGTTGCAGCTTCAAGGCACATGTGTTAAATCATTTATTTAGTATTCAATGTTAATAAAATGATGGCATTATAAAATAAAAATCTCAATTGATGTGAGGCAAAAATTTGTGAAGGTTTCTTCAGACTGTAAATTCTTTACAACAGAAGAATTTCAGAAATTTCTTATAAATTTTAAACCCAGTCTTGCAGTTTTTAATGTAAGACCACCCCAAAATGTAACCATTTAATGAAGACTTATGCTCCTAATAAGCCAGCCTTGCAAATAAGGCATCAAAACGTTTTCACAGTGATTGTGCATTTAAATCATTATTATGTAAATCATAAACTGAAACATACTAAACAGATTTTGCAAATTTAGCGCAAATTAATTCCCAAAAGTATCATTCATATTAGATCATGCAAACAAATGTACTACATACAAAAAGTACACTTCCAGTAAGTAATCTGTGAAAACTTGATGCTGCAAATAGGTTGAATTAGCTATATGGGCAAACTTGTCTTCAGCAAACACTTTGGGAAATTAAATTGATTGGTCTTTGAAGACAGGTGGTTATTTACATAGGTTCATTGCAACACAATAAATCAGTTAACAAGATCTTGAAAAAGTGTCTGTTTAAAGACAGGTTATTGCTTAATGTGGTGACCTTTAAGGCAGTTTGACCTATATTGGCCAAAAATCTTAATAATGCTAAAATATACTGATTAGCAACATTTTTCTTGCAAGAATTTCAACTTTCCTTCTGTCAAATTATCATATAGTGTAGACCCAGATTTGATGTAACATAGAGCTGGCAGATTTGGGTCTACATTGTTCCTCATTCAACACTGTAGACCCGGATCTGCACTTAGTGCAGTTCTTGCATTGCCAGTTGTGTGTGAATTATACCCAGTTAAACACAGTTTTATGCATACCAGTTTTCTTTCTTCCCTCCTCCTCAACAGCATTTGTTTGTCTCCATCCCTAGCTTCAGCAAATTTTTGTACACGGGTATATTCCTCAAAGTGCTCCATTGTCTTTGCTCTTACTAAGAAAGTTTTCAACACTAAAAGGAAAAATATGGAATGAACATATATTGTAATAACTCACCTGCAACTTAACTTGTTGTATTCATTCAACTTGACTAGTCTTTTGTATCAGTTAAAAATATAATCTTCCCTCATTATAATGCCAACCTTTGTTCACATACTCTCCCCTCATTATAATGCAAATATTTGTTCCCAAACAAATGGTACTTCTTCATAATAGTGTTGATATAGTATAAAAGGGTATGAATGAAATTATCTTGCGAACCATGGCTTGTAAGATTACAATAAAATAGAATAAAATAAAATAATATAAATAACATTAAATTTAATTAAAAAAATTAAACACACATTTTTAAAAAGAGAAAAAAGACTGATGCATACAGAAACTGGAGCAACTGCAATAGGTCACCATTGTAAATTTCCAAGGATTTTATTACATATTCTATCCACCCCCCATCCCAGCTTGTAAATTATATTAGATTAGAGTAATATAAACTAAATTAATAAAATATATATATATATATATATATATATATATATATATATATATATATATATATATATATATATATATATATAATGTAAAAAAAGTAGAACTGTGAATGGAAGTATCTGTATTAAATGGGTCCAATAATCATGCCTTTCACTATATATGTATATTGTATCAGTAATTATGTAAATATTAATGTATTTTTGTCTTGTGAACACAAGTGTCAAAGAGTTTTCATCAAGGTAAACTTAACTGACATGAATTTTATGAACATCTCCACCAGTAGGTGATTCACTTTATTTCACCCGTTAAGTCACCATTGATCACAGATTGACAGTTAATTGTGTATGCTTGGACCCAAAAATGCCTTTGATCGGACTGTTATAAGTCTCTAATCATGCTTAATTAGCTTGGGATTTCTGTATCACAAATTACATATTGCCACTTTTCAACAATTGGCTGTAACAATAAATTTTCTATCTTTGTATCTCACTCTCTCCCTCCCTCTCTCCTAATTACATTTATTTTTACTTAAAAAGATAATTTAGTTATTCATTATACCATTCCACTTATAACTGTATGACATTATATTTGACTGTGGGTATTTTTTAGTTCTGTTACTTTGTTCTCTGCTGGCACTATGATCATCAAATTAGGTTTAATTTCTAGATGCATGCACAATGTAATAAGTAATTATTTTGTTGGGGGGGGGGGCACAGTAGTAGTCCATACAAGCAAATAATATGGATATATGGCATCTGGATAATTAATGTTTTACTGTACATACATACACACATATATATATATACATACATATATATATATATATATATATATATATATATATATATATATATATATATATATATATATATATATATATATATATACATACATACATACATACATACATACATACATACATACATACATACATACATACATACATACATACATACATACATACATACATACATACATACATACATACATACATACATATACATATACATACATACATGCAACATACAAAGAATGAACCATCCACTTGTTAAGAGAAGAAAAAAAAATCTGATGCATACAGAAACTAGAATAACTGCAATGAGTCCCATCGCAAATCTCCACACTTTTTATTGCATACTGTAACCCTCTCATCCCCCTCCCTCAAAAGTCACCCAGAGGTCATAATCCAAAAACCATTAAATATATGTCTTCCTGCTATAACTGCATATACAAAGTTTCATCTGAATATTTTTGAAAATGTGATTGTAATTTAAATTTGTTATGTCTCACCATTGATCCCCTTCCAGGGACCCCAGGGGAAGGAGCCAAGAATGACTCCACCCACCCCACTTGCAGCCAATTACCATAAGGGGAACATAACTACAAAGTTTCATGAAACTCCACCCAACAGTTTAGGAGAAAATGTGGTTACAGACAAATGGATGGACAAACAGATGGACAGACAAAGGGAATAAAAATATCCCCTGCTAAGCATGGAGATAATGACACTGGGAACTTGAAGCATCACCTTCAGTTCAACAATAATTGGAATGAAAATAAGACTACCAGTATCCCAATAATGTTGGTAATTTTTTAACTTTTGGGGGGAATGTACAAGTGATTTTAGTTAAAGATTTATATTTATAAGTTTCAACTCATTCTTAAGCACAGAAACTTGCAAAGTTTTAATGGAAAAAACTGTGATGAATTAAAACATAACAAAACAATTATAATTTGTATGTATTGATATGTAGGAAAAATTAGAAGGTATGAAAAATTACCAACAATATGTTAAGAATAATATGGTACATCTCATGCATAGCTGTCTTCTGTGTTAAGAATAATATGGTACATCTCATGCATATCTGTCTTCTATGTTACCAATAATATGGTACATCTCATGCATATCTGTCTTCTATGTTACCAATAATATGTTACATCTCATGCATAGCTGTCTTCTGTGTTAAGAATAATATGGTACATCTCATGCATATCTGTCTTCTATGTTACCAATAATATGGTACATCTCATGCATAGCTGTCTTCTATCAGTAGATTTTTGATTTATTCCCTTTACATTTCATGAATCTGAATGTTCTCAATGAAAATAATGCTTACCTGGTGAGTTCTCGGGTATGGAATGTGCGAAATTCCGAGCTGAAAGAATAATTTAACAATCAGTTAATCACATAACTAATCAATCAATCACATAACTAATAAAGCAATCATATTTAAATAAACTTGTCTATGAGGAGCACATTTCTGACAGACTAATGTTGATTGGAAGATATGGCACTGATCTGGACTCTACTGTTCATTTGTATATTTTATACAATCAATGAAATGTTGACAATATCAAAGTGATGTATTTAACAGATTATACATGTATTAATGCACTGTCATAAATCACGTGCACAATCAAAAATGTTCTCAAATTGTCTTAGTATTTTGGGGGGTTTTTTTTGCATTGTAACAACATAATATGCATTTAGTATATAAAAATAGTAATAAATCTCTTGTACTTTGGTCTCAACACAGAAGGTAGGATAAAAAATCATAACATGTGGTGATTATACTGGTATATATCCTTACCTCGAAGACTCATACCACAGATTTCTCAGAGAAAGGAAAAGTCTCACAGAATATTTGGCTATCTCATAGTCTCACAGAAAAATAAACTTCCTATCCTAAAAGTTTTCTCACTCACAGTCATTTTTTATACTTATTGTAAACTGAATGACATGAGATACCTAATCCTTGAAGTGAATGACTTGAGATACCTAATCCTTGAAGTGAATGACATGAGATACCTAATCCTTGAACTGAATGACATGAGATACCTAGTCCTTGAACTGAATGACATGAGATACCTAATCCTTGAAGTGAATGACATGAGATACCTAATATCTGAACTGAATGACATGAGATACCTAATCCTTGAACTGAATGACATGAGATACCTAATCCTTGAACTGAATGACATGAGATACCTAATCCTTGAACTGAATGACATGAGATACCTAATATCTGAACTGAATGACATGAGATACCTAATCCTTGAAGTGAATGACATGAGATACCTAATCCTTGAAGTGAATGACATGAGATACCTAATCCTTGAACTGAATGACATGAGATACCTAATCCTTGAACTGAATGACATGAGATACCTAATCCTTGAACTGAATGACATGAGATACCTAATCCTTGAACTGAATGACATGAGATACCTAATCCTTGAACTGAATGACATGAGATACCTAATATCTGAACTGAATGACATGAGATACCTAATCCTTGAACTGAATGACATGAGATACCTAATCCTTGAACTGAATGACATGAGATACCTAATATCTGAACTGAATGACATGAGATACCTAATCCTTGAACTGAATGACATGAGATACCTAATCCCTGAACTGAATGACATGAGATACATAAATCTATGTCAAGACTTCATGACTATGTCATGCATGTTTTCACAAAAACTTGCAGCTTGAGAGAACCTGTAAATAAATAAATTAAGTTTTATTTCAGTTATAATTTATAGCAATCTGTAACCTATTCATGTTTGGTAAAATGTAACCCCAATAACAATGTTAGCATTTTGTATCAGTGCACATGGAAATCTGAGAAAAGAAAACTGCATAGAAAAGGCTAAAATCTCAAACAATATTTTGTCATATCTGTCTGATGCCTGAAAAATACTACAGGTATAAAGTTTACCCTTCATTGCATTGATTGATTGTGACATTAAAAAAAAGTATAGAAATGATTAAATGGGATTGCAATGATGAAGCTGATGATAATGATGATGATGTTTAAATAACATAATTCTGTAGTGTGACTTTCTGTATACAATTTTCATTTGTGTATAACATTGATGAAGGAGGGTGTGGTGGCACTAACCGTATAAGTGGTGGTATGAATGTTCTGACAGTCCGGTCTCCAGTGTTGCCCATGGGACATTTTCCCACCCTGAACTGCCAGTTTCCCCCTAAATTTAACAAATCCCGACATCTTGGTAATTACTGGGTGACTAAGGTACATAAAATCTCCCCTTGACAGCTCATCCAAGGTATAACACTGGGTATTGGGGTTCAAGGACTATCTGAAATGGGATTTTTTCATACAAAATTCTGGATTGGGGTTACATTGTTTGTGACTAACATGAGCTAAAAAATAATCCTGGTCGATACTATAATGTCTTTTGTAAGACCAGATACTGTATCTAATAAAATAAGATAAGACTTATGGTAACTATTCTAATTACCCCTGATTAACATTCCCAGCTGTTCTGGTCAGCCCACATAACACATTAATGACAAGGAATATTCAATTTCAAAGGGTCAGTCTATAATGGGATGTCAAAACCCATCTGAAATGGTGTAGGGTCCAAAGCCTCCAGAATAACTATTCCACTCCCAATTTTTCAACATGTTAGTGCCTGCTCCCCCTCCCCCCCCCTCAATTCTCCAGGGACCCAGATCCACTACTGCATCATATTTGTCCTATTTATGATTTCAAGCCAACAGTATAGACAGTAATCTGTGGACACATTATACAATAGCAGATCTGGGTCAGTGCTGTTCACGGTATTTTGTGTATTATAAACCACCATGCTCCTTGTGATTCTCCACATTCTGGAACAGGACTAGCTAAAAAAAAAAAAAAAACGAGGCTACATTGGATATATATTTACTTGCTGGCCTACAACTGACCGATTGCTGGCTCCTCCCCACTTTTTTGTTTAACTTTAACACATTGCCACTAACATAGCCCACTGACCACATACTGCTGTCACTGGTTCAGTGTGATACGTGACAGTGGTGTACTGGCCATTGGGCATACCGAGACAAATCCCGGTGGGCCGCCGCAAAAAAATCGGTTTTTACCGGTGTTTTACTGGTGTGAGCAAAACCCCGGGCCTGTCCCGGCTGATAAGTCCAGGGCCGAGTTGTTTACCCAGTACACTCCTGATACGTGAGACAGGCTGAAGACTTTGAATTTTACATAAATTGCTAATTAGGTGGCTGTGCTATCCCTGCCCTTGCTATCCATGAATCAAGATCCTATACATCATCGTAATAGTTGCGCCTCTCCGAGCTACGCTCACTTTCAACGCGAAAATAGATGACTATTACCTTGAGAACTAGGTGGTGCCACTTTTAAGCGTTGTTTGATGTCACTTGATACCAAACGCGATTCCATAGGCGGCTGTAACTGTATTGACTGCCAAAATGTGGTGGCATAATTGATGTCTTCCTTTGAAGAGCCGGTGAATTCTACTATTTCAAGCTGCTGTGTTAAATCTATGACAGCAGACATGTTTGTTGTTATAAACAAATCCTCAGTGCGCATTACTGTTGCGCACACAGCAGGTTATAGATTCATTCGGACCACCTCTGCTATTTCTGCGAGACAAAAGTGTGCCTGAGGTTTGATTGTAGAAATGACCTCTAATTTGCATATGGTTAATCTTGTAGGAAAATAAAACTACCAGTCTTCTTTGAATAAATGTCACTTTAAGCTGTTATATCTCCGGTACGTATTTAGTTATTATAAATATATACCACCCTAGCTGAAGTTAAAAGTCTGTATCTACCACCCCACACCATCAATGGCAACATATTTATACTTTTCTTTTTCTTCTTTTCTTCTCATTTGTTTGATTTGGAAGTATGCAGTAACAGTAACTCTAAACGCTCATTAGCTACTTTTTGGAATTATTATAATATTGTATGCATCATTTTTTAAAATACTTCATTAGCGTGTTTCAATGTTTGCAATATTATGCCTTCATTATTCACATCAGCCACATTATTAAAGTAAATATTATTGTTAATGAGGAGAGAGCTCGAAATAAGCTTATGCTTGTTGCTTAATCCTCCATATCGATTTGATGTACTTTCCACGATGACTTCTGTAAATAAATACCGTTTAAACCAAATAAATGTTAAAGAATAACAAATAATTATTTCCATATATTGGAATCGATCAGTATTCTAATTTAAATATTCTCGTTCTAGGGATGGTTTTAAAATAATGCTGTCATTTAATTTTCGATTTTTTTTTTCTTTTTTAACGTGGGTGTACTAACTGTCAACGAAGTAGTAGTAGTAGTAATGTAGTATAGTTTCCCTCTACTCTTCCGGCAGCTTGTACTCCAATACTACCAATTTTAAAAACGAAAAGCATGAATGATATAAAAATGCAAAAAACTTACTTCATTCATTGATTTATAATTTCTAACTTGATGGCACCACGCAGTTATTTAAATGTAAATTGTGTTTGAAAGGACGGTGCTATAATATTTTGCATCCCAATTCTAAGTCCTTCCATACTCCAGTCATGAAATACGCTTCGACTTGGAAAAGAAAAATAACAGTAAAATAATAAAACGATTTCCAAGATGGAGCGTATTTCATGGCTGGGGGTGGGGGATGGACCTATATTTGGGATGCTGAATATTATACCTCTGGCCTTTAAAAAAAAAATTGACATTTACAAAAACAAAACAAAACAACAAAAAAACACTTCCCGTTTTCTTTCATGCTGTAACAAATTCACATTTTAAAAAAATTCATGTTTTTTTTTTTTTTTTTTTTTATCTTTCATGGTGAACAGATTTACCTTTCATAAACAAAATTCATGTTTTTGTTTCGTAGTACAATACATTACTGTTTTTTTTACTGTTGCGGTAGCCCGCTGTTTTAGTGAAGAAAACTAACTTTCAGTGATAGCACAATTTTAGTAAAACAACTGACTTTTACTGTTGCAGTAGTAGCATACTTTAATGGAAAAAAATACTTTTACTGTTGCAGTAGCAACAGCTGACACGTGACGTCACTTTTAATACATATTATATATATATATATATATATATATATATATATATATATATATATATATATATATATATATATATATATATATATATACCCATGATGTTTTCTACGATGGTCCGTTGCTGAAGAGTTCAAGTATAGAATAAAATGGCTGAAATGAAGACTTTGTGTTGGGGTGCTCCTGCCGTGAATACGTCTTATATTTTAAGTGACAGCATGAATAATGCTGCCGTAGCGAGTATTCTTCCAGAGGTGAATGACTTCAATCTGGCTTTGTACGATTTCTTACCTTCTTTTTTTAAATACTTTTTGCTGGCAGTACCCTCTTTACCTCCTTCTCCATTATTACCAGTATCTAATGATTTCAGAAAGAAACAGAAGGAAGAGTTAGAGACTTTTTGCTGGCAGTACCCTCTTCACCTCCTTTTCCATTATTACCAGTATCTAATGATTTCAGAAAGAAACAGATGGAAGAGTTAGAGACTTTTTGCAGCGCCAAAAAGAAGAACATACCTTTGTTCTACAACAAGAAGAGGAAAAGAGAAAGCAACAAGCGGAGAAGAGGGAAACTTTGAACGGCGAACAGAAGGAAGAGAGTGAAAATAAAATTGTTAGTGTGTTACAAGACATTTTGACTGAGTTAAAACACTTGAAATAAAATGTATCAAACATTTTTTGAGAAATCTAAGAGAAAGAGACAGACACCTAAACCCACCACTACGCAGATGTCAGCAGCAACGACAGACATTACCATTACTACTACCATAGCAACAGTAGGCCATGGACGTGGGAAAGGTGGTAGACAGTTGTAGCTGATGGTGTCAATTCCATAACTTTTGTTTCAAAACCCAATGATCCTTTTCAGGACCACTCAATTTTTTTTTTAAAACAGAGATACTATTCAATCATTGCCATTCTATGTGTTTTATGTTTGTGTATGACTATGTCTTCCACAAAAAACAAACTTAAACCCCTTACACTTCTTGTGTGATAGTATATATGTTTTTAGGTATAGTGTGTGTAAGCACTCCTACTTTGCTTGTGTGTGATAAGCATTTTTATCGTACCGATAGCTTTCTTGCCATGCCACGAGTTCTATCATCAGTGTTGCAGTAAATTCCACGGAAGGATGTCAGTGAGAGTGTTCAAAACTTAGTGGATTATCAACTACTGTTACAAGAATTAGTTCCACAAGACGACACGCTTCCTTCGAATTTTGGACGACCCATCGTGTGCGTGTTCGTGACTACAATTCTTGGCTTTCATTTATGATCAGATTCTTCATGGCTAATTTATGAACAGCACATGCTTAAAAATATGACAGCCGAAACTTTATCTGTATCTGTGCATGAAAAAACTCATTGTGTTAGAAGTGTCAGATTTTTTAAATAATTTTTTTTTTTCTCAAAATTTCTTATTGTGGAAAATATACCAAAAATGTATGTCTCTGTTTGCCTTTATTTCTTTTTCAAGTCGGAATAAGATATTAACATCTCTCTCTCTCTCTCTCTCTCTCTCTCTCTCTCTCTCTCTCTCTCTCTCTCTCTCTCTCTCTCTCTCTCTCTCTCTCTCTCTCACACACACACATACACACTCATCCAAGTTTTACCTTTTTTCAAATATCAAAAGAATCACTCGTTCGCAACTTCGAGGTCAATCCTACAGGTCATACCTCGAATGCATGCCGATGGTTCCCATTCGGACCACTCTGGCTATTTACGAAACAAGGTTTAACCGAGAAGTTACGAAAGATCGAACTATTTTTTTCATTCGTAACATTTCGGTCAATCCTACAGTCAATCCAACTGCAGAAATAGGCAAAGTGGTTCAAAGATATTAAGGTTTCTTTCTTTTGCAGAGATATTTCCGGCAAACGAAAGGTATGATTTTTTTCCGGCATTTTTAAAGACAGACAGAGAAAATCTATTAAAGTACATTCCTTGACTGGCTATATAAAATGTGGCATCATAACTGAGATTCAAAAACACGCCCTCTGAAAATCATAAATTTCTGTTATTCTCTAAATATTGCTACACTGTTACATTTTTAAAACAGACTCGTCCAGTGAAAAACTATGAGCCCATTTTAGACGTTGCATCTTTAAATCATAAACCTAAAAATCTCTCCTATGTGATGCTTGTCTTATCTAATTATTGACTCTCCATACCTCTCTCTCTCTCGCTCTGTTTCACACACACACACACACACAGACAGACAGACAGACACAAAGACGCACTTGAGTTTCACATAGAATGACTTAGCTTTAAATCAAAATTATATCGGTTCCCGCTTTAAGATATCACTGTCTCAAAATCTCTCTCTCATCATCATCAAATAATAATAATAATAATAATAATAATAATAATTTTTATTATGATCTATTGAGTAATGTTTATGTTACGGATGGATATTGCATAAACAGCGAAAATGGTTATCTAATGTTACTGTTTTCAACAAAAAAAAAAAAAAAGAAGAATGAAATAAACTCAAAGCTTTCGACTAAAAAAAATCTATATCTTGATTCCAAAGTGCATTAGCTTGTATGCACTGAAAATGCAATCTAGGAGATCTTTTGCGTGATTCAAAATCGTTAGCCTGTCGGCACTGGAAATGCATTCTAGTAAATCTTTAGCTTGATTCCAAGATTCGTTAGTCTGTCCGCACTGAAATCTGAAAAAGACTAGTTTATAGGTATTATTTTGTTCTCTGTGTCTTCAAAATCTAAGGCATGATTTTTGACACCCCCCCCCCCAAAAAAAAAAAAAAAAAAAAAATAAGTTAGAGTAATGCAATCTCATTGGATATAATTATTTTCTATGATCAGATTTTCTGCTCATTTTAAAAAAACCGACAACCGAGTAAGACGTGTTTTCTTGTTGTTCTGGGACATAACTATCCGTCCGTTTACAAACAAAGCTTGCTCTGGATATATATTAAATGAATGAAACTTAGACCTTATTTAACATAGAACCCCTGTTTGGGTCCTTGGTGCCATTTCCATGTCACGTATCCATCATACATCATAAAAAAAAATAAAAAATAATAATAATAATAATAATAATGACTCTCTCTTTCTTTCTTTCTCTCTGTTTATCACACACACACACACACACACACACACACACACACACACACACACACACATTACTATACTAGAATACGCTGATGTTTAATGGGATGGTTGTTCGGCCGAAAACTCTCTTAAATTAGAAAAATTACAATTAGAACCAGGAGGGATTATAACTGGGCTTACTAGAAGTGTTACGCGTCATAAGATTTATGAAGAAACTGGTTGGTCTACCTTGCCAGATAGACGAAAGTTTCATAAACTATGTTACTTTCATAACAAAGTTTACGGTGTCTCTCCTTCTTATCTTGCCGACCCTCTACCACCACTGGTTGGTGAGACAAACATGTATAATCTTAGAAATAGGAATAATTTTAATCGAATTAATGCCAGATTAGAAATAAGTAGAAACTCATTCCTACACTCTTCTGTTCATGTTTGGAACGCACTTCCAGATTCAACAAAAGGTGAAAGTAACTATTCTATCTTCAGAAGTAAAACAGAGACAAAGAAAACACATGTGCCTGTCCATTTTTACGTTGGTAACAGGAAATTATCTATTATGCATTCTATAATTAGAAATAACTGCAGTGATTTACATAATAATTTAAACTGTAATCATGTGAGAGATAATCCATTATGTGCGTGTGGTGATGATATAGAAAATGCATGCCATACCTATTTACTTGCAAATACTATATTGAACAGCGCAGGAAACTGGTTCAGAATCTAAATCATCTCTATGTACCAGCGACTACAAATAATTTGTTATACGGATCATCTGATTTTACAGCGAACGTTAATAATCGCTAATTTGACTTGTTCCAAACATATATTGAAGACACGAAACGATTGACATAATTAAGGAGTATTCACAATTTGATTTCTCTACTCAGTTAATTAATTACTACTAATTTTAATTAATAAAGGCATGCTTTTCTTAATTGTTATCCAATGAATTCATTTTGGTGTATGCACTCTTGTCCAATTTCTGCCACGATCATTATTTCATCATTAATTCATTAATGTATTCATTTATATATATATATATATATATATATATATATATATATATATATATATATATATATATATATATATATATATATCCAACATACCTATTTTGCTTGAATCATGTATGTTTACATATAATTGTATGAAATCATATTACTGCCGCTATCCATGATAATTTCTTGTCGATTGTAAGGGAAGGGCTTATTCTAAGTTGTGAGAATTTGTAGTCCGACCCAATTTGTTAACAATATAATGAAGTTAGTTTTGTCGATAAGAGATTTAAATTGTATTTTATACTGCTTCTTTAACAAATAAAGGCGTGGGGTCTGTAGATGAGTGGGTGCTGATATGTAAGGATTATGAGGATGAAGGTTTTGTTTTTAAAAAGGAAGTTAAACGTTGGGTGGGGATATTATAGAAGGGATACAGATTTTAAATTTATAAGGGGAATCCTAAGAGAATTTGTAGTAGATAACTGGTTGGTAGATAGTAAATAATTGGGTACTGGATAGTGGATAATTGGTTTGTGGATAGTAGGTACCTTGGTGCTGGATAGTATCTAACTTTGTGTTGATAGTAGATACTTGGTTGCTGGATGGTATATAACAGTTTGGTGGATAGTAGATGGCTGGACTCTGGATAATTAAATAAGTAGGTGTTGGATAGTAGATAACTGGTTGGTGAATAGTAGATAACCGGGTGTTGGTAGTAGGTGACTGGCTGGTGGATAGTTGATAACGGGGTGTTGGTAGTAGGTAGCTGGTTGATGGATAGCATATTAGTAGGTACTGGATAGTAGATAATTGGTTTGTGGATGGTAAATCACTGGGTGCTGGATAGTAGATAACTTAGTGTTGATAGTAGATAATTGGTTGATAGAGAGTAGGTCCCTGGGCTCTGGATATTAGATCCCTATGTGCTTATAGTAGATAATTGGGTGCTTGATAGTAAATAACTGATTGGTGGATAGTACATCACTAGGTGTTGATAGTAGATAATTGGTAAGTGGATGGTAGATAACTGGGTGCTGGATAGCAGATAACTGGTTGGTGGATAGTATATTACTGGGCGCTGAATAGTAGATAACTAATTGTTGGATAGTAGATAACTGTATTGATAGTAGTTAATCAATTGGTAGATAGTAGATAACGGGTTGGTAGATAGTAGATTACTGGGCTTTGGATAGATAATAACTAGGTGTTGGATAGTAGATAAGTGGCTGGTGGATAGTAGAAAATGGGTATTGCTAGTAAATAACTACTTGGTGGATAGTAGATAAATGGGTGCTGGATGGTAAATCACTGGTTGGTGGATAGTAGATAAAAATAAGTATTGTTATTTAAGGATTATGAGGATGGTTGTTTTGTTTTTTAGAAAAAAGAACGGTAGCTAGGGCCACCGATATTATAGAATGGGATAAAGATTCTAACTTTATAAGTGGAATTATAGGGTGGTAAGGGGAGATAAAGAAGTTAGTTTTGTTATGAAGCAAAACAAAATAAGTCATTGAATTTAGAGTTCCGGTTGACAAACCCTAACCCCGTACATTTCCCTCCGAAATAGAGCCAACATGTCCCAAACAGACAGACTCCTCATTTGAAACGTATGTCGTCATTGTCGTCAATCGGCATTTCAGTTATGCTACACTGTTAAAAAAACTTTCAAAATGGAGACCTACAGTTAATTTCCCTTTTGACCCCGTAAATTGTTTTACCCTATTTAACACAGGACTCCCCATACGTCAGTTCATTTAGGCGGCAGACAAACCCACATTTTCCCGGTTGACAAACTCTAACCCCTTACATTTCCGTCCAAAATAGAACCAACAAACCAGCTCTTCTTGTGAAATGAATGTTGTCATATGGTATTTCAGTTAGAGAGCAAATCGTCGCCTCATGCTACACTGTTAAAAAACATACCTTTCAACATGGAGACCTCGTGTTAATTTCCCGTTTGTCCTAAAAACTTTCGACTCTTTGGTCCTAAGAACTTTCGACCATTAATTTTCCCATGGTAATTTCCAGTTTGTCCGTATAATCATTCGACTCTATTTAACACACGACTCCTCTACAACTTTTCATTTATAGGGCAGACACACTCAGATTTCCTCCCAAACACATGCTACACTATTACTCAAACAGACAGACTCATATGACGTCATACTGTATTTCAGTTCGAGTGCAGACCGTCTCCTCATGCCACACTGTAGCTATGAACCAACATGGCGCCTACGTTACATTCCCGTTTGGCTCTATGATCTTTTGACCCTATTCAACATCCCCCCTCCCCGCCATGCCCTGTTGTGCCGTTTTCTACTAGTGACGATTTTTCTAAAACAGATAACCAGTCTTGTTTGTATTGATTCAAGAAGACGGTGTAAACATAATTCTTTATGGCACACATTATTATCATCGTTTCCATTATTTAACCATCCGTCATATGGTCCTTCTGATTTTTGAAGAATTGTCTTTAACCGCGTTATCTATTTAGGGTTAAAAGAAAGGCCAGAATCAACATCTAAGCGCATCATTCTAGACACCATACTTGATCATTGATTTTCCTTTCCATTGATGAGTTAATCATACGAATATTTATAGTAATGTGTAGTGGATACCGACCTAATCTGCATGTAATATTTAGACTGGGGTACCTTATAGTAAATTTGTTATTTTCCTTAGAAATTCATTCGGGAATTTTTCTATTAGATCCACATCTTCATATTCCCAGACTGAACTCCCATAGGTAATTATTGGTATAATGGTATGGTCAAATAATTTAAATGCAGATCTAAAGGCAAATTGATGCTCCTTATTCTCTTAATTTAAACAATAGATTATGAGCCTTACGGGCTTGATCAAAAACATAATTCCTTGCCTTGCAAAAGCTCCTGGATTTTGAGAAGAAACCGCCTAGATATTTATAATAATCAACCACTTCTAAACTATAACCATCTAAAAACAATTATAACTGCTTGACGTTTCTTGCTCAAACGCCATTATTTTGTTTTTTACTATAATTAATATTTAATTTTCAATCTTTTCAAAATATTGTAGAAAACAATTCAAACTTTCTTGGAGTTTTATTTTATTCTCAGCTAGTATAACAGTATCTTCTGCATTTACAGACGAACTGGAAGCTTGTCGGACACTCAGGCATTGTATCCGTCACCTAGCCGACATCCACTGTCTAAAATATACAAATTGAAATGGTCACAAGTTCAACATTTTTCAACCATTTTTCATGAAATGTTTAGTTAAACACAACAAAATTAACATTAATTCACATGGGGTAAGCGTAAACATAAAATACACTGATTTTATATGATATGGTAATGAGTAGGCATGGTTATCTCTGCCGGCGATAGCCGAGTTCAACAGAGATATACCTCTCCTCCCCTCTGCCTCACCAATGTTGTGTCACTGGGTCTTCCAGACACTTGATACATTACCTTCCAGTACATGGATTGTAAATTGCATCTTTATGTATTTATTTACAAAGATTATACAAGTATCTTTACAAGTATCTGTACAAGATATGAAAATGTACAGATGTACTTATTTTGTAGTTGTCTTGACCAACTGCGATGAAAGTGAAACCTTTGAGTTCATAGAAGATTTTGCTCTTCAAACAACCGTATATATCTTTGTGTAAGCTACTTTGCTCCTTTTGTATCTGTAATAGAGGAGTGTAACTTATATTTTACGGGCATTACGAATATAATGATGTTAATTTTATTTAATACCTTTTCACTTGATTCATTTCTCCCTTCGTAAAAGAAGCAACAACTCAGATTTGGGGATAACTTTGATACCAATTGATTTCATGTTCTCGATTTATTTTTTAAACACGAATTCGTTAAAAAATAAACCAAAATGTTAAGAAAGGAATTTTACTTCTATTGATGAAATTAAAATGACTTTTAAAATTTTAAAATTCTATTATGGAATAAGAATGAGAAACAAAGAAATATCCCTTCTCTCACGATGCGAAAATTCACTTTTGGAAACATTTTCCATATGTAATAAAGAGCTTGGTAAATAGTCCGACGGTGTAGACACCAAATAGTCCCACGGTGTAGACACCAAATAGTCCCACGGTGTAGACACCTTGGAGTTCCTTTGATTGTCCCTTGATCTCAAGTTCTAAAGCTGTGACCGGAGGTCTCGTTTGGATATCAGTATAGGGTCAGGCATAGGTTCAGAAAAGGGTTTAGATACCAATTCCTGTGTAATCCCAGATTACCAATCGTGCCAATTACGTTTCAAGCCTGTGTTTTGGAATTACATCGTTTTATATTCCGCTACGATATGTTATGTTATTTTTGCTTCCTTTTGCATCACAAAGCTGACATTGTCAAGGACTTGTACATGCACGTACAAGTTCCTGGCTTCATCAGCCGAGTGCGAGTTGCATAACTGTCCTCATATGAAGGCGCAATCTGCGGATTGCTTCAGTCAATATCTCTTCCGTGGCTAAATCGAGCAGTTGCATAAATGCCACTCCTAAATAATCAATAAAGACATTATTTACCCATACTGCGCCACACTTTTAATGAACAGAAAAAAAGAAGTCATTATCTCGGTAAGACGCTCTTCATTAAAGAGGTACGAAAATATGGATTGGAGACGCTAGTTATTGCTTCTTCGTTATGAATACATAGCTAACAAAGTTCTACGCATGCGGCGATTTACTAACACGACTTTTTCTATGTCCCTCAATATTTTCTTAACAACCTCCCAAAAAAAATTTTTTTTTTTTTTAAATTTAAAAAAATAGAGCCTCACATTGGAGTTATAGCTTGGAACTGATTTGGTTGTATTAAATCCGATTTGCTTAAATTTAAACAAGAGTACCGCGTATGGTACATTATACGCCCTTTGTAGGCACTAATAGGGGCATGGTTAACTATGAACATTATTGACAAACGAGTCTCAGTGACCTCGACCTTTTGTCAAGGAATGCGGTCTTGAACTAAACATACTGTGCAGAAACCGTTATTTTCTTATCAGACTTAGCATGACCATCACCACTGACCTTTGGACCCCAGAATCTATAGGTTTCTTTATTACCTTAAATGAAAGTCATCAACAAAATTTGGTAAACGAACTTACTCTAGAACAAAAGCTATTCAGCAAAGCTCTTTGTTTAAGCCACAGTGAACTTGACCTTTGACCTTTTGACCCCAAAATCAAGAGGCCTCTTCCATACCTTAAGTGCGAGCCCTCCACAAACTTTGGTCAAGGTACGTGGTCTAGACCTAAAGTTATTATGCAAAAAGCATTTTTCTTTATTCAGTCACAGTGACCTTGATCCTTGGGCTTTTGACCCCCAAATCAAGTGGCTACTTTCATATAAACATGTAAATCATCCACAAACTTTGGTGAGGATACACGACAGAAAACTGATTTTTGTTTTGTAGAAACTATTTTTATTCTTTCAGTCACAGTTACCTTGACCACTGACATTGTGACCTTAAAATCGATAGATTTTTTTCCTTACTCCAAGTGCAAACCATCCACAAATATTTGTTCAGGTCTGTGGTTTAGAACTTCAAATGCTATTGTGCAGGAACCATTGTTCTTCTTTCAGTTACAATGACCCTAACCCTTAAGGTTTGAGCCCAAAATTAAGTCTTTTTTTCTCACCCCAAGTGCAAACCATCCACAAAGTTTTGTGTAGGTTTGTAATGTAGAACTAATGCTTTTGTGCGGAAACCGTTTTTCTTTTTTCGTTCCGTGATCTTGACCTTTAACCTTTTCAACCCAATGTCGAAAGCCTTCTTTCTATCGTCAAGAAGAACCTTCGTGTAAGGTTTGGAGATGGCAGTCGCTGTATAACTGAATATATCATGCGGAAATGACACAATTAACGGACAGACGGATAAACAGACAGGGTCATAACATAATACGCTCTTCCCAAATGGCGGGCGCATACAAAGCGATAATTCATCGTGTGATCAAATCAAAATTTCCTTTTTTTTTTCTTTTTTTTTTTTCTTTTGGTCTTTCACCAATCAGCAGATCAGTTGACATTTTGACCTCAGTTTCCATAAATGTATTAAAGAATTTAAAGTTAAATGGATTGCAAACGTATACTCGGAAGCACTACCGAGATGCTATCATGTATTTGATTATTTTGTCACCTTTATCACACATTATATAACTTCTTACACCCATGAGGGAAATAAACGGGTAAATATTACCCCTATAAAGCTGTTTTCTCACTTCTCTCCCCCCTCCCCCCCCCCCCACACCCTGCCCGAAACCGGATACTCATGAGTTAGCCTGAGAAGTGCTATATTTCCCCACAAACAAAAATCCCACGAAGAGCAAGCTTACTTTTTCTAAAGACTGATACTGCTGAACCGTTGACACTGTCCCACGACGTCCAGGCAAACCCAGGTCCCAGGTCCGCAGCTGCTGGAAAACAGCAGTTCGAGATAGTCAAAATGCAATTTAATGTGATATATGTGCACTGTGATACCATATTGAGTGCCAAGATATAAACATACAAATTCATAATATCTTTCTTAACCACGAAAGCTACTCTTGGTACTGTTTGAAATGTGGTAGAACTTTAGCATCAGTTATTTGAACTTCTCAACTATGAGTTCTCTTTCATCTTCTAACATATACAACATGCTATGCGTATCAGACACACCAAAAACATATACAACATGCTATGCGTATCGGACATACCAAAAAAGTATACAACATGCCATGCGTATCAGACACACCAAAAACGTATACAACATGCCATACGTATCAGACTCACCAGAAACATATACAACATGCCATACGTATCAGACTCACCAAATACATATACAACATGCTATACGTATCAGACAAACCAAAAACATATACAACATGCTATGCGTATCAGAGACACCAAAAACATATAGAACATGCTATGCGTATCAGACAAACCAAAAACATACAACATGCTATGCGTATCAGACACACCAGAAAAATCAAATCGCATTAAAAACTAAACAAAAGCAAACTGAAAATATCGAAAACAATCAAACTCCTTAAGGTTCTAAACAGACATTTTCAGTGTCATGATAAAGAAAACAGAATTCTACTCACTTTTACAAATGTAAAATCCTGTCATCGTAATTGGGACTCAGTCATGGTCAGCACCCGACATTCAAAAAAGTTAAATATTTCCACCAGACCTTGGATACATCCCTGTCCATGAGGACTGTACAGCATGCGCCTTTCGCTATTTTGGTGTCTTCATCTTGGTGATAAATGATCTTGCTTGCCCAGAAAAAACTAAATTTAATGGCAAATTATGAAATTAAGCTAGAAGCTGTTGGTGCAAAACCTATCTATACAGCTGCCTTCTATAGACTCAGAGAAGATGCCTTTACTTGTATTGAGGAACTAAAGAAATCAGTAGAACAAAAAAAAGTGTTGTTCTGATTTTTGGAAGATTTCAACATGCCTAAATTTAATTGGGATTAAAATGGGTCCACTATTGCTCAGGTATGCCAACACAAAACGATCAATGAGTACTCCAGAATTTTGCATTGGAATTTAACTCAATCAGACCAACAAGACATCAGCATATCCTTCATCTATTCATGACTACAAATGATACCTTGATGAGTGATATAAATATCCTTTCTGGCCTTAGTGACCGTGATATTGTCAGACTCAAACCAAAACAGTTCTGAAGAAAGACCCTCCTTGGTAAATCAGTAGAGACACTTTTGTCAGAATTTACCCAAACTCTGGACAAATACATGAATCAGTTCGTGTCAAAAACGTTGTTGAGAAGCACTAGCTCTCTGTCCAGGATTACCGATATATATATATATATATATATATATATATATATATATATATATATATATATATATATATATATATATATATATATATATATCTTCATCGTGACTTATTTCATTATCGAATAATGCTTTACTCATCATTTCATCAACGATATTCAACTTAATTATAGCAGAGGTTACAATCTCATAGTGTTTTAAAACTTGATTGCATTTAAAGCTTTTGCAACCAATCGTAGCAAAGTTGCATCAAGCCTTGAAAAAGCTAGAGATATAATAAATCCTATGGAACAGGCCGCCACCGCTCTTAAATAGCAGCCGCAACACCCATTCCAAAGAAAACACTTGCCATACGAACGTCCACAAGATTTAAAAACGTGTATGCTATTTTATACCTTTTGTTACACCTCAAATAATGTTCTATCTTTATAATTAAATCATTCTTAATTTTATTAATTTTCATGAACCTAAATTAATTAAGTGGTCGGTTGGTAATTTATATACCATTTTTAATCATTTAATTATCTTGTCTGGTAGTATCTCTGATGCTATTAGAAAGTAAATCGTAGACTGACTCAAAGAAATTGGAATAACCAATTTAAGTACTTCTTTGATACTTATGTTAGTTGGGGAATCTATTTTGAAATGTAATATCCTCTTCAAGGCATACTGTAACTTACTGTAAAACTTGAGTTTAATACCCCATGGTAAATAGTGGCAATTATGTTGTTCATTTCGCTCAATTTTTTTAACTAATTATTGTATTAATAGAAGGCGCGAAGCGGCCTGATAGTGACGGTGGCAGCGGCGGCTCTCCTGATTCGTTCGTGGATACATTCAAAACAGGTATGAGAAATATTGCAGACTATTTGTTTACCTTAACTATGAAAAGAGCAACAGTATCATTGCCTAACATTATTGGTATTGTAATTATTTCTATCATAACCCATAATGCCATTTTGTTAATTCTTGCACAAATTGGCTTGTTCTTTGCAATTCTACTAAAAGGTTTTTTTGCAGTAACAAAAAGAACTATAGTCTGGCTCCGGTCCATTATGAATCGTATCCCACCTCCGGTCTTCGAAAGTATTTATCTGGCACAGTTACTATATATCTGAGGATTATTTAATCCCTTTAAACCTTACAAATTTCAAACCAAACCTTGTTCCGTCTGCGCAAACTTTTTTAAGTTGGAAAAATAAAGTCGTTAACTGCGAGTGCAATGTTAAAGAAAAGTGCTAGACGGACAGCCTAATGTAAGGTGCATGGATATGACGGGGTTGCCCACGCCAAACAAAAAAAAAAATTTAAAAAAAATAAAAGTCGGTACATTTATACTGTATACAACGTGCAAGATACCAACCGCTATAACGAGTAAAATTTAAATAAAGAGTGAAACTACAGTGATAAAATTCTCTGAATCATAAAATGTAATGTAAGTAGAATATAGACTTTATAATTTTTTTATTACATGGCACACATTCCAAAATAATGCAATATATCACCACCACCAACTGCATAGTTTAGCCTAACTATTGATTTTGAAGCATATTGTTGAAATCTTGTTGTGACGTTTTCATCTGTGTCAAAACCTTGTTCACCTAAAATTAAGTATTCAAACATGTATTTACTGTGTTTTGAACAGTATATTCAGACTCCATAATATATTTTAAATTTTATACTTGAACACCTACAACAGAAATCACATATGATCTAATACTCTGATTTAGACTCAATATTCCTTCTTCTATGAGTCCATTGCAATCTTGTAGAAAGAAGTATATCTAGCCTATTTCTTCTTGTATTAATTGAGTGTTATAAAACTCATAATCAGGTTGCACAAACCATCATCTATTTCACCATAGGTCATATTTTTAATTTTTCTGAAATATTTTAATATTGGAAAAAAAATATATATCAATATGAACGTTTTTGTAAAGGCTGTTAGATTTACACTAGATACAGTATAAACTACTGCTGACTTCTCAATTCTTAGATATCTCCAATCGTAATGGTGCTGAATATTAAAAAGATATTACAAATTAATTGAAATTTCTCTAGATCTATATTGTTGTCATGGTAATGGCACTGAGGATTCAGACAGGAGTTTTTCTATCTGAAAATACACGTGAAACATATATTAATGTTAGTAACCCATCTCCAAGATATAAATTCCAACGACTTATTCCACATCCTGCTGTTGCACACCATACTGCCCAATTTAATTGATTTTGCCAAAATGTCATATCATAGGTTGCTTTATATCTTTCAATGTATCATCAACATAAAATTCAAAAGAGTAGTTTTTGAAAATATGTAATAGTCTGTATGTGATAAAGGCCTTATCTGTAAAATATATCTTTATCTAGTTAAATAGATCTGATATTCCTTTCTCAGCTGGTGCACTAAAACTGGTTGCACTACAAGGCTAAGGTGTGCTTTTTAAAATTTAAATCTAGAGTCCATGATTTATATATAATTTTCAAGTTATTTATATAGTTAATGAAAGATGGGATAGACTCTGACTTGTATCCTATATATTTTTGGCCTGTGAGTGGGACCGGTTGCTCTGTTATAAAAAAAAAAAATGTTTTAAGGTCCGTGGCTCAAGATCTATGTCAGTGGTGCAGGTTTCTTCAATACTTGTGGACCAGGACCTAGGCCAGATGTTAAGTCGTCAAATTTAAAAGACCAGTGGCCCAGTTTGTTTTAGGCCAGTGAATTTAGATGGACCAGGTTTTTAAGGTCAGTGGCATGGGGTGAAGGTAAAATGTTAGGTGGCCCAGAACATAGGCTACAGGTGAAGTCGCTCACGAGTCGTAAACGTTTCGAGGGCTATGATCTAGATTCTTTTGTTGACATAGCAACTATTCATGGAGGTCGGTGATCTAGGGTGATGGTCAAAAGTTAGGGTGAAATGTCAAAGGTGGGGGAGGGGGGTTAAACGGTTAACGGTCAAGTGGCCCAGAAGCTAGGATTTATATACTACTCACAAGCCCATTTGTCAATATATATGGCAATACAATATGTTTAAACGAATGACAGATCGGGGTCTACAATTTTCGTTCTAACTGATTCACGCGATTGCAGATCTAAATCTACGCTGTTCGTTCTACGTGCATCATGCGATGACAGATATGTGGTCTACGCTGTTTTCTCTACTTGCATTATGCGATGCCAGATCGTGGTCTACGCCGTTCGTTCTACTTGCATGATGCGATAGCAGATTGAGGCCTACGTTGTTCGTTCTACTTGCATCATGCGACAGTAGTATAGGATGACGATCGAGACCAAAACGGGAATCCTATGTTAAAAAGGGTCTGCGGATTCTAGACCCAAACGGGAATTTAAATAAGGCCACAATGGTGAAATTGATAGGGACAAGACGTAATGTTAAAAGTTGGTTCAAAGGTTTCACATGATGGGTCTGTCTAGATGAAAATGTAACAGTATAACATGTTGAGTCTGTTTGGATGGAAAAGTATCATTGTAACATTATTGGGTCTGTCTGGTGGGAAATGTAAAATGCATGTTTCTCTGCCCTCTAACTGAAAGGAATATTACGTAGTAGGTTTATCATCTGTGAATCTGTCTGGACTCTAACAGAAATGTACTGAATGAACCTAGTGAAACTTGCTATGTATGTTATTGGAAGCAAATTGGGGTTTGTTTGCAAAAAGTATAGGATGGCACTTGAGCGTTAATGAGAAATTAACATTAGACCGCCATTTTGTGGGTTTATAGCGTCAAGATGATGAATCCCATGTTAAAAATGTGTCCATAGGTTTCACATGATGAGTCTGTCTGGCGTGATATGTACATTGTAACATCTTGGGTCTGTTTGGCCGGAAATGTAATATATGGAGTCTGTATGACCTACAAAGGAAATTTAAGAATCTCATCAAAAAATTGCTACATGTGTTACAGATGACAGATGGTATGTTTGCAAAAAAAAAAAAAAAAAAAAAAAAGAATTACATTTTTGCTAAGATTTCTGGTAAGGTTGTAACATTTTATTCAGAGAGAGATTTATTTTTCAGTAGGGGCGACAAGATTTAAAAGAAGGGGATAACAATAGACTTTAAATCCCTTATAAATAAAACAAAACCCCAATTCCCCTATAACTTCCATACCCTCCTCTTACAGACAAAACTAACACCCCTACCACCCTTATTATTCCTATAACCCTTACCAGAGAAAGACAGAGAGCGACTATAAAATGTATATATATATATATGTGTGTGTGTGTGTGTGTGTGTGTGTGTGTGTGTGTGTGTGTGTGTGTGAATATCTTATCCATACTTATATAAACAAATCAAGACATAGAGACACATATGTTTTTAGGTATATTTCTGTGAATAAGAACTACAATGAAAGTTCAAAAACACATCACAAAAATCCATTTTTCTTCTTTTTTTACTGTCTTTCTTTTAATAATTTCTTCACAGGCATGGTTTTTTCTTTTGCATCAGTATATGTTCTATTACGATTCCAAGGCTATGTTATTCTTGTAATCTCACATTATTGAACTGAGTGGAGATTGCATTTCTTCTCGTAAAGTCGACGATATCGTTTTTCAGGGGAGATAATCCATAGGAATCAAAATATTCCATCTTTGCCATGCTTGGTACATTTCTTTATACATTTGAACATATTCGCTTTCCCCATATGGGTAAGCTGAGACCAATGCTTCCTTTAGGTCCAAAAACAAAAAGTTAAATTTATTATAGAAGTCAACCTGCCGTCATGATACCAATGCATTCAAGAGGGATACATTAATGTTTACATTAAAGTACATAGTGGAATCCTATGTAAACAGAACGCCACCTACTGGAAAAAATGTTTTGTATCGTACGATCGCACAGACTACATTTATTCAAGAACATCTAATGATATAAAAATAAATATTCAAAAATTATCAGAGAGAGAGAGAGAGAGAGAGAGAGAGAGAGAGAGAGAGAGAGAGAGAGAGAGAGAGAAATTAAAAATGCTCAAAAACATTAAACACCATTTTTTTCTGTCATCAAGCCAGCAACAATAGATATACTGCATATGGAAAATTCTGACCCACTTACTACGTTTCTGGGACTGCTTTTTGAATTTACAGTTTTAGCAAAATAAATTTTATGCGGTTGGAGCAGCTTCGCTCCTACATAAAACAACAACAACAAACCCCCACACCAACGCGACTTTAATATTACGCCTTTAGTCCATAGGTTAAACATGCGTGGACCTGAATGGGGTTTAATGGACTTTAATATTACGCCGTTAGTCCATAGGTTAAACATGCGTGGACCTGAATGGGGTTTAATGGACTTTAATATTACGCCTTTAGTCCATAGGTTAAACATGCGTGGACCTAAATGGGGTTTAATGGACTTTAATATTACGCCTTTAGTCCATAGGTTAAACATGCATGGACCTGAATGGGGTTTAATGGAATTTAATATTACGCCGTTTGTCCATAGGTTAAACATGCGTGGACCTGAATGGGGTTTAATGGAATTTAATATTACGCCGTTAGTCCATAGGTTAAACATGCGTGGACCTGAATGGGGTTTAATGGAATTTAATATTACGCCGTTTGTCCATAGGTTTAAGATGCGCTGGCATGGTATGGGTCTGTATAGGGCCAAAAGGGAAATGTAATGTTAAAAATGCATCTACTATCCAACACTCAGTTAATATCTAGTTATCTACGATCCAATACCCACATTTACTATTTATCACACCATTTGGAGTAACCATCACCCAGCCGTTTACTATCCAAAAACCAGTCATCACCCAGTTATTTTACTATCCACATTATACAATTTGTGTGTGTAACAATTTGTGTGTGTGTACCTGTGTGTGTATGTTTGTGTGTTTGAATATCTTATCCATATTTAAAAAACAATTCAAGACACTTACTTTCTGTTGTATATTCACGTGAAAAAGAATCACAATGAAATTTCAAAACACATCACTAAGTCCATTTTCCTTCTTTTACTTTCTTTTCTTGTATGAATTTCTTCACTAGAATTGTTTCTTCGGTCGTTTTTTTTCTTGTTGTTGGTTGTCTTGCTTTGAATTTTCTTTACTGGAATGGGTTCTTCCTCTGTTTCTTCTTCTGCTACTTCTGAAAGTTCATCCTTTTTCTCTTTTCTTTATTTCCTGTGACATTCTGTAGACCAATGTCCTTTTTCTTGACAATGATAACAGGTATCTCTACGTTTGTCTCTCTTTTCTCATGTCTTAGAGGTTCCTTTTCTTTGACGTTGTGGACATTCTGGAGTCCAATGTTTTTTCTCTTGACAGGTATAACAAGTTTCTCCAGAAGTCTTGTTGTAAGTTTATTTTCGAATGGCTGTTTTTAAATCTCTGACCAGAAGTGTCATCTGTTGTGGCCCGTCCATCTTCACAGATTGAAACTGCATGGGTGTATTCTATTAGGTAGCGTGGTCTCTGTGATAACAGACGTCGTGGCATGGCAAGTCTTATAACGTGTTTGCAGACGAATCTTGTCACAAAACAAAATAAATACTTTCTGTTTCATGCTTGCTTAATTTTTATCTTTTTAGAGCATTCAGATACGATACCTTTCGTTCATAATTATGCCCCAGACTTTGTCCAAGAGTCGACTACCAATTTGATGATCTGACAAACGTACAATTATGTGAGGATCCACTGCAACTGTGAAAGTCAGTTTCTTCACTAAATCGTATGGTACTGCAATAGTAAAAGCCAGTTTCTTCACTATAGTGTGTGCTACTGCATCAGTAAAAGTCAGTTTTTTCATTAATGTTTTTGCTAATAGAACAGTAAAAAGTCACTTGCTTCACTAAAATTGGTGCCATTGTAACAGTAAAAGTGAGTTACTAGTATTTCACTAAATTGTAAGCAACTGCAACAGTAAAAATCAGTTTTCTCACTAAAATGTGTGCTATTGTAACATTAAAAGCAATTTTGTCTCACTAAAATGTGTGCTACTGCAACAGTTCAAGGCACCCCTCTTGTGTGATAGTATGTAAGTATGGTTGTGGATATAGTGTGTGTAAGCACTCCTATCCTTCGCATTTTTTACAGACAGCCAGACTATTCTTTTCTGAACAAGTACAAACACTCCATCAGAATATGTGTGACATTATTCAGTCAGGACGTGTTTTTTTTCTCTTTCCAATCAGAATACTGCTGACGCGTGACATCACTTTCAGTATATACCATGAGCGTTTCTACGATGTACCATTGCAAGTATAGTATAACATGGCTGAAATGAGGACATTTTGTTGGGGTGCGCCTGCAGTGCATACTTCTTACACTCGTAGTGATAGCATAACTTCTGCTGCTGCTGTAGCGAGTATTCTTCCAGAGAAGAAAATGACTTAAATTTGGCTTTTGTGCGATTTCTTATCTTCTTCGCAAGAATTTTTGCTGGTAGTACCATCTTCACTTCCTTCTCCATCATTGCCAACTTATGGTGCTTTTAAAAAGAAACGGATGGAATAGTTAGAGATTTTTTTTGGCAAAGACCAAAAGAAGAAGAACAGACATTTGCTCAACAACAAGAAGAGGAAAAGAGAAAGCAACAAGAGGAGATGAGGAAACCTTTGAACAATGAACAGAAAAGAGAGAGTGAAAACAAAACTGTTAGAGTGTTACAAGTTATTTTGGGAGAGTTGAAACACTTGAGAAAAATATTGGAGAAACCTAAGAGAAAGAGAGATACACCTACACATAAATCCTCCACTACACAGATTTCAGCAGCAGCGGGAACCACTACAATTACTACAACCACAGCAGTAGTAGAACTTGGACGTGAAAAAGGTGTACGGAAATAGCAGTTGATGTTGTCAAGTCCATATTTTTTTTCAAATTCTAACAGCCCTTTTCAGGACCACCCAATTATCTTAGAAACAGAGATCCTATTCAATCATTGTGAATATATGTGTTTTATGTTTGTGTATGTCTATGTCTTCCACACACACACACACACACACACACACACACACACACACACACACACACACACACACACACAAGTTTCTTATAAAATGATTTAGATTGAAATCATAATGGTATATGTTCCCGTTTTTAGGATATCTCTCCAAAAATGTTGACAAATTTGTTCACCATGATAACGGTGAAATGTTACTTTACTTTTGTAATTTTTTCAAAAACTTGCACCCCTAAAAATTGTAGAACGATTTTTCTTCAATAGGTAAATTTCATGGATTATATAAAATATTGAGTTTAGTTGTGCTTGTGCATGTCAGATATCTTGGTTTTGTCTTATTTTGGCACTGCAATGTGTCACGAGAAACATTTCTAACATTAGATCTACCGTTTTCCAAAGGAAAAAAAAAAAAAGTTTCACAGTATGACCCGTCTTATTCTGCACTCTCATTCTAGAGCCAAAACATGAGTTAAGTAAAAATGTAACAATGTATGCCCTATTTTTTCAGTCAGTCGATTTCAGATGGTCGAGAGAATAAAGCGTTTTTCTTACTGTTCTCGGCGTGTGCAGCGCAACATGACATATCTTAGTCATTCGACAAGAAATATAACACTACTTTTTGGAAACTGATAAATGAAAAAAAAAAAAAAAAAAAAAAAAAAAAAAAATGCCAATGAACATTTCTATCAAAGAATTTAAACTTGTCTTCAGAAACTTATAAAAAGGGTAACCTTCTCTCTGTTTGAGGCTGTTTGTTCATTTGACAATATTTCATTTTGTGCACTATGCTCATAGTAGCTAAAGATGCTATTCGCGTGGCTAGGTGAATCAGTACGAAACGGCGTGTATGCAGGGCAGTAAACGTTAGCCACTACTAGCTTTTAGGACGTAACTGGGTTGAAATTACTGTTTATCTTTATTATTGTGAAAGAATATTCAAGTTATGCTACTTTCGGTACGCAATGCTAGCAGTAGAAGGTCAAAATAGTATCCTGGACTACCCTATTTTGACGCACTTAAGAACTTACTTTCACCTTTTCAGAAATATACTCCTTTCATAGTGATGCCTCTCATTAGTATAGAAACATTAGTTATTTTAGCAAAGCATGCATAAAAAATGACAATGATATATTCCATAATACTCTTCCTTGCATGCTTTCAACCAGAGGACCCCTCGTCGGAAAGTTTGTGTATTACGTCACCCTTAATGACGCACTTCACAGAAGTCTATTCTAGTAGTGACACCATTGTATATATGCGCGGGGGAAAAAACTATATTACAGAGGAACATCAATAGGACATAGAAAACTCAAGTTTATGGGAAAAATTACTGACAGAAATTTAACTTGGCATTCCTAAACTTTTCTTACATTTATCATTAATCTGGTTTTGGTACAGATTTTGTCTTGAAAGGAAAAATAATCAAATTTGGAAAAATCATGATGGTATTAATTTTAAAATTGTGTAGTTATAATTATAAAATAATTAGATTCAGCATGTGACCTTTTTCCCAATACTTAATTAGCATTGTGAACATGCAGAACCTCAATCTTTGTATGTACTGTTTTTGGAACATCTAAACTGTTTTGCATCCTTCACAACTTATTTATCCAGAATGCAAATAATCAGAGACAGAAGACATAAAATTACAGGAGAAGGTTTTGTTTTCATTATTTATCATTCGCGCCATTATCAAACAAATCTTAAAGAAATAAATTGGTCAAAACAAGTTAAAGATCAAGAATGTCTTAAAAGATTATTGAAAATTTACTGTTAAAGTAAAATTGCTTAATTATCAGATAAAAAATCCTAATAATTGATTTAAATAAGCAAAAATGTAAAGGATACTAATTTAATTATTAAATATATCGTAAAAGTATATGTTTTTTTGTAAATTTCCACAAATTATAATAACAAATAACCACCTCTGAAAATAAGTTATGACACATCCACATGAAACTGTATAACATTGTACACCTTTCTAAACAGTGTTACTGATGCAGTTATCAGCTGTGAGTCACGTTGCTAACACATGTTGAGTAGCAGACTGGATGCCTATTATGGCGGGAACTTGATTTGCCCCGTCAGAATAGTTAGTAAGGATTTTTATGAGGATTTGCTGGTTGAAAAAAAAAGAGAATTAATGAAATGGCGTTTTTTCATTTCACAACCGATAAGGATAGGATTTTCTACAAATTTTTCTGTCTGTGTGACTCGATGTTGATCAGTGTACATTAATGTTGTGGTTGTGACGTCATTGAAAGATGCGTTCTCTCGAAAACTGTGAGTTTATGACACTGCGTCAAAAGAGGGTAGCGTCAAAATAGGTTGTGGGACGATACAGGAGACAGGATTAATGTCAATAGAAAAAATGGATTTGTGATTAAACATGTCATATCACGTGATTAAACATGTCATTTCACGTGATTAAACATGTCATATCACGAAGTTAATGTTGGACTTAGCCTAAAGCAGCTTGCGAAAATAAAGAGCGCAGTAAGAAACGATTGCGGGGTCACACTGAAACTTTCGCAGGAAAAGTTAACTGGACTTATTCCCGTGTGGCTAACCCAGACACAACTTGGTCAGCTTAATGCGGCCAAACAAAAGAACACATCAGTGACATTAAAGTTATCCAAGTCAGAGGTGACACAAATGCAAAAGATCGGTGGAATATTTCCATTCCTCGCGGCCATCCAGCGTTGTTAGCGGCTGTGGCTTATGCGGTTGCAAAAGCGACTGGGTCAGGGGCCGTCGGAACTGCATCCGGGATGGTTCTAAAAAGGGCGGTTGGAGGCCGCATAGTGTCTCGTAAACAAATAAAAAAAGGCGTTCGACTACCCGGGACGACTCGCATAATTTCCTCAGGCAGAGGTCTTCGACTACCTGGTACGACTCGCAAAAGGCGTCGCCGCTAACCAATCTTGACTTACTCGCTATGACAAAGTCAGTCAAGCATTTCCGACGTGTCTTTGTGAGGAATGAACTTGCGTCAATGATCCCCCGCATGCGGGAAATTGGCATCATCAACCTGGATTGGACAACAGGACCTAAGACTCATTGGTACGTGGTAACACTTCGACATCTTTTGTATTTTGACTCGTACGGGCTTGCACTTTAAGTTGTTGATTATTTACACAGACGACAGAGTCATCTACCGGTGTTTTATTCAACGCTGCCGTTGCAAACTCGTCTGGATGGTCCCATATGTGGACATCTTATTCTTGAAGTACTGTGTGCACTCGAGCGTACACCAACACCACAAGCACTTTTGATTTTACATTGTCACTTAGAAAGTACGCGTAATAGTACACAAAATGCATATTAACATTTACTGGAGTTACTCAATCAGACGCGGCGCTGATGTGGATCTGACCAGGTTTGCACCAAAGCCGGATTGTTGTTGACGTCGACCCGTGCGAGCTTGTGTTTTTCCAAGATCAAACTGGAAAATTTAAAACGTTTAACGTTGACATTCAGGGTGTTGTTATAAAGCTGCGAGGCGCCGTCGCAAGAACTTGGCTGAAATCACCGAGAACCAGGATATCAGAGACACTGGAATTGTCGGTGGCCTTTATCAAAGACTACATTGATGTTTTTGAGGTTGCGGCGAAACAACATGTGAATGCACAGATTGCAGAGGTGCCCTTACTACTACGCGTAGTAAATTCATTGGGTAGATTCAGTAGAATATTAACCAAAGAAGGATATGAAAAATATAACAAATGGTCGATTTCTTTTCGTTACTGTTGGGGATGCTTTTGATACACCTAATCGTAATATCTTAAAGGTACGTGAGTCTGGATCGTATTTATTTATTATAAACGGATATAGAGGTCTGTTGGGTGTAATGATAATAGTTATAAATAATTTCCTGCATCGTAAATTAATGGCACGTATTACAGAAGACAATTTTAAAGAAAGTTTCATATATTCGGTATCATTATCATTAATCGCCGGAGATGAAATTCAGTTCCAAGGACGAAACATATATCCGGAAGGGCACTTAACCGTCTTTGGCGTTTGTGTTTAAGATTTGTTATTACATATACGTAATGGATTTTGAACGCGATGACGATGTTGCGGAATTTGCGGATGGGGTGTTGGACCAGCTGACAGAGGATGTTAAGATTGATAGCAATTTTGTTCCACTTGTTGATGAATATCTGCTTCAGAATGGTGTTACCAGACCCTCATATGCACTGAAATATAATCCACGCAAAGGTAAAATAGAAATTGATAGCTACTACCAACTCGAGGCCAGCTTGTAGTCATAGCATTAACACGCGGAAACACCAGACAAAAAGAGACATCACCATCAGGCGTGAAATCAGCCAAAAACTGTTTCTACAACGATGAAGTGAAATTCACCGCTGAATGCACCACGGTTACATTCCCCATCGATTATGTTAAACCAACATTAACTAAACTAAGAAGAAAAAAGATCTCGACTGTTATTTAACAAGGATGCACTTGTCCGCGTAAAAGTTCTTGGACGAAAACGATCGTTAGAGGCATAAAACAGAGCCGTAATCAGTGTGTTTCAAAATGAACGTGGTGCCAAACCCCAGGAACGCACAATCGCCAGAGACTTAAAAGATTACATCGGAAGATATTTTCTACGATTGCATGACGGTTGAACAAGTGAAGAAAAGTGCTTGGTTGGAAGTACGTGCACGTATTGCAGCTGAACAAAGCCATCATGGCAAGCAATTGGTCTCCACGATGACAATATAAATAGATGAACTGTGATAGTCCCTCAAATCTACCGACGCAAAAACATAATTGAAGCGGAACAACAACTGCGAGATGAAATAATCATGAGAACCGCGCTACTCATGAAAAACAAACGCGTGTGTATGATTGTAGTTGCTATTTGTGGACTCGCCGCGGCAACAAAAGTTGACCTTGGTGTTGCTGGGATTGTGACCACGGCAACCATCATAGGTACACCAATCGGAATTGTTGTCGGAGCTATATCAATAGCAACCTGTGTCTCTGGTGGTGCTGCCAAAATAATTTAGATACGATTACATTCACGAATACGTGTTTATTCGGAACTTCTCGCGGCAGCACAAAGTAGTCTCAATACAATATCATTTATGCTAGCAGATTTTCTTACGCAAAACCGTTCACGTTTCCGAAGGATATCCACAATGACACCGCTATTGGCAGCATATATAAAGACAAACTTGTCTGCACCTGCGGTTGCAGCGTTGTTGTCGCTGTAGCAGCGGTGTCGTCGCACACAGTCCCATCGCACCCGTAAATAATACACTCGCGTGTGATGTGAGGGGTAAAATTAGTAAAGTAATGGGGTATAAAAGGCTCTGACCTATATCAGAAACCGCAATCTAAAAGCCCCGTTGTAATACTAATGATTCACAACACCCACACCCACACACACTTGAACTTCCTATAGAATGATTTATATTCAAATCATAATGGTATCTGTTTCCATTATAACACACTACTCGAAAATTTTCAGTAGCGAAATGTGTACTTGAAATAGAAATCTTAGCGATACTTGGGTATTTTTTTTTTTTTTTTACTGCATCGCATGAGCAAAACGATATGTTTTGGATTTTTATTTTTACTGTATTATTCATTTGACAATATTTCATTGTGCAATATGCTCACAGTGGCTAAAGATGCTATTCATGTGGCTATGTCAATCAGTACGAAATGGCATGTTTTCGAGGCAGTAAACTTCAACCACTGTTCACTTTTAATACATAATGTAGCTAGGTCAGTCAGTGCGAAACAGCCTTTTTGCTTGTAATAAAAAACTTAGAGAGAATGGAAATCCGATAGGTATATGAGGATACAAAATGGATTTTAAAAAATAAATTTTAAAAAAAATACTTTTTCTGAAGAAAACCCATTTAAATGTTAAGCTTTTGATAGAATGTTTATACGGGGTAATGATTTGAAGCAACACATTTACTCCCCTGCTCCCTTTATAACGTAACGTAGCTAGGTCAATCAGTGGGAAACGACCTGTGCAAGGGACGGTAAACTTTAGCCACTACTCGCTTTAGTACGTAATGAAGTTAGGTCAATCAGTGCAGAACGGTTTGTTTAAAGGACCGTTAAAGCTATACTGTACTTTTGTTATACAGGGGAAAACACGATCATACACATATACGGGAATTTAAGAGAAGATATTCAAGTTTTGTGAACATTATGGTTATCTCTTTTCTTTAGCTCTGAAACGTAGTGTACATCCATGGCAAAATGATACTGTCTTAGACCATTGGAAATCTAGTTTGACTTCACAACGATGTCAGCCTTGTAAATATGTTCTTGTTTAATCTTTTGTACATGAAAATGGAAGGGATAAGCCCTAGTCCTTCTTCTTCATTTTAAGTGAGCGGGACTTAATGGGGAAAATGTTGATTTTAAAGCCTAGTGTTGACTTGTTTGTTTTGTGTGTCCCTTTCAAAAATTATTTCTCTCTCTCTCTCTCTCTCTCTCTCTCTCTCTCTCTCTCTCTCTCTCTCTCTCTCAGGCGCGCGCAGCACATACACCCACACCTCACCCACATGTTGACAGACATATTTCTCATGTTGAAAACAATGACGTCATACGACATTTATGTTCAAGTGCAGACCGTCGCCAATTGCTACATGGTTACAAACAGACACTCACTCCATATGATAAACCTATGAAGTCATATGGTTTTTCCGTTCGAGTGCAGATCGTCGCCTATAGCTACACTGTTACAATGTAGCTATGAACCAAGATGGCGCCTATGTTAAATTCTCGTTTTTCCGCATAAACTTTCGACTCTTTGTCACTCACAATTTATAGGGACACATTTTCCCTTGTAGATCCCAATAAATGTTCGACCTTTTTTAATATGGGACTCCCGTAGACCCCTCGATCGCCATCCTCCACTACGTATGGACATTTTTGTCCATGTTAAATTCCCATAGACCCCATAATCTTTTTACCCCTTTTAACACGTTTCCGTTAGACCATCAAGTGGCACACTAGACTACTGTTATTCTTAGCTAAAAGGTATTCAAGTTGAACATAGACTGTTCTTTCTAAAATTTTGGACACAATACTGGGTATACTAACAGGCCTGTAGTTGTTGAGAGCAGCCCTACTATCCTTTTTGTAAAGAGGACTAACTCTAGCTAATTTCAGTTCATCTGGCACTAGACCAACAAGTTGTTCTCCGCCATTTTTTTTCCCCCTGACATGACTGGTGACTGGTCATCCACCGGTCATGTCAGAAAAAAAAGGAAAAAAATAAATCTAAAAAAAGGCGGAAAACAACTTGTTGGTCTACAATACCTCTTG
The DNA here is from genome assembly GCA_029931535.1 of Margaritifera margaritifera. Lineage (NCBI taxonomy): Eukaryota > Metazoa > Mollusca > Bivalvia > Unionida > Margaritiferidae > Margaritifera > Margaritifera margaritifera. Next base: position 948,536 of record JAQPZY010001005.1, read on the forward strand.
ATACAGACAAGTAACACTGTATGTAACTGAAATCGTTAAAACACTGGGGGGGGGGGGTGAGTGTGTGTGTGTGTGTGTGTGGGGGGGGGGGGGGGGGGGTCAGGAAGCCAAAATACAAAAAATCAACGGAACGAGCCTTCATAGTGATTCGAATAGAGTCAAGGAGAGCGGGAAGATCCCCCAGTCGGTTTCCAGTGGTTTAATATTTTGGAGGTTTGTTTAAATGTTATTGCAAGCTTGCAGATATATATATATATATATATATATATATATATATATATATATATATATATATATATATATATATATATATATATATATATATATATATTGCGGATATTGTAAAGGCCTGTACATTTACATGGATTAAAGTTACTTAATTCTTTGTAAAAAAAAAAAATTGGAGTGTGTTATTATGAAGATTTATTACCCTGTAAAACTTTTTCAAAATTGTTGAAACTGTTGTAAATATTTTTGAAGGTTGTGGCAATTTCTCCAAGAGAGTAGATGCTACATTAATGAAGAAGGTACTAAAATGATTAGCAATATCACAGGGTCTATGACAGTTGCGATCCTCAATAGTGAGTATAATATTAGCATTATCGTTTGATTTAGAACTGTAACCGAGCGATTTCTACTTTTGCCATAGTTTCTTTGGGCTATTTTTATTCCCTTCAACATATTATATCCATTATATTAGTTGCAATAAAAAAATATCTTGCAGTGAAAAAAAAAATATAAAAAAACCCCAAAATCATGGGTCGAGAGAAAATCCCAGCCCACCATAACGAAAATTAATTTGTCAGTCCCGGTAGTTTTCCGTCGCATGTTGAAAGAAGGTCCGTGTTTTAGTGATTAGTAATAAAACATTTCGCGCGCTAAATGTTAGCCCTGCGCGCGCAGGGGGGGGGCTGTCTTTGAAGAAAGTCATTCTTAGTTAAGGCGTTGGGAGATTTTGTCACAGGTGAGTATCTTAAATGATTTATATGTTGATTTATAACTGTATGCTGCCATTTGAACGTATTGTCACGTCATTGCAAAGTTTTGATAATGAGAATCTTAAATTTAGGATAGCTAAAATTGCAAGATTTGACCGATGTTGCACGTGCATTTACAGTTTGAATAGAGAAAGCACAATTGCTCGCCTTGCACCATCATCCCCATCTCCAAGAATTAACTTTTGAAAATGAATATTGTACATTCATTGTTTCCTTTTGTTTTCTGTCGCTTATTATCTTCCAATTTACGCTATTTCTTTTTTTTTTTTTTTTTTTTTATTCATTCAGTTTTTTTGCCGCCCACCCCCACCAAAAAATTTCTCGCGCTAGGCTACCGCCTAGTTTGTCGAGCTGTTCAACTGGCCCTGAATAGAGATTTTTAAAAAAAAAGTTGTTTAGTTACACTTCCCATCCACTTAACACCGGATTAAGCTGGTAGAAGGCCAATGAGCAATTTAAAAGTACCCCCCCCCCCCCCCCCCGAAATAAATGAACACCATAAATTTATAAATACTTGCATCGCGGGGGCCTTGGAGTAACTGCTGCATCTGCACCACTTTTAATCTGGCCTTGCATTCATGTAAGTACATGTATGTGTAATGCAAGGGCGGATTTGAAAGGGAGTGAGGAAAAGTCGGTGCCCCTCCCCAATTCTCTAACAAAATGAGTGCCAGACGGAATGTTTCCTTGAGCAAGTTTTCTTTAAAGTTAAATGGTTAAAATTATGCTTTGGAAATGCTTAAGGGCTATTGGTAATGTGCAGTTAATTACTGGTGGATGGGAGATGGTGCTCTGAAGAAATGGCTATATATTTTGGTAATAGTAGCAACAGGGGATGATTTTTTTCGGAATTATAGAATATACAAAAATTGAACGTTTTCTGCATAATTTGAGTGTGCAGATTTCAAAAATGAACCCATCTTTATTATATCTTTTCAAATAAATTCACAGGAAAGTTGCAGCAATATAATTATGTAATTGTGGGCATCCACATCACCACGTGGAACTTGCCCTTCAGCTCGGCTACAATACATGGTACAGAATGCTCTTTTCAAGTTGTACACAATGCTGTTTAATATTCAAAGACTCGCCCACTAAAACGCATTCACATAACATGTATTGCAAGAGATGAAGGATAAATTTCCAAGCAAAGAATCCTGAGACTATTTAGGTGCTTCACAAAATATGCAGTTTTATTGTAGTAATCTTGATAAGAGAGAGAGATTCTGCCTTTAAACAAAAGAAAAAAGAAATCACACAAGTATTAGTGGGTTTCATTCTGTTATTAAAATAAATAAATGTGACAAACGCAGTGATTTATTTTGTCATTCACCCAGTCACTTTTAAATTGTTTGCTTAACAAGTGCCCACACAATGAAATATACACGGCACTATTTATGCAACACATTTTCTCAGGAACTAGACATGCGTTTACTCTTACCATAGACCTACTGTTTTTATGCAGACTCGATGAAGCACATGAAGCTGCATTCTATAACCAACGGCTTAACAAATATACCTAGGATTATTGGTTTGGTCATCAAAGTTTAATATTACCAAATGGATGGGTGAAAGTGATGAAGTATAATTAAATATTTTCGGTAGGAGATAAACTTGTATGTATTAATTTCATTTAATGCAAATGCAGTTTATTTGGTACAGTATATTCTTTCAATTCACATAACAAGTACTGCAAACTACCTGAATGTCAAGTGAATATTGTAGTTAACACCCAAGTTCAACACCATTCTTCTGGAGTGCACAGAGCATTTCCATATCGGACCATAGTTTTCCAAAATGGGGTAGGGTGTAGGCTGTGATAAAAATAACCATTATTTTGTTTTTCAGTTCATTCACATTTAGTTTTAAAATGTACATTTCCTGTGGAGTGTCGGCAAATTCTAACTTTTAAGACTTTCTTCATATGCTGGATAGTGTCAGTCATATACTGTGCTGACCGGCCTTGTGAGGTCCAGAGCTGTAATGAAACTTAATTGGTTCAGTTTCCATTGACAAAAACTGGTTGAATTTCAAACCTGTGCCAGTTTGGGATATTGTTTGTGATAACTGCAAACCATCGTTCCTTCCATTTCTGTCTCAGAAGTGTCATATTTAAGATGTTTTGCTGCCATGGAGACTAGCTTACGTCTCTTTGGAGAAATATTTACCTCCTATTTGGTGGCAGCTTTCATTTTATCCCGACACGTTCATGCAGATGTTCCTTCTCTGAATTTCCCCTAGAACCTTCCTTGCAAAAATGATTAAGTAAACACATAATAAAAATGATCTCACCCGTCAACTACTTCTAAAGTTGTTATAACATACATTTTGTGGTTTAAATATGAACACAGACAGCTCCTTAATTAGCATAATTGCTTTGTTTCAAATGGAATATCTCGTGTGGAAGCTAATCCTCTGTATAATCAATTAAAAATTAAAGAATCATTACTGTTATTTAATCAGTTCATAAAGGAAATCGACACTAATGTCAGTAAAATGGCTTTCATTAATTTAATTGTATTGAATCACTGGATTGAAATCAGAGGGTGATCCACTTGCGAGTATCTGGGTTGAGTAAACAAAATAAAGCCATTTAAAACGTTGCTAATTAACCATAATCGAATTGTCTCGTTTTAAGTATTTTGATTGGTTGATAATTCAGTCGCTTAGCTCAATATGCATTCAAGTAGTAATAGAACGTGCACACATGCGACAGTTTTCAATGGTTACTTGCTGTAATATCGCAGGATATGAATGAATAAAATGGAGAGAGGTTGATTCAAGCATTTAGTATGCCTGAAGAGTGATGGGGGTGGTGGGCATGAATGGCCAGATAAAGCATGAAAATTAACACTTGTCCGACTTGTTTTAAGTAGGAAATAAGCACTGGTCCTGGAATAGCGTCTTGCAAATTTTTACTTGTTCAACTTCACAAATGAATAATTTTGGGATGTGGGCTGATGGAATTTGATCAGTCCTGAGCTAGTTTTGAGATTTGAATAGATGTGTTACTTATAATTTCTGTTGGTAATGTGTTCCACTGTTGAATTGTGAAAGGCAGGAATAAATTTTGATTCAAGGTAGTTTTATAGAAAGGGAGCTGAATGATTGAGTGCTGTAGGTCTCATTGTTAATAAGAAAAGGTTGAATTACATCTTTGTAAGTAGTTTGAAGCAAAACCATTGTCTGTTTAAAACAACTAATCTGGTTTTGAGCTATCTCTCCTCATTACCAAATAATCTTTAGTTAGGTGATCTCAGACTGAAACGAGGAATGGAAGACCACAGATAAATGCACAAATTTGATACTAGCTGTTTTGACTAGTTCACAAGTTCTTTCTATTGCCGATTTTTCTTTTATGAGAATCAAACAATGGAATAGCCTGTGGGTTATACAGTATGATTCAACAAAATGCTTATTCAATATGCTTATTGTAGTGCCCCTGCCTATGCACACAGATCTGTTATTAAGTGCATATTGAATGCATCTTCTTTTTCACAACATGTAGAAATTCAGTATGAGAATGAACTTCACTTTGTCATCATCTTTATATTTCTGGAACAGTACATAGTCACTTGGCTTTTAGCAATTTTTTTTTTTGTATGTTGATGAAGCAACTGCCAGAACTATGCCTTCTCAAGTTGTAATTACTCCTCTATAATGCAGTAATTGGATGTTAGAAGAAATCATAGATTATGTTAAAGAGCACTCATGCATGAGGTAACCATCAAAACTTTTGCAGTTTTGTTTCACTTTAGTCCAGTATGAATGTGATTTTACAATCTCACTGATTTTCATTTGATCATAAAAAAAGTATATTGTGCGAACTGCAACAGAAATAAGGACATGAATGAATCTTGATTCCAATAGCGTAGTATTAAAGGAAAAAAAATTAGATTCATTGCGCAAAATGTAGTATTAATACAGTTTGTGAGGCAATGTCATTATGTTAATATTATCTAAAATTTGATCTGGCATTATGTATCATATTATCTTCGTTAGAACTAGTAAATGTTTATCATTAAATAAATGATCACATTTTTTTCAATATAAAAAAGTAACCAAACTGCACCTGAAAGAAATGACAATTTACATAAATCGGTGCTTGTCTTTCTCTGAACCTCTTTAGATCATGCTTGCAGGTGTCATAAACAGTAAACCACTCATTTTATTGAGACCACGTCCACTCTGCGGTGGTCATCGATTGTGAGAAAGTGTGGTGTGCAGAGCTATTCTCCGCTATATACCATGACAACTCCCATCAGGGTGCATGGAGAGGTGTTTTTTTAATTAAAAAAATTCATAATCCTCTCCACTATCTCTACACCCCCACCGCGAAGAATGGGGAATTAAAAAAATTGAGCGAGTTGTGCTGTATTTCACAAATGTTATGGAATTTTCTTTATGAACAGTATCAACCACAACTGTACTTTCTACATGGAAACTTTGATAACCACTGGGTTACCAATGACTGTCGGAGGACTATTGACAGGAAAAACAATATGGCGGCCTTCATTACATACCGTATATGCTTGCTTATAAGTCGACGTTTTTTTACCTAAAATTCGATTCATGCAGAGTAGGGGTCGTCTTATAAGCTTGACATTAAAAAAATTATAAATCTTGGGGTAATGTTGGAAACTCTAGATGTTTGCAGTACATAAAAATACTGTCAATTCATATATTTTTATGTTTTCATGCCATTATTCCTATGCAGTAATGCATATATGGTATGCACTGTGTTTATCCATTTCATGATGGTATTCATTACATAATACATGTATCTACAGGTAATTGGCTTTTAATAAATTGAAAATGTTACCGGTAAATTAAATACTACCTATTGCAAAATGAAGTGTCCGTCAATGTTTACCGTAGGTGTTTACTCGTAAGTATATTGCCTCCATTTTCGTGCAAGTCCGAACAACCTGTATTTGTATTAATATTTGTGTTTTGCTGAATAAAGACTGCATGATGCAATAAAAGTTTTGATTTAATTTGTATTTTCCTTTTCCACAAGTCAGATTTAATTCCCAACTGATATTTCCCAAGTTATCTGCCAGTGCACGTGGGCCGATAAGCCTTTGGCTTGTAAAGGGACTCGCTTTGTTTTCAAGTTGACAATCCTTTTGATCGAGCCGCGAATCTATACTTGTTCAGTGCCAAGTGGATGTTCCACAACTTCCTGTACATATACTTTAACCTTAATCCCTTTGCTTGTAAAGGCACCACACTGTTTTCACATGTGACAACCCTTTGATCAAGCCGCGAGTTTGATACTTGTTCAGTACCAAGTAACAGAGGGTGGTTATTTGAACTCCCTGTGATCTTGCTGCACAATTGACATGTGTTCAGTTGCAGCCTTTAATAGATTTCTGACTTTATGATCAAAGTGTTACTCGCAGAGCCCAAGCTCAGTCTCTGCATAAGCACCCGCATATGACAGTAAAGCAGAGGAATCGGAGTCAGACGAGATTTACGGTGACTAGACAACGATTTACAATGACTAGACTATGTAGAATTTCAGATCTTTATCAGACAATGAGGATTAATTCTTGGTCTTTGTACCAGATTACATTAGATAGTGACATTTATAGGATACCGTGAATCACAAAAAAGTGGACTTAACTTTCATTGTTTATTTGTACGACGTGTGGAATTAACATATTACGGGATAATGTGAATCGGATCATTCTGAAGTTCTATTTTTATACAGGTATGTGACCTATAATTGAATTCATGGATTTATCATATAAACGGATTTAAAATGTCAAGCATTATGGATTTCAATGGCCTTTATTACACAGAGATGGATAAATTGTAAGTTGTCAATTTATTTGTTACATATTTCACTCAATAATATAATTGTATTTGGTTTTGTTTTTATTTTTCTTATCTATCTATCCAGTTTGGCTTGTTTATATTTCCAAATTGCATTTCTGACTCGCTAAGAAGTCACCCCTTCAGACGCATCTGACTTGCAAAATACACCCGACTTGTAGGAGGGTCAAAGAGAAATTCAGTTTTTGCAGCCCTAAAAAGGGGGGGGGGGTCGACTTGTAGTTGAGTCGACTTATAATCGAGTATATACGGTAATTGCATCGGGTTATATGCCACAGTGTACTTAAGGCCCCATGTGTATGCAAAATTTAACCCTCATTGCATCTTGTTTGATCATTTTGCAATATGATAATTACAACACAATAGCTCAATTATAACTGTGCTTATCTGTTGTGTATGCTATACAATATATTGCTTATTTTAGCTCTTATAAATACCTTTTCCACAAAACAGGTTTTCAAAACAGTGTCCATTGCTTTTCAGAACAGTGTCCATTGCAGAGAAGATGTGCCCACTACTGAACAGGCTCCATCTACATATGTATTCCTGTCCAACACAAGTGATCCAATCAGAGGCATTCCACAGTAATGTCCATTGCGGAGAAGATGTGTGCACTACATAACAAGCCCAATCTACATGAATACGGCATCATGACCATGGAACGGAAGAAACAAGGAGATGACAGTGTTAGGGACCCTCTGCCAATAATAGGGTTAGAAATGATAAATTAATGAATGAATTGACTAGTTTTGTGCATTTTATTACATCCTACAGGCTTTTTGTATTTCAAATTGGAAGGTGGTACAAACTGCCAGGGGGGGGTTCCCAATTAAAAAACATATATAAAAAATCAGATGCAGCCACTAGTCCTGTGGGTTTTAGAACCTTAACAGTTAAGTAGTCTGAAAACATTTGCTAGTTCCAGGTGCACTTTGAGAGTGGCCAGCTAACCACAGAATGTAGGTCTCAACAACCTAGTTTTGATATGTGACACAGCTGATTTGTGTATTTTTGGTAGTAAATAGGTTAAAAGGTGTTATAATTTGAGCACAGACACCATACATACATGCCAACCATTACACTTTTGGTTTAATCATTACACTTTTTTTCACCTAATTATGTCTTATGCTTGCCTGTGTGTTGAATACGCTTTTTTGGTATATTAAAAGATAAAAAATAAAGCAATAATAAGTTGCATTTTTAATTTTATTATCACCTCTTTAATCAAATATATCATATAAATTTGAGAATATTCTAAAAGAAGACTGCTACTTAAGAATAGCACAATAGTACATTTTGTCCATTGTAGACCTACGTGTACTTCTTTTCTATTTATAGCAGCTGTATATGACACATTTCCAAGAAAACAGACCAGTTTCTTCAAATCAATAGTGCTTTACAAATTTAAAAAGAATACGAGTGATGTAATACAGCACTCGGGTTGAGCACATTGTCATGTTTATTGCAGAATTTGTGGACTTGACTTTACAATCATTCAGCGAAAGTTCAACATTTAGACTAGTTAAAGGGTTGTATATAAATAATTTTTTAATATGTTTTGTGTTTGTATTCTGGTACTAATTCACACAGATTTTGACCATTTGTGATAAGAATTTTAACCATACGCAGATCCAGGTTAGTAGGAAAACTAAATGTACATTTTTTGTACAGTTTATTGTAATAATGGCATGTAATATATAGATTACACTTTTTATGCTCAGATTATGCTTTTTCGTCACTTAGGTTACGCTTGTACCTCTGTAGGGGTTGGCAGGTATGATTCTGGCTGAAGAGGTAAATTAATCCAGATATTAGGGTCCAGCTTGGACCCTGATTTACTATGATTAAATGCACTTAAAAGCAATGCCAAGCGTTTGTATGATTAAGGTGACTTTTGGTAAGGAAAAAAGTAAAAGTATGGTTGTGGTCTAGCAACACATGTAACAGATATAAATGGAATAATGAAGGGAAAAGTTCAGGCAAGCAAGATTGACTAACTTTCAAAAATGTGAAAATGTTGATCTATGATCTTAACCATGATGAAAAACCATAAAATAATGACACATTCAGGAGTTGTACCTTCAATGGCTTTAGTGTTAGTCCTAATGCAACAAGTAATTAAGCTTTGCATGTGACTTTGATCTTGCTGATTGGACGATGCTGTTGATACACATGATTGGTACAAGATGCACCCCAAGCTATGATTTGATTGGGTGAAACATTTCTTTCCATTATCTGTAATAACTTGATTGCTTCTGGGTTGCACACACAAAAAATGATAAATGATTTGAGACCTGGCCGTAAAGATGCCATAAAAGTGCCAAGTGACATCAAGTCCTGAGATGTAGCTGTACCAAGCTTTATGTTTATTACTTTATTTAAAAGTTTGTGAGTTACATCTCCAAACAAATATAGTAATGTCCACCTTTCACTGAAATGAAAACCATGAAAGTGGTAAATTTGACACTCTTTGTCTTACATATATGTAAAAGTTGACCAATTTTCCTCCCACTAATTCTAACCTTTTCAGATTTGAAAACCGTACACTAAAAGTAAATGTAACCTTCATCTGTGAACTTTACCTTCAAGAAAGGTGGCAATACATGTACTAGTTCCGATGTGTAAATTTACAAATATCATCCAATTGGCTGGTTTCATTAAACCCTTCCAAGTGGAATAATATTGGAAGATTTTGTACAAAATTATACAAGTATCTACTGGTATACAGACTGATTCCACGTTTTCTTCAAGAGCATATGAGCAGTGTTATTTGTACAGTTTTCACACTGGATGATGTTATGTATAATGTTTATATAAAAATTAAAAACGTTTCTTGACTTTAATATTTGCTTCAACCGTAATGTTAAGTATACTGTTGACATGTTAGTTATTGTCCTTGAGTTAGGTTGTTCACTTAGTATTTGATTTCAAGGATGGTTTTGGTAAATAAGTTGTTTATTCAGTTTGAGGTCAGGGTTGATTTTGTTTACAGATCAAACCAGAATTTCCCTCTAGAGTTGTATTAAGAGTCACATACACCATAATATTCTAGAACATTCTGTCATGTGACCTATCTTTATATATACCATGTTTAGTGGACAGTTTTTCAATTTTCTTTAAAGAGCCATTACAGTTGTGAACAATCATTCCAAATTCAGAGAGAGGAATTTTTTAAACAATATTCATTCGATTATAAAAGTGCTCATAGTCTTTTGAATTGACAATTTTGGATAGTTGTTCATTTGGAACATTCTATATTTAGAACTTATGATTAGGACACTTAAGATTATTGGATTATTTGGATTTTAATTCACATTACTGTAAGTGTCTTTTGAATTTTCACTTTAATTGTCCAGAAATAAATTGCTTCTTGATATTTACTTGATTTGTTGGTTTCACTTTCTTTATGTTTTTCTAAGACCATAGAGTCGTAACAATGATTTTTTTTGGGTAAACATAAAATTCAGTGTAATCCAAAATGAGATATAGAAAGAAAAAAAAACTAGAATTAGGTAAATAACATGGCATTGCATATCAAATGGAAAATGAAAAATATGAATTATGTTTAAAATATTCAGAGGTTAGATAATATGAATATATGTGTATCATTTTGGTGATACATTCTGTTGTCAAAGACAATCCTTATATTGTGGACAATAGCAATATTAGAACTGGCTCCAATCAGCAGTGTGCATGCATTATTATAATCTGGGTCATGCTCATAGACAAATTTCTAGTCATGATTGAGACTTGATGCACTTGAATCAATTGATTTTGTTAATATTTGACTAAACACATTAAGTAACATGATATCTGTCATGGTTTGTGGACTTGCCCACCGTTTGCAGACATTAAAATATCGTAATTATATAATTAGGGCCAGTTCTCACTTGTCAGAAATGGCAGTGCATGTACATGATGCCCAGAGTTTACGGACATACAAATATGGTAATTACATCATTAGGGCCAGTTCTCACTTGTCAGAGATGGCAGTTCATGTATGCGATGAACATAGTTTATAAACAAACCTAAAAACACCAAAAATGCAAGCAGAATTCTTATAAACAAACCTAAAAACACCAAAAATGCAAGCAGAATTCTTTATTTGTAAAAGAAAACACTAAAACATTATAATGTAAGTGTTCCTTATTTGTAAAAGAAAACACTAAAACATTATCATGGATGTGTTCTTTATTGGTAAGCAAGGATATAATGCAATGTAGTTTACCTAGGTCATTTCCAATGAGCATTGAATTTCCAGTATTAACAATAAAGAGGCTAATTTACTATACAAAATGTTTGGGAAAATTATAATTTGAATTGTATTACTGGCTGCTGAAATTTTCTGTGAAGATGAAACTTCTTTAAATCACTTAACTCGGAATAACATCAGCAATGGATCCTAAAAATCGTACTTCGCTCTGCCCTCATTGCCAGTTGTCCAATAGAGTGCAATTGTACTTTCACATTGGCAAGGTCAGTGACACTAAATACACATTGGCAAGGTCAGCGACACTAAATACAGATGGGAGGGATGAGAGAGTACAGATGAACACTAAAGCAGTAATTCACCCAGAAGATAAAATGTAAACAACTTTCAAGAATGGAAAACAATTAACCTTAATCCTAACATCACCCTTGTAATAACTAATTAAAAGGAATAATAAATAATCATAATACTTTCTTTATTTAAAGAAGAAGCTCATCTGGTCAACAGACCAATCTTCCATGAGGCCTTCTACAATTACGTGTACATGTTGGGTTAAATACATTTAGAGAGAGCGAGAGTAGCAGATGCATTAAATAACCAAAGACTGGTGAGGAAATCGATGAATTCTGTATTTTTTCATGATAACTTTGTATTCAAAAACTTATATCATTGATTTAAAAATCGCAATTGATGTATTAAAAAATGAATTACCAAACATGCATTCATGTCTCTTAAAATGAATACATAAATTGTTTAATTTGTGAACAAAACGAAGCCACATTTCAGTTGCATTTATAATATGATTAAATTAAGAACTAAAGATTAGGAAGAAAACTACAAGAAGTGTGAATAACTGAAAAAAATCAGTAGTACTTGTGCATGCAATGAGTCCTGTGTGAGAAATATCTGACAAAGAAATGCTTAAAATTGTCAACAAATGAAATAAACCTTCTAAATTCTCTGAAACAAACATAAATTCCAAATCTTTTTTTTATACTTTTGATCAGTAAAAGTTCAAATCTTTGTTTCAACAAATCCAAAACAGAAATCGGTTAAAACAATGTACAGTTGTGGGAAGTTGAACCCAAACTGCTCTGATCCTTGAAGGCTTTACACATGTAATCATTGTTGCACAAATTCACTCCAGTGTCCTTCGATTTAATGAATTTGTAGGAAAGAGGGTGGTGGTGGAAGTGGTGGTCCAAAACAGTGGACGTGCATTGCATTACAGTTGGCGATGCACATTTATAGCTCGAACAGTTTATTAGAGTGAAGGCCAGTCCTCCTTTACTGATGAAGAACCCAGGTTTTCAAAACATCAAGTCAAAGATTGAAATCTAATTCAGCCAGTGGGAAATCTTCCGAGACAAAGTTGTTCCCAGCTTGTGACAAGTCAATGTTGGTCCAAATAAATACAAAGTAAAGGGGTTTTTTTTCTGCTATTTGTGACGGCTGACATCTTCATTGCATGCACTTTCAGTTGTCAAAGACATGATACCAACTGACAATGTTTGAAAAAGTCCTTCAGTACATGGTGCAACTTTTGCACTAAAAACAAACTGATGGATGACACTGGGGAAAGCCATGTGCAAACTAGCTGGCACAGATAACATAAAAAGGAAACTGATGGTGTTTGAATATGACTGATGCCCAGGTTACAAACCATTAATTGACATATTAGAAGGGTATGGTGGGAGGTGTCTGGAAATATATTGGCCAATAATACAAATGTTATAGAGAACAAACACTCAAATTGTCTTATATAACCTAACTTGGGGCTATGTCCCTTGCAAGGTTAAATAAGAACCCATTAAACCTTTGGACATTTGTGACTGGCCAGGGTGTTAATTTGAAGGAAAATGTAAGGACATAAAAATTGGGGTACAGGTAATGTTCTGGGAGGCAAGGGGTGTGGGTTAGGAATGGGTAGGGGGATGCAGTACCCATTGAACATTTGGCATTTGGGACTGCCCGGGGTGTTAATTTTAAGGTTAATATAGGTATATACAAATTGGGGATTTGGGGTAAAATGGGGATAAAGGTTGCTCCTGGGTGGAGGCAATGTTCTGGGGTAATGGGGTTATAGGTGGGTACTAGGGGATTGCAGTACCCATTAAACATTTGGCATTAGGGACTGTCTGGGGTGTTAATTTTAAGGTTATTTTAGGTACATGCAAATTGGGGATTTGGGGTAAAGGTTACTCCTGGGTGGAGGTAATGTTTTGGGAGGCAGGGTGGTGTTGGAGATTGGTAGGGGGATTGCAGCACCAATTAAACATTTGGCATTTGTGGAGCATCGCCCGAGGTGTTAATTTAAAGGCAAATGTAAGATACCAAAAATGGGAGATTTTTGGGAAAAATGGGAGGGGTAACGGTACTCGTGAGTGGAGGAAAGTGTTCTGAGAAGTCAGTGTGTGTGGTTATAGGTGGGTGACTAGGGTGGATAAGCAGTACCCAATAAAACATCTGGTATCTGGGAACTACCCGGGCGGTTGTTAATTTAAAGGTTAAATGTAGGTTTATACAAACTCGGTATTTGGGGTAAAATGGTGGTAAAGGTTTCTCCTGGGTGGAGGCAATGTTCTGTGGGGGTGGTTATAGGTGGGTACTAGGTGATTGCAGTACCCATTAAACGTTTGGCATTTGGGACTGCCCGGGGTGTTAGTTTTAAGGTTAATGTAGGGACATACAAATTGGGGAATTTGGGGTAAAAATGGGGGTAAGGGGTTACTCTTGAATGGAGAAATGTTCTGGAGTCAGTGTGTTTGGATACAGTTGGGTACTAGGGATTGCAGTACCCATTAAACATTTTGTATTTGGGACTGCCCGGGGTGTTAATTTAAAGGTTAATGTAGGTATAATCAAACTGGGGATTTGGGGGTAAAATGGGGTTAAAGGCTTCTCCTGGGCAGAGGG